>BGPR01000749.1:91612-113088 GCA_013235015.1 Araneus ventricosus
AAAATAAACCCATAAGACTGCGTGTTTAAACAGAACAGTTTATGACTGAATTCCAAACGGTTCTCTACCTACCCCTAAAGAAAATAAACACATTTGCCGACCTCGAAATTTCGATTTTTGGCGCGAAAAAAACCGAAACTGGACCGCTGTGCATCGCCGTGTTGGTGGGCGAGAATGGACAGTTGTATTTCCATTGCACTGATTTCGGAAAAATTTTGGTCGGCAAGGATAAGCCTTTAGAGTACACAACACTGTTTAGAACTTTTACTTTCCTTACTCGAGACGTGCTTCCCAACAAAGAATTTAAAAAGTGGCGGCTCGTCAGCTCAGAAACAAGCAGTGTTGCAAAACTTTTGGCTGGTACTGGGCTTTTGAACAATGTTCTAATCCTACATAATACGACCTGCATTTTTTATATTCAATTTTTCGCTCATAGAAAGCTGTGGAAAAACGATTCTTTTAAGGTCAGCAAAGTTCACCTTTTCTTAGAAACCTCTAATAATTATGATTGAACCATACTTATAAAAATTTTAACTGAATGATAATTTAGAAAATCGTCTTCAAACTTGTTTCCGAAGACTGATTTTTAACAACAGAAAACGAATATTCAATAACTATACACGTTTCTGTCAGATAACGCGGACTCTAATGACTGCAGCTCATATGCCGCTAAAGTCAAAGGGAGAAAGGTTTACTTTTTCTCCCAATTCATTGCTCAGTGGGGCTCCGTCTACGAACTTTGATCCTTCCGAGGGGCAAATCTCTTTGCAGCCTACCCTATGTCTCTCTTACTTGTTGATTAATTTTCCGACTTCCTTTTTACGTTTTTCATTACTTTTTTTGCAGTTTTGGTTGATCATTAAACTCTGAAAGTAGAAAATAATCAAACAAGAAGAAAAACGAAAATAAATACAAAGTTTTAAAATAATTTCAGGGAGTATTGCAGCTCTAATGAACGAACCAACATGGATTCGGCGAATCTCGTGTCACCTAGACGACTGTCGTGGCGCCTATGCGACACATCAGATTCTACAAGAAGAACGCCCAGAGTTGGCCGAACAATTCCTCTTTTGTTTATTCGAAGGTATGTTCGCAAGCGGGGCGTGCGAAAGTTTGTGGGCAATTGGAAAAAAAGCGCCGTTACGGATTTGTGTGGACGAGAAAGGGAACGACAGATGCGTTTCGGTGCCCCATTGGACTTTGTGTTGGATTTGCAATTGAATCGTCCAGAATTACAAAGATGTTAATTTTCCACAGAGTTGTCTACTACTACGTTAATACTCAGGAGACGAGAACGTGCAAAGTAAAGGCGTATACTCTGTCGACGTCGTTCGACGACAGCAACACCCGGACGAGCGCAAAAAGCACAGAAAAACAAAATTGTTCTCAACACGATTGTTCAGAGCAAAATCGTGAAAAGTTACTAGCAAACATTTATTGTTCATTTATTATTTATGATGCCCTACGAAACGAACATAAGTCTCGTTGGTTACGTAGATTGTTATTACATGGATTTAAAGCTTAAGCCCAAAGAAATTGATATAACATCGATTTTTAACAAAAAACTCTTCGGCGCTTTTTCTGTCGATTACTATAATGCTTTTACTTTCTTCGATTTTTAAGTGAAAAATATAATTCCAAAGCGTTTACGAAAATAAACTGGAACAAATAAACTGGAACATTTTACCGAAATCAAAATGCTTTGCCATAAAATTCATCAAACTCAGAGGTGATTGGAAATTGATGGCTGCCATTAGACAGAATCAAGTGAAAATATTTCGCGAATTTATGAATTTACCCGTAGTAAATATCACAAAATTAAAACCTAATCGTAAATTATTGGAAATGGAACCAACGAAAAAAATCTGGTGTTTAAAGATTATTTTCACTTAAACGAATTTACCCCGGAGTGTTGTTTGAACAGAGGTTATTTTTAAGCTAGAAAATTGGAATCTCTTTTTCAGAAAAATGGAACCTGTTTTTCCAGAATTGGCAAATTATGACGATTCGTGCGTTTCAGTGTCTTTCGACGAGTAAAAAATTGTTTGTTATTAAGAAAATGTGTAAAAGAATAATTATTTTAATAAATTAATTTAATTGTAAAACGCGTTTCAGAAAAAAATCATTTCAAAATAGAGAAACGCACCCTTCTATTCGCAATTAGGTGTGGGCGTATTGTTTTTCACAAACATGTTTGTCATCCAAATTCAGATCGATAGATAACGCATTTTTCAAGGTGTCATCGTCGGCGTTCAAATCCCATGCCCATCACCATGCTCAACGGTTATATAAAATATACAGACGTCGTAGTAATTTACATAAGCAATGCCATTCCCATATCAAAACTCAAACCCAGGGCCCAAAACACGTATTGTGTCATGCGTAAACACGTCAAAATGATCACTAACGATCAGGTATTTTCTCTGGCCCCTAAAGTTTGAAAAAACCATGAGAAGATTTTTTAGCTCTGTTTTCTAGAATTCTGACTTCAATAATTTGTTTATTATTTGAAAAACTGGTTTCGTTTCTCATTGCGTCGAATTTGAAATTTGTTTAAAAATGCTAATTAAATATAATGTCAAAAATGTGTGACGAGGTAAATGTAAACAAGTAATATAGAAAAAGTTTTTTAAAGTCAATTCCTACTGCAGTATACCTAATCCCAATCCATTTCGTACTGCGCATGCGCAAAGATATGGCTGAAATATGGAAATGCTTCGATGATCCCATGGGCCATCCATATACCCAAGAACCAAGTCTGTAATGTTAATAGTTTTCGAGATATAATGAAAAACGTACTGCGCATGCGTCAGGCAAAATATGAAATGACAGACAAGAAAGCGAATTAATATTGCATTGTCATCTAGTTCTGGCTATGTTTAAAGTTTCAAGTCTCCAGCTCATCGAGAAGAATATTTTAAAATCGATTGCAAAATTTGAACACGAGATATATATAGCGAGAGTGTGATGGTATAAAATTATAAAATCAGGAAATTCAAAGCATTTTCTAAGAACTGCCAAAATGAAATATTCAGTGCAGGGGTGAGGAGCCTGTGGCCTTCAGGCGGCATTTAGCCCTTTTGAGTTTGTTATGCGGCCTTAACAGTTATTTACAATTTGCTTTGAAATAATATACTTATCTGTATATAATAATAATTACAGAATAACCTTTAACCCTTAAAAGCCCGAATTTTTTTTTAAAAAATGATTTTAAAATGATTTTGAGTTTTATTTCTTGAATCAAACGTGGGAAAAATATTTTAAAAATCCCATTTTGTTTTAAGAATGGTTTTTGGCTAAAACAGTTTGTTACCAACCGATAATACTGGGCTTTATTTCAGAAAAATAATTTCCTTGGTAAAACTCTGTAATTTCGCACACAGACAAATTTACCAAATTATAACCCAGATAGCAATTTTAGTTTGCAGCAAACTTGCACTGCAAATCTGTGAGTTTGCAGCAAGTTTGACACGACAAGAGTGTAAGTGTGAAACAAGTTTCCATCAAGTTAACGCAAGCTTCGAAGTCACCAAGGGACGAACTTGCAGCAAGCTTGCATTGCAAACTGGTTGCAAATTATAACAAAAACAAATTACGAACAGAACCCGGGATAGAACTCGCGATCTACCGGTTCCGAAGCTGACTCGCTAACCATTCGGCCAGCTAAGCTCTGAGAGGAGAAGATAGATTTCTCTAATACATCGTTCGATTCGATTCGTATATGATTTATTTTAAACTATTTTTTTTATTTCATTAATTTTTTGAGTTGAGAATATGATTTGAAGTCAAAGAGAGAGCGATTTTCGATAATAACTGCGTTTTGCTAGTAGAATAAATTATGAAATTAGAGTTCAAAAGTAATTACTTTAAAATGGGACAAAATGTATAAGTTATTATTTTTCAACAAACATTGACTGTTTTTTCGGTTTCATTTTGTTTATAAATGTTAAAATTTCAACATTAAGAAAAAGGCGATATATTTTTCTTTAAAGTGCGAGTGTTATATTTAGTAAAAAGATGGAAAATGCTTCAAAATTGTTTTATAAAAAAGTAATTTTTTTACAAATTATCATTGATTTATTGAATTAATAAAAAGAAGGACGGTCTATTAAAAATCGGTTGTTTTTATTTAAACAGAGACAAAGATAATTATCTCTTTGTGCTATCTTTGCATCAAGCTTGTTTTGCAAATTTGCATTGCAAGTAGGTGGCGCTATTTGTCACGGCGAACTTGCTACAAGTTCGCTTCAAGCTTGACGCGTCAAATTTGCAATGGCAAGGTAATATCAAGTCAAAATCAAACTTGCTGCAAACTTTCGTGCTATCTGGGAATACTGATAAGGAATTTCTTTCAACATTGTTGAATAAAATATGGTATTCTCAAGCAAACAAACATAGCTAAAAAGATGCAGCCTCAAGTGGAAAACATCGATTTATGTTTAGTTTTTTATCCTCACTCAGGCTGCCATCTATATGCTGCAAATTTATTTAATAAAAATTTCATTATGCATCCCATTGGCAACATCAGGCATTGAAGCCTTAGTCTTATTATCAAAATTTGAGAAGACAGAATTGAATATGTTGCTTAAAGGCAACACTCGGTCTTTAAGGGATAATATTCTGCTTGTGCGGCCTTTTGCCCACATTTGATGAGGCCTTTCAGTGAAAAATGGTTCCCCACCCCTGACTTGGTGCTTTGAGAGAATGAATAGTGCCATTATTAAAAAGTTGCTAACAAACAACTGTTGAAAACATTGCAAATATATTTCATTGATTTATTTTATTTCTAGTCCAATGGAAACATTTTTTATTGGGTGTAACAATCATTAAAAAATGAAATCACATAGATATATTTCTTTTTGCATATTAAATAAAAAGTATGAGTCACAAGCGCTAACAATTTAGGGAAACAGTATCTGCACAACCTTTATCCGTGTATGTGTCTTTAATGCATAAAAGAGAAGAAGTGGAATAAAGTTATTTACTATATGATTGGCAGAGTAGTGCAAATGAAGAAATTTCCCAAAAGAATTTTGCATCCTCCGAAACCACGATTTTGCACATTTAATTAAAAATATGAAGTTATGTAAAACTATACAACAAACATGACAGAAAGTTCATTTGAAAATTTTTCTTATCATAAAGCAGAAGATTCAATACAACATTTTGAATCCAGATATGATTTTTTTAAAAATAATATTAATGTATTATTTTCAATTCCTTTGAATTTTCGTTTAAACAGTCTCTTTATTTTTGTTTGTAGCAATTTGCAAGTGACTTCATGAATTTCGTTTTTGAAGTAATCGCTATTAACAAATTTTAACACTATATTGCATTTCAAATATTGTGTTTTAAGCTGAATAACCACTTCGTATCAAAATAAGAAACGGATAAACTTGATTTACGCGCATAAAACTTCAATACCATGTCAGAATTTTAAAATATATATTTATTAAATATAATTATCACGGTTAAAAGTACGCTAAATGTTTTTCTGGGTCAGTTCATGAATATTCAACAGAGTCATTTGAAAATGACAGAATTCAATTTAGTATCTGAGGGTAATGACGTTAAAATACGAAGGAAACCATTTTGGAAGTCGTTTCATCCATAATGTATTGTGTTTCGAATACTAAGTTCATTTCAGAAGCTAATAAGGAAAAAAGCAATTTTATTGGATTTGTGATCGACGAAATATGAAGTTCTTCGAGACAGTGCTCAAATTCCACTGATTAAAAATAAGCGGAAATGAAAAAACAAAATGAAATAAGTAATAAGTAAACAAATTATTAATAAAGAATGAAAAAAGATTGGAAGATTTCTCTAAAGTATTTAATGAGTTACTAATATTAAGGTAAAACACTTTCAGAGTAAGTGTTGAGATTTGTCTCAATTTCTTTATCATTGGAAAGGAAATTAAATAAATGACACATATAAAAGAAATGATTATATTGTTTTATAAATTTCGATCAAAATATACTTTGCATTGTTATGAAGATTTTAAATTACTGATGAATAAGGAAGAATATATTTATAGCTTAACACAGTTATATTCCAGTATTTCCAAAATGGTGACTGATGATTGTGAAAATATTCGAAAGAAAATGAAAAAAGAAATATATGTTTACTGCACTTTAACCCTCCAGCCGTTAGGCTTTCAGATTGCTACGTTTGACGAAATTGTCACGCTAAAAGAGAAGGTTATTCTTCAAGTTGTGACGTTGTGGATAAAAGGATTTCAACCCCCCCTTTTGTGGTCATTTTCGCGCCGTAGAGGGTCTATTAGACCTGTTATCGTTCAGCAGTGACAGATGACTTCTAATCTCGATTCTTTGTGACAGAATCCTTTGTAAGAAAACCCTTCTTTGAGTATTCTCAGAAAAGTTGGTCAAACTGACCCTCCCGTGACCACAGACAATCCCTCTCATTATGTCGCCGAATGACACCTGGGGGGAAGAGAAAAACTTGTAGAAGGAAAATCTCGGGTCTGACTCTTATATGGAACTTTTCTTTTCCGAGACAGTCCCGGGTCTGCCGTTATTAGAGGAAAAAAGTTCACTCGGATATCTCTGGCCTGACGCTAGGAGGGTTAAGAAAATTTCTCCCTCGTAATATACATTTACTTTGACTGCATTTTATTGTTTTCTCAAATCGTCCTGCAGCTTAACTGAGAAAATCATATAGAAAACAACTAAAATTCCTCTTTGCATTACAATTTATTTTAAAAGTATTTTTAACCTTTAGGCTACGGGGATTGCATTGAATGGGGAGAGTGAAATCTACACTTGTGTCTGGTTCAACAGCTGTACGGACCTGCATTCAAAGGTAAAAAAAATTCTGGTATAACAGTTGTACCTCTCGCAAGGAAAAGCTTAAAGCATTAAGTGAACGAAATGATGATTTATTTTAATTGTTGTGATTTATCATGTCTGTAAAAAAATAGAAATGTTTTTCTGCGGGATTATACTTATTATTTAGTTGTATTTCAAAATGTAACAATTTACTCAACCGAGCATCTTTTCTGCAGTTTAGTTCAACTTACGTCCTGTTTTGAAGCAACTCGGGACTGTTTTGGGACGGACCTCGTAATTTTGATCCATGGTTCGATGATGAGGATGGCATTTGTGATGGCACCTCCTCTCCGAAATTCCGCATCACGTCAGCGGGAAGACGTTCGACCCATTACACATGAATCAATGTGCTTCAGGCCCATTAAACGATTGATCTTCAGTTGAATTGGGGTTTGAACCTGGAACCCTGTAGACCTTACCTGTAGTATACCGCGGCCTCAAGCTTTTCGGCAGAAAAGCAAAGTTTCGTCCGTTAATGCTTGCTTTTTTCTTACATAAATGCTATCTGGAAAAATTAAGAGATTCTTACAAAGATTATTTAAAGATCTTAAGAGATTGCCCTATTGAATGTTATTGTGGGTCCTCATAAGCATATATAAGTAAGTGTTATATTTCCTTATGTAACAACAAGATATTTTTCAATCATATACTAAAGAGAGCTATTTGGAAACGATTTCGAAGAAGTTTTGCATCTTTGATATCTGTTACTTGTGCCAAGGTGACAAATGAACATTACTTTAACGGGATTTTCAATGTTTTCGTCAAATGGAAATAATTTGGTGTCACTCTAACTTCCTTAATGTATGTATTTGAGAATCAAACTATCTTTATTTCAATCGAAACGTGCAAAAGTATTTGATTCAAACAAACCTCAAACTTTAATATTTCAGGCAATCATTTCGTTCCTTAATGGAATCTGCCAAAAGGCTACCGCTACACTTTTGTCAATGTAATTTCTTTTAAAAAAATTACGCAAAACACCTGATTTTAATACCAAATGATGTAACATGTGTATGAGAAACACTCTAATTACAAACGGCCACCGAAATTGAAGTTCAAGTAAGTACTCAAACCAGTATGGTTTTTCATCTTCTTTTAAAATCGAGGTATGCAAAAAGAGTTTTGAAAATGCTCTGGGTAAAATAATTCCCTATGTCTCAGTCTCTGCG
The DNA here is from genome assembly GCA_013235015.1 of Araneus ventricosus. Taxonomy (NCBI): domain Eukaryota; kingdom Metazoa; phylum Arthropoda; class Arachnida; order Araneae; family Araneidae; genus Araneus; species Araneus ventricosus. Next base: position 99,633 of record BGPR01000749.1, read on the forward strand.
AGGTGTGAATATTAACCCATAAATATGCGAAGTCACGTCTAAGAACCCATTTCGGTATCACTGCCCATGAGATATTCGCTGGATTGATGGCCGCTGCTTGGTATATTCAGTATAACGTGACGTGGACAAGTTACAAAATTTCACCGTGACTGAGACCATGGACTTTTTCTTTGCAAACCTTGGTACCATTACCTTCTTCTTAGCGCAGAATCGGTTGACACCACATTATAGCGTTATTTGCAATCCAGAACAAAATTAGAATTCACGAGAAAATTCTCGTCTTCTTGAATTTAATTGCTTTAGTAGATCATCTCTTTCTATTTTTATAAATCCGTCATATTATCCATCCAAAGCATTATGTGTTTTTTAAATTAGCAATCACAATACAAATTCGATCTGCAATCATAATAACACACATTTTTTTGTATCTCACATTTTTAGAAAATATCTGCAATGTTGTCAAGGTATTTCCTCTTATATAAAATTGAACATAAAAAATAAAATGAATACATAGTTAAAATATATTAAATTTAAATATTCCCTATATATTAAGCTTTTTCAAATTGTTGACTTTTTAAAATAAAGAATTCTATAGCAATTTGAAAGAAAATTTCTTTTCAATCTTCATATAAATTATCTAAAGGAACAATCCACAGCAAAGATTTCGGATTTTGCAAAGCAATTTTTCGCGTGGAATAATGAATAATCTTATTCACAGTTCCTTTATTCGAACTAATGAGCAAGCTGAGTGCTCATTCAGCCAAATGATCTATTCGCATTGAGTGACAAATGGCATTTGCCACAGAAATCTAGTCAATAAGACAAACGCCATTGACATTAATCATGAAATGAAATAATAATGTCGCATAAAATATGTCTGTGTCGTCCATTGCAGATCACGCATTTCTTTGTAATTAATTTGCCATAAATCACGGAATTATCACTAAATTATCAAAGAGTTTGAAGAGAAAGCGTTCTGAAATAAGCTGGTTTATTGTAACTGGTGCGAAATATCGAAAAGCTCGTATCAGCTTTTGAGGCATTAAATAGTTATCTCTTTAATTCTGAGTATAAGTATAACAGAACTTTCTACTACAACTCTAATAAATAAAATCTGTATTTTCTCGATCTATTTTACAAAATTCGGGGAATTAATTTTGAATAGCAGATTCTGAATTAAAATTTTATTATATACATACGCTGTCAGAATTAAAATATTTTTAAAAATTTGGGATTTAGTTTAAGCTAAACTTCTTAAAAGGTACCTTTACTTACGAGAAAGGGATGTACGTGATTAAGACTAAAAACTTGTATTGAAAATTTTTTCAATACAAAAGGATATTTTCTTTCTTTCTTATTTATCTTCGTTTGACAGATTTCATTATTATTTAAAAATTATATTTAAGTAGAGATTGCCAAGCTTGTCATTGTGAATTCTTGACAGTATGCTAACCCATATAATACAGCAGCATGCGTTGCTCGCGTTAACAGCCATGTTATATCTTGAAATTGGCAACATAGCATATTTTAGATATCTCTTGATCACTGAAGACCTTGAAGTAAAATAGATTATAATCATTCGTCAATAGGCAACGTCATAGGATGCAGAGAAAAATGTTAGCTAGAATTTGGAATCAAAAGGTTAGCAAAATAATGTCAGTCTAATAGTTCATTCAGGAAGTTTCTGCCGCTTTTTATATAACTTGAGCTGTTCACTGTAACGACATAGAATCGCTGACATCAGCCTTTAAAATTAAATATTTTCTAACAGGTGCTACAGGTGCATTTAAAGCTTTTTCACTAACCCAAAGAGCAGAATGCTTTTCAAACAGTGAAAAAAAATGTGTTGTGAGCATGTCTTCTGAAATACAGACGGCGCTAATTCCTGATAAAACCGGCCACGCTCCGGTATGCCATCCACGGTTCTTGACGAACAAATTATCATTTATTACCTTTCGTAAAATAGCAGAATCAGTCTAAGAATCGAATTATGAGGCACGTTCAAATATAAATTAAGATATTAATTCCTATTTGAACGTGCCTATGGACCTATCTATTGCCGAAACACAAGGAAAACTACTTATTTTTGAAGCGTATGAAAATTGGTGATGAGAAGCGGATTCAGTACAATAATACTGAAGGAAAACTGTCATGGAATTACGCGATTGAGCTCCCTTAACTCTTTAATCCTGAGGCGGCTTTTTTCTTCTAGCCCTTTTAAAACCGGGAGTTTTGGGCAGGAAGCGACATTAATTGTACTCGCCCAACCTGGGTGGTCATTTACCACACCACTCCACCCTCTGCTATAATCTTACCTTAAGGCGCACGGCTGTGGTTGGCAAGGATAATTGGACCCCTTATAGCGCTTATCTCCTAATCGATCTCAGAACCTCGACTCCCCTCAAAAGACGCCAACCGCCTCAGACCGGCCTTTGTCGCTGTTTAGGGAAATTTTTTAGTCCGCCTGGGACCGCCTCGCTCGGTTTCAGAGGGTTAAACACCCCAATGTCCAATATCCATTCCTAAAAAGTTATGATTTGCTTCTGGTGAGATTGGAAGAGAATTGGCTGTCAAGAGCTGCTGTTGCCTGAGAAAACAATTAATTCGGTTAAATATAGTATATAGGACAAAAAATTCAAATTAAGTTATTTATCAAAAGCGTCCAGAAACTGAGGGTCGTAAAGGGGTGGTCTTTCTAAAGGAAAACGCTTGTCTACACATGTGTAATTGGTCACATGATGAGTTGTTGGAGCTTGACTCGAATGTCTTACTCCACCCTCTATATAGTCCCAACTTGGCATCTTCGAACTGGCGTCTGTTCCGCTCTTTGCTAAATAATCTAAATGGAACAAAAAACAAGCGGGAGTGGCCTCCCCGAAACTTTCTAGCATACGACCAGTAATGTGAGGTGAGTAAACACCTAGTGGGTAAGTAAAAATTCTTGGGGTATTTACCCAAGGCCTGGTTATTTTGATTAAAAAATTATGAATGGTGATTTACAATGAAACATATAAAATTCATGAATTCCCAAAAACTTAATATTTTGCAAAAAAGATTGCGTATGTTCTCAATTTTTACGCGCGCTGAGGTACCACAACTTTATTTAAGGTTTTTGAGTACGAAATATTAATACAGATATCACTCAAGATTTCGCCATACCTTCCATTTGGAGAATGTCAGAACGAAGTTTCGTTTTAGGTGTGTGTCATAATTTCCGAAGCGCGTGTTTGCGGTTCGCTACAATTTTCTTCGTAGACCGCCAAGGTCAAACGCCAAACATACTAACTTGAATAAAATAAGCGAAACGCTCGACAACACACAGTCGCAATGTGCATTTTGTACCAAATATGAAATCTGAACAGCTGTTCGACGTATTTGGCCCAAAATTTTATACTTACCTACATTCATGACAATAAAACTGTGTGCCAAATTTTATCCATCTAGCTATTCAAGGTTTTGAATTATAGTGTTCACATGACCGCGGACATACAGACTTCCCGTTGACAGAGTTTGTCCAAAATTTGATAGAAACCTGAAAATTATGTTTAAAGATCACATACCAAATTTCGACCCCGTAGCTCTAATGGTTGCCGAGTTATCGTGTTCACAGACAGACAGACATGATTCCAAAATTGCGTTTTTTCGACTCAGGGGGGTCTAAAACGTGGAGATTCGACAAAATCTCGAGTTCGAATTTTTTGACGATTACAATACTTTTTCTTTGTATACTTCGTATACGAGAAAGTAAAAATAAATGCTGTTGAGGACTGAGAACAGCCTCTTGAGCAGTTTTTAGCGATAATTTAGGAATGTTCTATGAGAGTGGGTTTGTAAAATCTCCCAAAAGATGACAGATCTTTATGAAATGAAATGGTGCCTATATTACTCATAGACATCATTCGAATAAATAATTCTTCTTAATTTACATTCAAAATTTGTGGAGGCGTTCCATGCAACTGAATATTAAACATATTCTACAAGGGGGGAAAACAAGTATAGTGAATCGAGTGTTAAATTGAAATGAAAGATTGTATTTCGTGATTAGCACAGACACTGATTAAATAATTTGGTTTGAGAGCACCTACAAATGATGCATCGAATTCCACGAAGGAAGTGAAAAAAGAAGCGCCTAAGTGGTTTGTGTCATCTGAGACGGAATGTAAAATTAAATTCATGTCAATAGAGGTCATAGCCAGAAAGGTAGAAAAGAGTGCTTTGACTTAACTGATTTTGGAGAAAAGAATAGAGGATTTCGTGTATGTTAATTTTTAAACATTCGCACAGAATCTAAGCAACCATCTAGGGTGATGTTGTTTTTCATGTAGAGTAAGGTGAAATTACGGTAACGGTGAACTTGTAACTTTTGAAAATACACACAGAATCAATGTAAACTAAAGTTTGAATAATTTTCGAATCTCCACTAAACATTGATTGAGTTAAATTGATGATACTGCAATATACTTATAATTATAGAATAAAGTAATGTCAATAACTCATAATAATTTCAAGTAAGTCAATAACTGTAAATATGCTGGATTTCGACATCGTGGCAGAAAAATTAAAAGACCAATCAGTTAAAATTAAAAACAGCTGAAATGCATTCAACTAATAACAGTTACCATGAGAACAAGCATCGAAATGCGAAATAAATAAACTGCTTTCAAATGTCATATTGTGATGTTCTTAAAATAAAGAAATTAATCTCAATTGGAACCAAATTTTGTTTTTAATTTTTTTAGGTAAATTATCTGACATTATTATCAATTTGCTAATTTTTGAATGTAATTTTTCCGTATAATGCTAGTTTCACATCTAATGTTAACTGTTCCTTCAATCCATCTGATAATGAAGCCAAGAGCTGGATAAGTCAGTGATCTATTCTCATGGAAGATGGATGCTGTTTCTTTGAGATTGCTAGCCAATAATACCGAATGTCATTGATATTAATCGTGGAAAGAAATAATCATATGGCGCAAAAAATGCTACGTCACCCATTGTAGATAATCACAGCTTACTATGCGCCTCATTTGGCTTCGACCGTTGCAAAAAACTAGTCAATGCCACAGACATTGAAAGGGAAATGTTGGAAATGATACAGATTTATTATTAACGATTTGAAGCATGCAGAGACGCATGACAAGTGCAGGTGTGGACAAGGAAATCACACAAGAATTACCCCGGCCTGGCACGAGCCATACGGACAACAAATTGATTGACCAACCACCACGACAGATAGTCAGGCACTCTGGTTCTTGCATAATAGCCTCCATTACGAGGGGCTCATGCAACAACCCCCGTTCTACCGGTATGACCTGTCATCGGAGGTGCGCCTTACGAGCCACACCACCATTATTGTACCATAGGGTTGGCGAGAGCCTGCTTACTTATACGGCAGCCTCTCATCCGTGAACACGCGGTGCTCCCCCGGATAGGTAAATAACATTCATAGCGATTTTTACAAAAACTCCCTCTAAATTTGTTTTAATGAATTCATTTGCTTAACTACCAGTTTATTTAATTACCAATGCTTTTAAATGAGTGTTTCCTTTACGAATTAAAGAAGAATATGTTATATAACAAAGACGAAAAAGAAAAATTGAATAGACCAATTTATCTTGTTCCACTATGAGAATGTTGCCAGAAGTTTAAATATAACAACGACTAATGCCCTTGACTCAGAGAATTCGCTGTTACATATTCACCTCCCAAAAGGTAATAAAATTTCGTGGTATGTCTCGGTAAGCTTTTTACAAGAGACGAAATTTCCCAAACGATTATCACTACAAAGACAGATCTTTTAATTTTCTGAATAAATGAAACTATAAAATTTGTAAATTTACTTTTAACTAATCAAAGCTAGCTTTCAGAGCAACTGTAGTTAAAAACATTATATTTTAAGGTTTCTCGAAGTATTTATAAAAAAATTTCCGTTTAATAAATGCATTTATCCTATGCTTCGTGTATGCATCATATATTTTTATTATATACAAATATTTCTATGCGACTCCGTTTACTTTGGTTTAGAAGACCTGTTTTCTACAAATTTAAATATTGCGATTTCTATCAATACTGTAAAGCTGTATCCGTTTCTGCTATCCAGAACAAGAAATAAATAAATTAAATTGATATCTATATATTGAATTTCAAAACCGTATCAGATTCCGGAAAATCTATTCCTAAAGGCCATTTAATATGTTTATCGTAGCTAAAAGGCACTTCCAATGTTTTTCTCCATCAGCTCATGAATATTCAACATAAGCGTTTGAAAATGACAGAATTAAATTTAATATCTGAGGATAATGTTATTATAAGCCGAAGGCAAGGTTTGGGGTAGTCGTTTCATGCTTAATGTATTTTTTTTACGTATTTTCCTGAAGTCACAAACTAAGGAGAAAAAGTTATTATAATAGGAAATAAAACTGGAGACAAATATGAAATTGTACGCAGGGATGCTTAAATTTCAACAAACCTCGCGAAATTTCCCTAATGCGAATAGCCTCTAACTGAAAAATGTAAAAAAATACTTTCCTTAAATGGCTTCTCCGAAGTATTTAATTAGTAGTTAATATTAAGATAGTTTCATTGTAACTAACGAAAAATATTATCTGTTTCATGTCTTTTGTCAACAGAGACAAACACTGGCTAATTTTTTACAGGGAAAGATTTTTCCCATTCAGTAAAGAAATTATTAATCTTACTTCGAATTGAAGTCAATATAAATTTTTCAACTAACAGTATCTCGGTAATTGCGTATAAAATCCAAAGTACACATTTTACAGCCTGATTGCAGAATATTCTTTCATTTATATGTTCCACTTCCTGTTCTGTGTCTTTTTTCAACGAAATTATATTATTAGATAAGTTTTAATTGTATTCTTGTTCTACTGATTTATTTTCTTGAAAATGGAAATGCATTAATGGCATATATAAGTGTAGTAACATTCCACATGATAAAATTAAATCATATTCTTTGAGAACAAATACCTGCTGATTCGCTTAGCAACTTTTTAATTTAATCAAATTCATTCAAAAGATTGATGTTTAACCCTCTGACTACTAAGAGTTCTCAAAATCCGGTTACAGTTGTATGCAGAGGTTTGCTTACTAATTGAGCTGTGGAATGGATTCGTCCGCCACTTTCCTCCTTTTGTCCTCCTTACGGGTGGTGGGAGATATGAATGACAGGCTTGGCATTTCTTATCTCTCCGTTAAAGATCCCTTTAATGAAAACTCGCCCAACTGCCTTCCTCCCCCTTTTGGAACAGCAACCGCCCGAAATCCGTCCCACTAGTATAGAGGTTGCATGGCCGGTTACGGGCGGTTTAGGAGTCAAAGTGTTAAGTAAGCATTGTTACAATTGCTTTGGTCTTAAACGACTAGCAAAAGTATACTGAAACATCTTGTGATAAATAAACGTTAATAGTGTACCTCTTAGAATACGTAAGAGGTCTGAGATTGCCTGAGTATTATTTGTTACTTAATGAGCAGGTACGTTTCAATAGAGCAAAATTAAAGAAAAGAACTCGTAATCGTACAATTTATTTTAACTTTTTAATGAGAAAGTAGTATTCTTTCAATTACATTTTGCATTCTAATATTACATGTCCTGAAATCAACGGGAAAATAACTAAATAAAGTTAAATTTATGTGATATTCTGTATTTATTTAATGAAATCTTAATCCACAGAAGACCAAACAGACTGTTCGAAATTAAATAAATGTAAATGGATTTCTGAATAAGCTTCTCCTTAAAATGTATTAATGCCAATGAACTGATACCACACACATTACACGAAGTAAAGTTCTCAGTAAAATCTGTAATCTTTATAATTTCGTTGAATTACTTTAAAGCTTATTTTTCTTGACGAGCAAGAGAAATTTAATTTCATGAAAGCTTTCATATTTATTTTGTAATCGTAAATTGTCTTTATCCACAACCAGGGAAAAATTTTATATTTCAGCTAATGCATGGGTATACGTGATATTAAGCACTATTACTAAATTACCTGAAAAATACAAAAGTGTTTAAAACACACTGATTTAAGTGGATTAGTTTTTGTCTATAACTATAAATACTGGAATAATTCAGTGTAACGGTGTTTACGTTGCAAGCTTAAATGAATAATTGACTTTGAGTTTGTAAGTTAGTTAATTATATTTCTTTAATGATTTATTTACACGGTTGGTATTTAAATTTTTCTAAATCCACTGAAAGTTATGTAAGATATTGTACTCCGGCTGAATTTTCTATGACAAGTTTACACTTAGGAGATAATTTTCAGTTAGGAGTCCTAGATCCAGAAAATAGTGGTTGGTTCTCGATTACATAACTTCTTCCAAGTCACTAAAAATGTAATAAAGTGTTGTCTGAAAATCAGAAAAAATTGTATTAGTGTCAAGGATTTTGTTTCTGAACTTGAACTAACCTCGTCATTTCTATTATCTAAATCGATTTTCATAAGAATTTCATTGATGAATCCAACGAAAAATTTTGCTAGTTCGTTCCTGATTTTTCTTCTTCACAGCCTCTTAAAATCTATTGTTATTTTAATTAAACAAATGAATGATACGATCATATTAAAACAATGTTTGCTGAAAGAATAAAAATCTTACAAGTGAATCACTGCCATGCCTCAGTGCTTTCGACAAAAATGTTATTGGATTGTTGGACTGTTCTAAGCCAACTGGCACTTAAAAATGAGGACATATCTTCTCAGGTGTATGTGAAATTTCAGTTGAGAGAGGAATTTGAAGTGTCCATGATTGTTCTACTGTGCACTGGTGTGAACTTTCAAGCTGAAGGAAACCTACATTGTTTTTCAAAAATCATATGTAATCGCACCTTCGTAAAAGAAAATCAGTTAAAATTTTAACCTACATGAGTTAATTAAATTCTCTAAAGAGAAAATAACTAAGCGTGCAGAAGAATCTTTCGTACAAGAAACAAAAGGTAGCTTGGCAAAGGTAGAAAACTATCACACAAACGAATATACTACACTGATAGCAACAAAAGCATAGAAAGAATGGGTCTTTTTTTATTACCAATTATATGCTTGTTCTTGAGGTATGATTTTTTTCACAAAGTCCAGTTTAGGCCAACCTTCGCAAAGTATAGGGTTTATTAAAAGATAAAAGACTTAAACATTTTCAAACGGAACATAAATATGTAATAGAATTTAAAAAGATACGCCAATAGTTTTAAGTATGGGTGATTAAACTTTATTTAGTGCAAAAGAGAATATTAAAAACTTTAAATACTTTAAAAAATCCGATATCTTTAGAAATTTAAGTTTTAGAATGAAATTTCCTCGCACCACGTCCTATAAGTTTAAAACAGATGTGTGAAAATGCATAAAACGATCAGTGGTAAAACAAGAACGATCAGTTTGAATATGGCCAAAAGGACCGTACAACAAATCTTGTTAGTGGGGACTCGTTCATCAAAAAAATAACTGTCTATTTGTGTAGTTAATGTGCCCAATTCGGAGATAGTTTTACAACCAAACATCGATTCGATAAAATTTACCAAAGACTAACACATTGTTCAGTCGGATGTACCTTACTGCCAACTTACATATGTCCTAGACCTCTTGCAACTTCGTGTAGATATATCGTTTGATTTATTTTGAAACTCCACAAAAAGCAACACTGAACGATAGAGGTACTGAAACAAATTCGCAGCGCTTGCTTTTCATTTCAACATGGCTGGGGACCCGGCAGAACATTATGTCTCTACTGCAGAAATAGTGGTGCAAGATGAAGATAATGAATCCTTAGAATATATCAACATTTTAATATCCATAGCTTAAAGTATAACAATACAATTAACAAATTAAATAACATGTCGCTAAGTTTCAAGGATTAATTCAAAAATATTGCAGGAATCCAGTAACCGTAGTAATCTTTAGTATACGCATATTCATATTTAGAGAAACAAACTTTAAAAAAAATTAGAATAGAGAAAACAGTTTCCAAATAATTAAAAGAAAAATGAATAAAACACAAACAACAATTACAACACGGAAATACAAATATTGGCTAAAGCAGAAGGAATAATAACAGAAAATGAAATGACGCCTTATCATGTAAGTTACTACAAACTAAAAACCGATTATTCAAATCATATCGATGAAAGTTGAATATTTCGAATAATGATAATTATAATAACGAACGTTGCTTCTTTTGCTTAATGCATAAGAGCTCTATTTTTGTCACCCTGAACAAATTTAGTGACTAAAGCGCCCTCTAACAAAACAAACAAATGAAAGAAAAATTTTCAAAATTAACAGTTATAGCGAAATAGAATTTTTAAAACTCCGGAATTCACTGCTCAGTGGTTGGTTAAATTCTTCGAGAGATTCCAGATTACAGTAATAACTCTGGGATTTCATGAGATACGTTTATCAAAAACCCAATTAAAATAGTGTATCATTTCTCAGATCCATATACATTCCTTAACCCACTGTGGAATTGTTTATTTGAAAACCCACTTTCATGTTTTGTTGAAATTACATAAAAATAAATTAGTTTTTGTATGTGTTGCTCCTAGAAATTATATTATACTACGCAAATAATAGGGAGAATTTTTAATCTTATGATGATTCGTTACATCAAGTACAACATCTGAATAATAAGATTAAGCTTCATATTGTAGTTTGATTTATGCTTAAACCTAAATTCTTTCGCAAGTGAGAATTTTATTTAAATTGCATTTTACAGTGTTTTTCACATTTGATACGAATTCTAATTTTTCCCATATTCGACGTAACAATTTCAGATTTATAATAGCAGTCTTGCATTCGGTACATTTTGCTAACGGCAAAAATATTTAAATTAAATGAATTGTTTGGACTGCTTTTTTACATCTACATGGATTGGAATGAATCAAGTTAATGGTATGTACATTACGGAAGTATTTGTGTAATTTATTGCTTCGAATAAACGACCTAATATGTTTTTTACTCAAGCCTGGCCTTCTTTTTTTGCAATGAATCCTTTAATATTTTGATCCTAGTGCCTCAAAATTCGATTTATACTAAATGATAAAAGAATAAGTATTCACAGAATAATTATTATAAATTTAAAATGTTATATTTTGCATGGATTTCGCACTTCATTAAAATAATAAAGGGGAATCTGCATGTCACACTATTATCTATGAAAGTGTTATGTTCGTTACACTATTCTCCATGAAAGTGTTATGTTCTCATGCAGGACTTGAACAAAATAGGAATTCATATTTTCAAAGATAAATTACATGTTTCTTTAAAAATTATTAAAACATTTGACAAAGCCTTATTAGGGAGTTTATACTCAAAAATTTAGTTTGATATAATGCTGTAAATAGGACCTTTGATCTTAAAACTGAATTTTGTTAGAATTATTCAAAAATATTTCACAAAATTCTGTTTAATTAGCAGAGTAAAGTCTTCTCAAGGAATATGCACCTTTCTTCTGAATCCATGCTTTAATAAGGCGTCATTTGTTATTTCTTTGGAAGAACTTCTTTCAAAATTCTAAAAGCATTTCATTTAGTTTATAAAATCTATTCATCCACTCTAAAATCCAATACAGTTTAACAGAAGGCTTCTGGATAAGAAATAGGAAGTGATTTTAATATACACATAGTAAAAATGGAAAGGATTTTCTTTCAGTGTGTTTAAAGTGTTTCGCTGCTGATGTTTCTTTCTATGGAAGAAGGCAGCATGAATGAAGTTTTCTATTTTAATTATGCTTTTGCGTGTCTTTATTCTATTAGTAATTGAAAAATTCTTTTTGAATTATAACTAAATTCATCAAAGATAACACACATTCAAGACACACGAGGAAATATTAGACAAGATTTAAGTAAACATTTTAGTAAGATGTGTAAAAATTAATATTATATATTTTTGCTATGTCTTTCAAATCAAGACTATTGATTTGACCGGCATTAGAATTTAGTATTTTAAGAAACACTCATGAAATGTTAGAAGGTCAAGGATAGATGTTAAAGCTGCATTAAATAAGATAAATAACGAACCTTTATACTTCATAAAAACAGCTGAAGTTGCATTGCACATTGATTATAACAATATATTTTATTATCATAAAATTTTATGTAAAATATTCTTATGGAAAATTTTCATGAAAGGTATTTTTATCTATCAATTGATAATAAGACTGTTGCACATTGAAAATATGCTATTTTTCCAACATTTCGCACTTGAAGAGGAATTCATTTCCTTATGAGTTCAGAAATATTAAGTAGGAATACATGTTATAAAACGTCATTATTGATTAAATATTTTTTTGCATCTTTTTCGATTCAGCCCAAATAATATGCTTATACCTAAGTATCTTAAACAAAATATCTTCCGGTATGCACGGCAGAACCTTTCTCTAAAGATTCTGCTCAGAAACATTAAAACAGAACAAGCCATTTGCCTAAATGCATGCCTATTATTCTTTGCGCCTCCTTTGCGATAGAGCTTCATTCAAATTTATTCGTAATATCTATCTCTAAAATTTTATCAGGTTTTTAACAATATGGAAATACTAACTATGAACTAAATACTGACCACGAAAACGTTCGATAGAGAAATTCTAATCTGATGATATGTCTCTTCATATCATGCAAAGTATTATGATTTAAGTATTTTTACACCTAAGATAAGATTCACCATTGGTATCTTTTTGGGAACTTCTGTATGTCTCCAGATAGTTTGCAATATTAACTCTTTGTCTGCGAACAACCCTATTTCTCAGACCCTCGAAGCTAATTAAACAACTGATGTCAATAAGAGCGTGTCCTGCCACGGAACATAATAGACCAGTGGAGACAGTCATTGTGCCAGCAATTGGGCAAGCATACCAGCTTTGACGTTATTGTGTGCGCAGGTGAGATGGCATGTTGAGCTTTTAGCAAATATTGAGGGCAAGTAGGAGCTTTGTAAAATATTATTCCCTTGATCGCATGCCAAATTTTCATTAAAGTATGGACTATTCTAAATGCAATAACATCTTTGCTGCTTACTAATTAAGTGAGCAGTGAGGACTTCCAGCAGCTTGGGCTGTTGAGTTGGGAGAGGGTTAACGTTCTTTTCTCATTATTCAGTTTCCATATCTTATAGTTATGTTTCAATGCAGCAAGTTCTAGACATAGTTATAAATCCTTCGTAACTTTAAAAGTAACAAGTAATATAAAAAAAAAAATTAAGTCAATTCCTACTTAGGTCAACAAAGAAAAATTTTATTTTAGAAATTTTTTTCTCCCATATAAAACTAAAATTAATTAATTAAATTTAATTAATGAATTAATATTTGAAAAAACTGTATTAACATCAAGTTATGTAACGTCATCCACTACAAGTTTAAAAAAATGTATTTGAACATGAGTGGATGAATAAAAAGTATTTTATTAACGATTGAATCTTGAAAATTCCCTTCGTCGCCAAAGTCGCCAACTTTGCCGCCA
>BGPR01000749.1:113188-152575 GCA_013235015.1 Araneus ventricosus
CTAGCAATTTAATTAATGAATTAATATTTGAAAAAACTGTATTAACATCAAGTGTCATCCACTACAAGTTTAAAAAAAGTGTTTGAACTTAAGTGGATGAATAAAAAGTATTTTATTAACGATTGAAAATTTCAATAAGATATATAAATAAATATATATAGGGAGAGTGTGAACTAAAAGTAGGAATTGAAAAATAATAAAGAAATACATTGAGATGTTTTTCATCTATTAGAGTTATACTCGTATGCTATTCTTAAAATTATAAGAAAAGAAATTTTATTCACACGCGATAACTGTTTCCAGTTTTAAAAATATTTATTTAACTTGACTTGTTGCATGTGTGTAAAGTTGAACTTTTGTTATTGAATTTGCTCTCCTTCCCTGATGTTCTAGATTTCTAAAATTTTGTGCACTTGTGTATTTTCATTGACAATACACTGTTTTAATTTTTCAAAACTTAATTATCTGTCAATCGACTAATTTATTTTAATCTGTATCTATTACCAGTGGCGCCATCTGGTATTGAATTTAGTAAAAATATTTTTCAAGTTCAGTAATATTTTTAATAATGAATTATAAATTAAAAACTAAAAAGTAAAAAGTAATTAAAATATAATATTTTTAGTACAATATTTAAAACGTTCCTTTAATATGTCATTTCATTAAATTTATTTTATGATCTATTTATAAATGTGATGATTGTTTCGAAACTCATTGCTTTGTAGATTCGGAATGAATTAAACAGTCATGTCATCTGAATTGCATACGAGTGTGAATACAATTATTTTGCCGAAGTAACTTTAATATATTATTTATAATAATAATTTACCGAAGGAACAAATAAATATATTCATTTGGAATCACACATCAAACACTTCAAATTTTACCAATCAGTTTAATTCTATTAACCGATCATGGTTGCTTTTGGCATTTTGCTTCCGAAACTTTCTTACCATTACCTTTCTTAAAAAAATTGATTCAATATTCGAATTATTTTTATCAATAAATACATTCTTGATTTTACTCGGAAAGCATTTATGTATATGATGGTCTATTTAAACCACTTCGTTTTGTGTATTTAAACTAAATTCATCAGTAAATGTTTTAAAAATTATCTAAAAAAATTTCGGAATATTTAAATTTTGAGAGTAAAATCCTTAGTGAAGATGTTAAGTTAATTTGTCTTTCTTTTCAAATTTTCTAGTATTGATTGCGATTATTTTATTGCGATGATATACAAAGTTATTAGCTAAGAAAATACCTTTACACTGTGCAACAAGAAAAAACCCATTTTATCAAAACTTACTAGACACATAATATTTCCTTTAATTTGCCATTTACCTCTTCTACAGCGATCGTAAATTCACGGATATTAAACAATTATATTTCTTTATAATATTAATTAAAAATTAAACTAAATATTGTGCAAAACACCGTTTTCCAGTGTAAAAAACCCATATAATTGAGATGCTGAAATTGCTAATATGATATCTATAAAGAGTATTTTAGTTGGCCTAGCTAGCTTAGTTTAGCTGGTCTGATGATAAATATGAAATAATAGGAGCTTCTATTATCTTCTCTGGAGCTAAAAGCAGGAATAAAACTAACTGACTCATTCCACCGGTGCATCACTGGTATCAAGGTTCTCGACCAGGTGGCTGTCTATCAATTGACTGCAACAGATTGAGTGATTTTGATGATGCTTCAGTGCCTTCTGCACCTATCACCTACATGGAGCTGTTCTCTAGAGCTAAAAGCAGGAATAAAACTAATTGGCTCATTCCACCGGTGCATCACTGGTATCAAGGTTCTTGACCAGGTGGCTGTCTATCAATTGACTGCAACAGACGCGACCAAACAACTCTTACTCGCTTCCTTAGTGGGCATATCAGAAGTTTGACTTTCTCTGATAATTCTAAGTGTTTTGAGGTCTGCCCAAAATGTACTGCAGAACAGGCCACACCTGATCATATTCTTGCATGCCCGGGGCTTTCCAAACAGGGTCTTGTTTCTAATCCTCTGTTGACTTTGGATTTCTTTGGGGTGCACAGGCTCATAGACCTGATATAGCTCTGCTGATCTTCGGGGATCATCAGCAACAACATGAAATAATTATCAGAAAGCTTCACATGGAGAAAAATATTCATAGTGAAGAAACTATTGTTAATGATTTTCTGCAGACTAAAATATATAAAAATAATAATAGCCTCACTGGAAGTGAAGACATAATATTAACCTAAATGATTTTTATAATCAAATGATAATAAAAACATCTACACTCGAAATAGCAGTATAAAATTGTGTTTTATCTTTTATTTTTGCTCATTTTAAAATAGCTCATGAAATTTACTTTCACCAGTTTAATGGTTGATTTATTCATTAATTTATGAGATAAAGCAAGGCAAAACCTAATTATATCTATAATACCAAACGCACCCGAGAATTTATATTAAGAATTTCTAAATAAAACATGTTTAATTCCTAGTCAGGCCTGTCACAAATTACATTATATTCATGTATAATTTAGTTAATGTATCATTTTATTTCATCATTTTAACTAATAGTGATATTCTGTTGTCGATTTAAAGTTGCAAGGTTGCTTTTCGAAAAATATTTTTTAATCAAGAATTTTAAACCAGTAATGTTATGCATTATATAACAATTAGATATAAATATCTTATTTTAAAAAATACAATTTTTCCTAAAATGTATTTCTTTCTTTCAAGAGAAAAAACGTAAATTTATATGCATGATAAAGTGACTAATACTTTATTTATATAAAACATTTCCATTTCTCACAAGAATAAAAATCTCAAAATAAATAATGAACATTATAAACTTTAATAACTTTTACTAGGTTGCAGGTCTGAAAGATGCTTTATGTTTAAAGCAGGAAGATTATCAATTTTCAATTTCTAATTGAGCTATTTTTCCTCTATTTTTTTCCTTTAAAATATTCACAGCTATAAATTCGTTTATAATTAATACCAGATATTAATTTTCAAATTTTATTTATTCTCTTTCTTAAAAAAATCCCAGAATTATTCCACTATTCCCTTGATTAAAATGTGACTGATTGTGATTCTTTAATACTAATTTTGAAATGTACAAAGAAGGTTCATTAATTGTACATTTAATGAATTATGTCCGTTTAAAAAATTATTGCGCATCTGATATGTGACTTACTTTGATTCGTATATATTTTTTATTACATTTAAAAAATTAAACCGAAAAAAATATATGTAATTATTGACTACAGATATTAACATAAATTATTTCGCGAAATTCATTACCTTATATATTTTCTAAAATTTTGAATCAATTATTTTAAACTACAATATAAATCAGCACTTCCAAACCTTCGATCTTATTACAAGCACAACTTTCCTTCTCCTTCAAGTAGCTTGTTATTCTAGAGAAAACATTTGTATCTTTACCAAAATGGTAAACATTACATTTAAAAAATTTTAGGGTAAACCGAAAAAAATATATGTAATTATTGACTACAGATATTAACATAAATTATTTCGCGAAATTCATTACCTTATATATTTTCTAAAATTTTGAATCAATTATTTTAAACTACAATATAAATCAGCACTTCCAAACCTTCGATATTTTTACAAGCACAACTTTCCTTCTCCTTCAAGTAGCTTGTTATTCTAGAGAAAACATTTGTATCTTTACCAAAATGGTAAACATCATTGGTTTTCAAGTACTCCATATTCGCTCTCGAATACTTTCCGCTACTTGACCTTGGAATTAAGGTCAAGTGATAGCGGAAACTTCCCAAAGAAGAACATGTCTCAAAATCTCAGAAATATATTCATTAAATTTAAACAGTGATGAAGGGAGTTTCTCTCTCACATACGAATCCGCGGAGTCGGATTTCGCCGGATCATTCGTTCCAAATGGAAAAAGCATCCGAAAGGATTGGTGATATCGTAAAAATATCACAGTAGAATTCGTGGTTCAATCAGACAAAGCTAGTATATAGTTTGTTTCGTATTGGCGTAGTTGTACTGGGAATGGAACTTATGTTTGGAAGAAGGAATGTGTTTGAAGTGAGATTTAGAATGTAGGAATTTATATCTCGATTTGGGAAAGGAAAGTGATAAAAATGTTGACTTGTTTTTCAACTTTGTGAAGTTTGTGGAAACTCTGTATGTGATTTAATAAAAGTGACCTTTTATAAGAAACGATTTTAAAAGTTCTCCCTACTATGTAATTTGCAAATAAATGAAATATTTCATTCTGAAATGCTCTAGAAGAAAATATGTATAAAATAGAAAAATATTTTAACGAAAATTTAATGACTTAAGAAATGTTTCTTTTTTTCTATCGAAAATGTTCATATTTGATACACTGTACAATTCATTTAATATGTGGTTTAAATTTCATTAGTCAAATTATCGAAACTACAAAGCTGCAATTTCAAATGCGTGAAAATAATCAATGAATTTAACATCACATTTTCTCAGCTTATTTGGTGTTCATCCATTGAGCATCTAATGAATTGTCATGTGTTTATATTTTCTATAATTTTATTATAACTATTAATTGTATGCCAGTATTAGACATTTATGTATCAGATTTTCACAAGAGATACTTCAGGGTAAGAAATACTTTTCAAACTTAGCAAATTCTAAACAATCACAGATACACGACGGTTGCAAATAAAGTAGAAGCAACGCAGTTCATAAAGTCGCAGAAGATCGGGCATGCGTGAATAGGATATGGAAGCCGTGAGATGGCGCTGTTGTCGATGTGAAGATTGTATAAAACAGTCGATCTAGTTAGAAGGATAGTTGATGTGTGTCGTTGAAGTGGAGAGTGTGATTTTTACCGGTCTAAAGCATGTTTAGAAAAGGTGGGATCAGGGGTCGTGGATTAAAATCGAGGTTTCCCGTGTCAAAAATGTATCTGAAAGTTATCACGGCTTACATGAGGCCTATGGTCTCACGTAATTATGCGTTTACACCTATAATACGCTTCCATATATAACGGTTGCACGATGGGTCAAAGCGTTTTGAGCGGATCGGAATGAGGTTGCAGATTTGCACCGCACAGGTCGGCCGTACATTCCTCAACATCAGATTGATATTGCGGATGGTGTCTTTTCCTTAGACGGTTGATGGACTGTCCGGGAATTATCCGTAGATGTTGGTCTCAGTCATCAAATGGTGTGGCACATACTGAAGAAATGTCTTATCAAGTGGAAAATTCCGTCCACATCGACTCACCGACGTACAGAAATGGCACCGGTATGCACTGGATCTTTCCACTTCAACTGATACAGCAATGAAGGAAACGCATTTCAGCAATGTTTTGTTGCCATTGATGAGACTTGGGCACGAGCCTAATAGTCTGAATTAAATCTTCAATCGAATGAATGACGTCAGCCAAGTTCGTCACGTCCACAGAAAGTCCGACAGGAGCCCACTTGAGTGTCGGTTTTGCTGATTGTGGCATACGGCTGTAGTTCCTACGCATGCTGCGCCTATAACACCATCTGCGTCTGGCCTATGCGGCGGAAACGCTCACGTTTATTGCGAGACAATCTCCCTATCTTGTTGCATGATACCGCTCGTTTTCATGTGGACACAGTGCAACCAATATATTGGTACGGTGGCATTGTAAGGCTTTGTAACACCTTTCGTATTCACCTGACTTGAGTCCTTGTGATTTCGACCTGTTGAAGGACTTCCTCCGAGGAACCCGATTTCCTGACGTGACATCTATGCTGTGAGCAGTAGGGAGCTCCGTTGCTGACATCAACAAACAATACCTTGCCTACGGTGGACTACGGCTTTCCGACATTTGGCAAACGGTTCAAAACTTTGCTGGTGATTGTATTGCAAGAATATAAAGCAATTTCACTTTTAAGTCCATTATAATTTTTTTACAATCTATGCTGCCACTTCTTTATTTACGACACTCGTTATTTACAAAGAATGAAATTCTAAGTAGAAACTTACTAATAAAAACTTGATTGAATGTATCGTGTTCAACAGAAGAAAAACATGAAGGTCGGGCAGCTTCCTTTATGGCTTAAAAGGAAACAAATAGCTTTGAAGAAAGTTTACTCTGTCTCTTCCTTAAAAGATAAAATTTACTATTTTCTGTCAATCACCCTTTCCTTTTCTCGTTCACTCCTGAATCCCAACACAGTTCACAAATATATTATAACTTCCTGTGTGCCCGTAAATTATAATCAACAACATATTGTGACAAAATCGACTTGTGGGTGTACGTGAATGCAGTCCAATAAGCAGGATTAAAAAAAGTAAAGCTCTTTATTTTACAAATATTCTAAGCAAAGAAACGTAGCACAAGTATTAAAACAGCACTTGTAAGAATGCACAACAGAGATAACCATTAAATCTCAACACAGCGCTCAAAGGTTTCTTGTTAGCTCAACAGCTTGCTTGCTGATCAAAATCCAACTAACTCTTCTTGGCTTGAGAGCTTGCGTTTATACTTTTTCAACAGGAAGTGACTTTATTACGTAGGAAGTGACGTAATCTCCAGAAAGTTTATGAAGCCGATAGAAATAGGTTACAAGTTCAAGGTCCTTCTAGAAAATTCCTTTTGTCGCCAAAATGGTCGCCAAGGTTGCCAAAATTATCGCCAAGTCGCCAAGTTTGTCGCCAAGATTAGCATCTCAGTGAAACGACTTTATAGCTTTGGAACAGTATGATAACGATCAACGATAATGATCTCCATAGCTTTATCGCAGGTACATTTCTTTCATTTCAAGTTTATAATTCATTTTGCTGTTCTAAACAATGTTGGCTACGATTTCGGGATGCCGGAATGAGCTCCAAAAATGTTAAAAATGGTAATTGATCTTCTGAAACAATCTTCGAGTGTTTTGAGCCCTCAAACGAAAACGATAAGACTCAACATGACGGGCTTCACGACCATGTGGTGAACATCCTAGTAATATGGTTTGCAGACTTACCCTCCCTTATAAGTTCTGCTTTTTGCTTACTGCTTTGACAGCAAGTGGAAGGGCTCTCCATGAGAAGCTGTTGGCGCTTTATCTGTCAGTTTGAGGGATTTTCCATACGCCGTAAGAAATAATGGAAGGCCTATACGATAACAAAGACAAAACCCACAACTGATTTATTCGCAAAATAAGTATTCACCCTAAAAACCTGATCCAGAATGGTACACATGTGATGGCGACAGTTGTTGCCTGATTTATGTTGCATATGGAGCAATAGACGAAGAGAAATCTGTTTCAGTTGAATCACACTCGTTCGACTTTTAGCACCTGGCAAGTACCTAATGAAATGAAACTTCCTTAATTTCACCCTTTAGTGCCATTAAACTCGTTTTATAAAGATTTTGATCTTTTCATTAGCTACGCTGTCAGTAGTAACTGGCTGTTTTAACGTATTTCATGTTAATTTACTTACGTCATGCCGTCATTGGTCTTTAACCTTTTCCTTACGGGCAATACAACTGTTGTACCAGAAAATGTTTACCTTTGAATGCGGGTCGGTACAAATGCTGTACCAGACACAAGAGAGGAGCTCACCCCCTACATTCAATGCTGTTCTTCTGGTTTAAGTCCCCGTAGCCTGAAGGTAAAAGTTGGATTTCATATTTTCTTTAAATTAAAGACTGATTTTGATGTAAGTTTCATATAAATATGTATTTGCTTACATCATTTCTTCGCATGCTAATGTCAATCCCGGATTTGGTGCTATTGAACCCGGAAGAAAACGATCGAATTTTTTGAAGCATTTCTTTTCAAATACGAAATAATTATATAAATGCTTATAGGATGTTATTGCACCTTCAAATTAAGAAGAAATATATATCTTTATAAATGTGTAATACAAAAATCTTTTTTTTTCTTTTACATATGATAGATAAGATTTTAGCTGCTTCCAAAAAATAATCCTTTTAAACACATATGAAATGACAAATCTCTCCTGAAATTGTTTTTCTTCTCAACTAAATACTATTAAAAACATGCATTTCTTAAATAAGATTCAGTTTGAAAAAATTCAAACTTTAATGATTTATATTTTAAACTGCCAGAATACGTAATTTTACAGATAATTTTCAGTAAAATAGGGAACTCATGAAATAAAGTCTTTGCTTGAATGGTAAGAATTTCCATGGGATAGTAAGTTACCCTTTTACGTCGGCTATTTTACCCCATTCTTTACAAAGCAGTAGGAAATGACATCATTCCGGCATTCAGAAAGAAAGTGTCCCTGATCGGACTCACTGCAAGGCAATGTTAACAGCGGTGTAAATTGTCCGCGTCACGTTACCCTGTATATGCTAAGCAGAAGCCTTCAATCCCGCGAATATTTCATGAGCAGCGATACCGAAATGGGCTCTTAGACGTGGCTATGCATATTTATGGGGCAATATTCGCAGCTCGCTGAGAATGAGACTGAGGGAATTATTTCACCCTGGGCTTTTTCCACTCATTTTCTGGTCGAACTTGTTTTGAAACGAAGATGGGAAGGGTATAAAGTTTTGAGCGCTTGGTTGGAATTCAATTTCGGTGGTCGTTTGTAATTAGAGTGCTGCCTGTTAGTATTAAAATCAGGTGCATGGTGTGAATTGTGTTAGAATAAAATTACGTTCACTTTCAGTTCTATTTTCAGATAGTGTTGTGATTTATTCCAATCACGCGTTGTTGCCTAAAATTGTTAAGTTTGAAATGTTTTCCTCAGTCGAAATGTATTTTCTTAACTTGCTTCCATTGGACAATAATATTGTTATTATTATTTTCTTTTATACGTAATTTAATAAAATCTTTTACTGATTGTGTTTGGCAAAATAATCCTAAAAGCATGCTAGATGTTAAAACGAAATATCTGTTTTCAGCATTTCTATCTACCAATATGAATTAAAAAATAACTAATGCAATTCTGTATTAAGAAGTAATTATTATATAATGACGAGTAAAATAACTTTAGAATATAACAATTTAAAAAATTTTTCTTTTTTGATATTTGAATATTTTAATAAATTTACTATAGATCTTAATTTTAATATAAGGTGTATCATTAAGTAGTACATATTTATATATACAAATAAAAGTTCTTTGAAATAATTTTGGTAAGTTAATTTTTTTAATTGGCAATTACTATATCTCTGGATGACACGATATTCGCATGCACTGTACACAGGAATGGAACTCTGTTTGCAGGCATTGTATCCACGAATTAAACATTATTTCCGGGAACTTACTATACCAACTGATTCATAATTATCTGAAGATACTGTAGCTGTTTTCAGGTATTCTACTTTCTTTCCGATTTTACTTTAACGTAGGACTACGTTCCTCTCATTGGGATCCCAGGAAGGAATTTGATTCACACACCAAAACGCCACAAAACTTGGTATGGAAGATTCTATATATCTCAGTAACTACATCTATTAAAAACATAGCTAACATCTCCTTTTAGAGATAAAGGGTAACAACAGAAGTAGCAAAAAAAAATTGAAAATTGGAATTGTAGTTCAGCGATTAATGAGTCGCAAATTTGGGCAAAAATACGCATGAATTGGTGACAAGAACTTCTATATTTCGGTAACTACATATGTTAAAAACATAGCTAATGTGTTATCTTAAAGATGAAGGGTAACAACGGAAGTTACAAAAAGTTTACTTAAAATTAAAAACTTACGAGAAACGTCGAAAAACAAAAGAGTTACGCGAGTATAATAGTCTTACGCCTTTAACATCAGCGGCTGTTTAAAGAGACAACCTCCCGTAATTTTTTTTTCTGTAGGATTAGCTTAAAGGATCTGGAAGCGAGTTCATCTAACCCCGTTGTTGCCAACTGGAGTCATGATATTTCAGGGAACTTAACCTTCCAGCGGGCGAGCAAAAATCTTTTACACGAGCGGGCGCGTGTCGTACTTTTTATGACACAATAAGTTTTTTAATTTTTACCTTGCAGTTGTAAGTCACTTCATTATAATAATAAGAGACGTATCAGAAAATCAAACTCTTTCATCGAGAGTGAAAATTAATTTTTATATTATTTGCAAAATCTAAAATTATACTGAAATCCGAGAAAGCAATGAGATTTAATACTATTGTTTTCTAAAAAGTTATTAAGCTATATGTAATAAAAAATAGTATAATACAAACTAATATTGTACAACAAAAGACCTTCTTAGTTTTTAATCATTATCTTTTCATTCGAAACATTGAACTTTGAGTGTGAGAGTGACGCTTACAAGTATACTATATATTGCACCTACTGAATTTCATGGATTTTGATGATCGTTTTATTTCTTTAAAACACAAACCACAAGCTCTTTTTGTAAACGCTGGTTGGTGTTCACTTGCTTTTCAGGTTGTGATGTATAATTTAGACTGATAGACATGGTAATGTGATATGGCGATGATCAGATTTTTGGGCTTGAGTAGTGAAGTGTTTTTCAAAGACTGAGGTTTTTCGAGGAAATTCTTCGGCTCGGTGGATTATTGGCAGGCTTATTACATATTAAATATTTTTGATAATGTAAAATTAAATTTTAAATCGCTCTAATGCGCACGGGATATGTGAATATCAAACTGAAACGTTAAGACGAGAACATTTTTTTTTCAAATTACGCGAGAGGGAGCACTTTGCTATTTTTATGACAGAAGCATAAAACAGTATGAAATAACCTTGAAACTCGGACAAACCCATTTAATCCTGAAGAGAGGGTTTGCATGAAGGAATAGCAATGACCTTCATACAGTTTTGACTCCGAATGTGAGAACAGGTCATGAAAAATCCCTTTTGACGTGAAATTTGCGGAGGCGCGACCGCTGGAATGTTAAAAACCCAACTTTTAAAATAAATAATTTTCAAAAATAGCTAAAAAAATATTTTAACATATATACAAATAATAGGAATGAAATTGTACCTATGATTTCATTTAAATTATGCTAAAATTAATATTTATTTTGACCTCTTTCGCTGAATAACGTGAAGTTCAAAAAGACAGTTTTTCAATAGATAAAATCGATATTGCTGTCAACTACTGGTAGGAATAAAAAATATATTTGAAAAGAGGAAAATGCGAAGAATTTAATGATGTCAGAGGCAGGTTCAGATGCCGAACAAGTAAAATAATGAATATGATGATTCTAAATGGCATCTCTGAGATTGAAAGGGTTAAAAATTACTTTCAGTTGCCCATCTTTTTTACTTACGTAAGTGTCATTTTGTCGAATGCAAATAAAAAATAAATTTATATCAGTGTAATCCTTGATTTGGTATAAAAATTACAGCAGAAAACTGTAATATTACGAAAAAAAATATGGGCGATCATCGGGATAAGATGATTTATATATATATGAAGATAGTTTTATTGATGTAAGTCTAGCACGTACGGTTGTGCATCACATAAGGCGAGATGAATATTCACCACACGTCCATACGGATTTTCTTACTTGAGAGTTTAAGGGAAAATATAAGGGTTGACGAAATCAAACTTTCATATTTAAATCAATCACAACAAATGTTCTTCTTAGTTTAGCTCTTTCAAAGTCTAACTGTTTTTGAAACAACACGAGGGCTATTTTGGGACGGTCCTCGTAATACTGAACCGCGGTCAGATGTGCTGACATCCCTTCTACAAATTTCCGCGCCACAAGGCGCTTGGACACTGCGAATGATTTATCGTTCAATAGACCCCATACCCGACGGATCTTGAGTGGAACCGGCTTTCGAATCTAGAACCCTCCAGTTCCGAAGCGGAGAAGTAACCAGTAGGCCTCAGCAACAATCAACGGCTATTTTCAACCTTTGAAGACTGATGTAAATAAAAACATAAGAAAGGCGCAATTCGGGTCTGCGCCGTAGATTTTTCGTGGGAACGTCGGGACAAAATCATAAAACAATATGTATTTTAATTATAAATCTCTTTAATACAATTTTTACTCAGTGTAGTATAATGGTCACAGAATAGATAAATCACATGCTACCACGGACCCTTGCTACATGCGATAAACTTGTGATCTATCTATTCTGTAACCATTATATCACCTTGTGTAAATATTGTATTAAAGAGATAGATAATTAAATTACATATTAATACGAAAAATTGTTTTATGATTTTTTTCTGACGTTCTCATGAAAAATCTACGGCGCGAAACCAAGCTGCACCTTTCTTATGTTTTATTTAGAATAGCTTTTGATGACGTCGTTTTTTGACAGTATATATAACTACATTTCGCGTATGCGCTATAAAGCATCATTTACTATAAATCCTCATATTTTCCGTAATATTCAAATTTTAAATCAACGTCTCTTTTACGTATTGTCAAGTATTCTGTAAGTTTCGTACAATTCGAAAGAAAACTCTGCATGTTATAATAAAAAAATGCAGAATTTGAAATTTCAATTTAATACCGATTTTTCCTTATATCCTGACAAATATTTTTATTTTCTCACTTTGGGTCCCAGTAATACTCCCCAAGCTCTTTAAAATGACACCAGAATCAACTTCCTAGCTAAACGCGTTTCCACGCTACACTTATTTATAACCTTACATAAAGCTAATTCGTAACAATCACGCGCATGCGCCTACACTGGTACGATGATGTCACAAGCAAAAAAAATAATATACTGCAAACTCTTACAGATCTTATCTATCCGTTGTGGGATCAACCATTCTTTTGCATTATTAGTCTCGTAGTTATTAGTGATTCAAATCTGACGGTATTTTGTCACATAAGAAAGTTCGACCGACTATCACCATAACGAGCGGAAAGACGTTTTCACGCCAATATCGACTAAAATCTTCCAAGCTTAAGATAAATGGCTAAAAGAAACCAATGCCTGAGATAAATAGAATCTTTAAGAATAATTACGAGGTATTACTGAACATGTTAACCTTTTCCTTAAAAGTTTTTACCTTTTAGTGCGGGTCGGTACAACTGCTGTACCAGACCGGTTTAAGCCCCGCAGCCTAAAGGTTAATGCTGTAGTGTTTTAATAATCATTTTGCATAATTTTCTAATAATATATAACTGAGATGACTATTAAAACGATGAATCTAAGGAGCAAAAAGAAACGGAATATATACATTAAGAGAAGGTGTTTTGTTCTGATTACATACAGATGAATAAAACTCATAAATTTAGCATAAAATTTCTACAGAATTTCCGGACAAAATGCAACTTTATTTCAAACAATAACGATGTCATATGCAGCTTTTAATTGATTATCGAAGAAAGGGGTCAATGCCGTTACTTTAAAGCCATCGCCTCTTTATCAGCTAGAAATCTGAAAGAAATAATTTGCTTTAAATTGATTTTGTTTCCCGCAACTTCCCTCCAGCTGAAAAAGAACTAAACAGATTGGTAGCACTGATAAGATCCCATTATTCGCATCACAAATAGATGCCCCTAAAATACGGATTGCTAAATTTAGCCGGCAGAACACTCAGATTTGGGTTTATCTCGTCTATCTTCTTTTCGGAGAGGATCTTCCCAACGCACTCTACGGAGTTGGGTAATCTCCTTGAAAAATGGGTTCGGGTGTGCATTCTAGGAGCTGATTTTT
This sequence comes from Araneus ventricosus, assembly GCA_013235015.1. Taxonomy (NCBI): domain Eukaryota; kingdom Metazoa; phylum Arthropoda; class Arachnida; order Araneae; family Araneidae; genus Araneus; species Araneus ventricosus. The sequence continues at coordinate 126,736 of BGPR01000749.1, forward strand.
TTCTCTCCACCATCGCACGCAATTCGGTCTCTTGTCGCATGAATAAAACTTCTCTACAGTTTGAAGTGTCTTTTAAGGCCCCGTATCTTAAACGCGATTTATGTACGTTCACTTGGATATCTTTCAAGAAGAAACAGTTTGATTTTCTTCAGAATCGCAAGCAATCTGCATGATTGCGCTGAATGCATAAGATTTCATTTCCGTCTGGGGACTTATTTTGGTTTTATTTTGCCTATTGGAGATAAAACTTAATTTCCGGCTTTATTTTGCCTTCCTCCGATGTTGAGAACCGGATTATTTTGGAATCTCACAAACCGCACGCAATTTGTTTCTCAAAGAGACATCCACATTTCTGAAGACTTCGGCGTGTTTTGTTCAGAAGGGTGAAAGCATAGAAACATTTGTTTCAGCCGCATTTTTTTTATTGCTCTATCTTTTTAAGTGATTATCATTAAATTTAAATTTTAATATTTCTTCGTTCAGATTTGAAATGAATCAACAGCCTGTTAAGGTATCCGACTGTGTTCGGAAAATTTTTTTTGAAAAATAACTTATATATACTTTTAATGTTATTTTTCAACTTCATATGTTTTAAAACTATGAAAATATTGTAAAATTAGGCTTTCAAAATAATATTCTTTTATAAAAACTGAGAAATTTGAAGAAAAATGACTAAAATATTTGCCTTACGCTAACAGCCATAGACAAAATCATATTCTAAATATATATAAATCCTTGCAGGAGTACATTTTTATGACAGTTATCTAAGTTATGCTCTAAAATATTTCTTGTACAGTTTTGAGATATAGCTGAACGTAGTTACTAAACTGGTAATTTTTCATAAAAAATGCTTTTCGTTTATATTTAAGCACTTAAAAATAATACTTGATTTTAACATTGACCTTAGTTTTTAGAGGAAAACATCAAGCATATTACAGAAAACAATCTCAGAAAATTTCATATCAATACTTGAATAACTTTTTAAAAAATCATTGTTACGGTCGACGGTTTTTCTCAAAAACATCATTTCTCAGAAAACACATTCAAAATTTTCATCCAACATAAAATAATGCTTACAGTTTGGTAATAAAGCAGCTGTAACTCCATTTGTAATTCACGCAGAGTAAAATGTGAGACGGTTTTAGAAAGCTTATTAAACAGGCTACACAATTAAGTCATAAATTTTTTTTTTTGATAATTTCATCAAACACGACAATTTTAAACCAGTCGGATACCTGAAATCGTTATTTCATGTATCAGTTTAACTTTTATGAGATTTCAGTTGTTACTGAAAAGTAACAACGATATTATTTGTTATAAACTATTCATAATTTATTTATTGTTCTACCATTATAGGGGATATATGATATATCTGATACTTTTGATTCATGGTTTAACCCTATGAGACCTATACCGCCTCAAACCGCCCATTCGACAGAAGCCGGAATCAGGCGGTTTCGTTCGCCTGGGTGAATTTTTTTTTAGGAAAAATGTAGTTCCTTTCTTTGTAGACAATTAATCGGCAACCATAGGTGTCGACCTCCTGCAGTTTCTGTAAATAACGTGACGATTCCATTCTTTTCCTGTGAGCGAAAATTCACTCCAGGTTTTGAGGCAATGGAATTTTCAATCTAGCCGGGTTCAGAGAGTTAATGACAAAGATTTACGCAATAATCCCTGATCCACATTTTCACTCTTCTTGATTTCTAATCATACAGAGAATTTTTAAGCATTTAATCATGCAGAATTTTGAGAAGCGAATTAACAAATCTAAAAATTTAAGCATAAGTATTATAAAATTTAATTGGAAAATTAAGTAATTTAAAATTTGAAAATAATTGGTCATCAAGGCGATTTTAAACGATATACATTCTCTAATTTTCAAAAGATAATTAATTCCTATAATAACAGAATAATTTTTATAATAATAGAATAATTCTTATGATACTAGAATAATTCTTATAATAATAGAATAACTCTTCTTATACTAGAATAATTCTTATAATAACACTGGACAACAAAAAAATTTTTTTTCATGTTGCTTGAGAAAGAAAGGGTTATACCTATGTATTTTTGTGCCCTGATTTCAAATCTGTTAACCGTTTTTATCAATCACCCATAGTTTTTGAGCAACGTAGTAGCTCTTATTATATACATTAGAAAATAATATTCAACTTGCAATATTTACACAGGCATATTAAAATGTTACAAACCTTCACTTTCTCTGTACTTAGTCTGTCGACTGTGCTTTGCTTGAGGAATATCCATTTTCAATGTCCAAAAATAGTCGGCTAACATTTTGAAATTCCATTTCCCTTTGTAACGAGATCCCATATTCGAGATATCCTGATGAAACCGTTCACCATGCTCGTCGCTTACTGATCCAAGGTTTTCAGGGTAGAATGCAAGAAATGGATTTTCAACGACATGTTGCATCCTATGGTTTTGTAGGCCTTTAAGCAAGTTATTGACGATTTGCCTTAGTTTTCCGCTTTGTGATTTCCGAAGAAGTTTTCTTCTAACTCCTTAAACGATGTCCATGCTGCGGCTTCCTTCTTAGTCAGTTTACTCTCAAACACCGTATCCTTCATTAGTTGTCTAAATTGAGGCCCAAGAAATATCCCTTCCTTAATTTTCGTGTCATTCACTTTTGGAAACTTCAGACGTAAGTACTGAAATCCACTTCCCTCACAGTCCATCGCTTTAACAAAATTCTTCATCAAACTTAATTTTATGTGCAAATGGAGGCAAGAGAATTTTTCTGATGCAACTAGTGGTTCGTTCTCTTTATTCTTCACACCCGGTATGAGCAACTGTCGCTTTCTCCACACCTTCTTGATGTAATGCTTTTATTCTGTCCCTACTGTCCCACTGGCACAGAAAGCAAAAAAAAAAACTTGGTATAGCCTGCTTGCAATCCAGCTAAGACGGCAATCACTTTCAAGTCGGCGCATATATGCCAAGAATGCTTGCTGTACTCAATATTGAACAACATATGCTTCAAGGTTTCGTATGTTTCTTTCATATGAACGGCTGCATTCTACAGGAATCGAAGGGTGCTTGTTACCATTGTGTAACAGAACTGCTTTTAAGCTCACCTTTGAAGAGTCTATAAACAAACGCCATTCTTTAGGGTTATGTTGTAGTTCTAGAGCCTTAAACAACGAGTCAACATTATTACAAAATATCACATCACCATCTTGGCAAAAGCTTCCAAGTGCTGTCAGACAGAAACATCTGTCCTTACAATGTGGCTCATGCATTGAATCATATTTGCGTTGCAGGATCCTCGATCCAAAAACGCCTGTTATAAGTTTTGACATACAGCCTTTTCTTTATGAAAATTATAATTGTAAGAGCATTTCAAACCCAAACATTATCTTCTTGGCCGGCAATTAATTTTTTCGGAAAATATTTTTGACACAAGAGCCGACATGACATTTTCTATACACTTGTTACAATATACAGTGTTGCTGAAAAACAGTGTGTTATAAAGGTTTTTCGAGATTATATTCGGGTTCAGTGACCATGAAAACACCATTATCAGTTAAAATCTGAAAGGCAACAGAAAAATATCCTGGCTACGACAATGATTCAAATAAAAGAAAGGAGTGGACAGAGGTTTTAGTGAGAGTTCATGTTGCATAAAATTGGAGGGTGATAGACAAATTCTGATTGGTTTTTCGAATTCAGAGCGTGAAAGTACATAAGAATTAGCGAAAATCATACGGGCAATAAAATGGTTGTTGTCCAGTGTAATAGAATAATTCTTATGATACTAGAATAATCCTTATAATAATAGAATAATTCTTATGATACTAGAATAACTCTTATAATAATAGAATAATTCTTATGATACTAGAATAATTCTTATAAAAATACACAGCTTGAAAAATGTAGGGAGTATATGAGAAAATGGCTGTAATTCATTTTTCGTGTGTTTAAATTCATTTCACTTACATATGAACACACATAAAAATACGATTGAAATAAAATCAGGCAATCACTTTAAAAATACTCCAAGTCAAATGCTTATTTAATCATCATTGAATCAATCTGATTTTGAAATATATAGACAAAGAAACTAGAAGAGCTTTTCTTTCTTCAATAAAGTGAATTCTAAATCAGGCGAAAAGAAATCGCAAGAATCCAAATCTTCTAGACTTGGCAAGACGATTCCTTGATATAATGACAAGTTCATTTCTCAAGTCACAATTCCATTCCCTTAGATAATGATGAAGTCAAGAGCTCATTCAGAACAGTGATCTATTGTCATCAAGAGATACATGTCATTTGTCTGAGATATCTTTCCAATAAGACTAATGTCATTGACATTAATCATATAAAGCGGAATAATTTCTTGGGAACAAGGCTATATTGTCCATTGTAGTTCATAACGATTTTCTGTGCAGCTCATTTGCCATCTGTCTTAGTAAATAACCAGCTACTGTCAAAGAAATTGAAGAGAAAACGTCTGAAATAAAGCTGATTTGTTATTAACGATTGGAAAAGTGGAAGAAAGCGTAACAGGTGTTACTATGAGAAGTACACATATTTTTCCATCTCACCCAGTGCATCAGCGCTCTCGTAGATTATTTTAATAAATAATGTCAGTATTTTCTCGGCATCGTATACTATAAGGAAATAAGAGACATTTGTTTGGGAAATTACATTTTTCAGCTCCGATTTCTGAAATGCTTTATCAAAAGCATATTGTTAGAATAAACTTATCAAATTCATTGAAATGATTGATGCTTAAGTAAGCATTGTTACAATTGCTTTTGTCTTCAACGACTAGCAAAATTATACTGAAACATCTTGTGATAAATAAAAGTTAATAGTGTACCTCTCCGAATACACACTGAGGTTTGAGATTGACTGGGTATTAGTTGTTATTTAAAGAGGAGGTAGATGGTAATAGAGGTTTACTGAATGCCTCGAGTGCTTATAAATTAAAGCAAAATAACTGGGAATACTGCAATTTATTTTAACCGTTTAATGCTCATATCGCATTCTTTCAATAATATTTTGCATTCTTATATTACTTAATCTTAAATCAACGGAAAAATTACTAAAAATAAAATTAAATTTTATGTAATATACTGGATATAGTTGATGAATCTAAATCTGCAAAAGAAAAATAATATGTTCTAAATTGAATAAATATAAATGGGTTTCTGTATAAGCGTTTCTTCAAAATTTATTGATGCCAATAGACATACCACAAACATTACATGAAGTAAAATCTCTCAATAAAGTCTGTAAGCTTTACAATTTCGTTGAATTTATTTAAGACTAACATTTCTTGACACACAAACGAAATTTAATTTTTATGAAGGGCTTCATATTTTTTTGTAATCGTAAGCTATCTTGATCCATAACCAGGAAAACGATTTTATATTTGCTCTAATAGATTGGTATGCGATCTATTAAGCACGATTTTATGAGTGTAGTTGCTGACTAAATTAAATTAGAAACACAAAGGTTTTCAAAATACACTGATCTAAGTGGATTATTTTTCGTCTATAACTATAGATATTGGAATAGTTCAATGTGATGGGGTTTTTAGTTGCTAAGTTAATTGAATAATTTACTTTGAATTAGTAAGTGAATTTATTATATATTTTTCTATTCTTTAAATACAGGGTTTGCCTATTCAAAAGGCTATAGAAGGCGATTCGATGGCTCCAAAAGAAGCATAATTTATCTACAATGTTGTACATGTAATGCACTCTGTGGAAACCAAAAGAACAAAAACGAATTAAAAATTCATCCATAAGAGGTGCCGTATTTGCATCCGCATTAGCGTCTCAGGTGCCTTTTGATGATTTTCTTTATTGTTCAAGCAAAATTTAATAGTTCATTTGCAGATTTTTTTAACTCTTTAATCCCGAGGCGACTTCTTTCTTCTAGCTCCTTTAAAACCGGGCCTTTTTGGGAGGAAACGACATGAATTGGACTCTCCCAACCTGGGCAGTAATTTTCCTCACCCCTTTCTATAACATTCCCTTTCATGGCATAGAAATGGGCTGTGGTTGCCAAGGATAAATGGATTCCCCTACCGTGCTTATCTCCTAAGCGAAATCAGAACCTCACTTCCCCTCAAAAGAAGCTATCCGCCTCAGACCGGCTTTCGTCGCTGTTAAGGGGAAATTTTTAGACCTCCCGGGACCGCCTCCCTCGGTATGAGAGGGTTAAACTGTGAATACTGCCGAAATCCAATTCAAAACGTAAGTCTTCCGCTGAAAATAACGTTTAATTCAAGATAGTGCACCATCTAACACTAGTCTCAATTCAGAATGCTATACAAAGCCATATCACCCAAGGCCATGACACAATTCGCTATTTTCAAATAATATGGCCACCAAGATCCCCTAAACTTATACTATATGGTTTTTGTTCGTGAGGTCTTTTGTTTAAAGAGCAGTATTAAGGTTCGCATCTGCTTACTCCCACAAGGCATTTTGCGCTGCCCCCTTTCTTCATAAGCAATAATTACATTTCATTTGTATGACATAAGGTACAAAATAAATTCGTACAGAGAAAACGAAAAGAATGAGTTTTGGGTTGATTTTCCATTTCATCAGAACATAGCGTTTATCATATACCGACACGTGTGTAAGATTTTTTTTTGTTTTCTTAAAAAAATACATGAAAGATAAATATTTGATTTCAGTGTTTTCGAATACCAATAATCTGTTTTGATTGGAATAATTCACGATAATATTTAGTTTAAAAAATACCAAAAATAGCTTTGTACAATTAATTAACTCGAATATACATTAATAAAGTACTAATTATTGTATATTCGACATTTGGCAATGAAAGTATATTTGCTTTAACTTGTCGCAGTTAAAAATCTTTTATAAATGTTAATATGCATTTTAATTAGTACAGGAGTGTTTGAAGTTAACAAGCTGCACAAGTAAAATTTTTACAAAACAGATATATTATCATAGATTTTACTTTGTTGTCATTGCAGAGAAACTGCAAGAGTATGCTAAATATTTTATTATGCCATTACCGAAATTAATTTTCTGTTAAAATTATAACTAGAAAAAAGAATTTGAAATAAATCCTAAACAAATAACTTCTGACATTTAATTAACTCAAATACACGTGTACTTATTATTGTATCTACGCCATATGACAATGACGATATATTTGTTTTAACTAAAATTATAACTAGAAAAAGGATTTCATTCAAGGACTATAGAAGTTTTTACATATTCGTTGTGAATTGTTTAATATTCTGTTATTTATTATGATACATGTTTATGAAAATGTCAAGTCAGGCAGTTAAAATAGAAACAGAACTGGTTTCCATGCCTTACAAATATTCTTTTTTAAAATAAAATAACAGTACAAGCTCGTTTTATTCACAGCTAGAGTTGTTTCCCTGAATATTTATTCTATTACATTCACCAAACTCTTTATATAAAATCCTATTTATACTTAGAACAAACTAATGACATATCTATGTATTTGTGGTAATTTTGTATGCTGATTTTAAGATCGGAGGGTAATAATTCTGACACCTGATTTTAACTAAGACATTCCCGTTGGTGTGGTAGGTAAATTTTTGAGAATTGAAACCTGCTTTGGTGATTAATCTCGCCATTTGAGATCATGATATTGCTTACCAGATTTTCCTGGTTTAAGTTCCTTGCTAATTTAATAAGCAAATGAATTGTTAATTGAATCAGGTGATTTCATGCCGAGTTTTACTCAGAAACATCTTGAAAACTGATTATACATAAAACTAACCATCATTTTAGAGTATAATGTTTAAGTTAAGCAAAAATTCAATCTATATAGTATAAATAAAAAGAAATAGCAATTTGTGATGGAAGATGTGCATGAAGAAACTCTATTCTGCCGTTACTCCTATTCAGCATATAAAACATATTTAGGGTTAAGAATCAAAGGCTTCATCTAATCATCGATATTTCCTTGGGAACTTTTGAATACTTCCAGAAGCTTTATAATATTATCTCTTTGTCTACATACAATCCCATTTCTTAGAAACTCGAAGCTAATTATACAGATGATGTCAATAACAGCCGTTCCTGCAGCGGAACTTAATAGAGGAGCGGAGGCGGTTATTATGCCAGCAATTGAGCAAACATACGAGCTTTGACGTTATTATGTACGCAGGTAAAACCCTTAGTAAACAATGAGTGCGACCAGGAGCCTTATAAAATACTATTCCATTTATCTCGTACCACGTTTTAACTAATCCGTCAGCACACGCATGGGGTCTTTCTGACCCCACCCTTTCTCTTCTGTTAAGAAATTCTGGAAATTTCTAAACTTGCCCCTGTTACTTTCTGTACCTCAATGAGGGAGATAGAAGAAGAAGATAAGAGCAGCAGTAACAGCTGAAATGGGGTTTCTCCCTTCTTACTGTCAGGGTTGGGGTCAAATTGACCCGTGCATGTGGCAGCGTTTCGGATTCATTTAACGTTGTGGCTATGACAGCGTATGACCGTGCGCAGCAGAGAAGAAAAGAATTCAGAAAAGGTATTGAATAACGGAGATAAGTTCAACTTTCCTTTTTCGTATTAAAATTCTCATTTGTGTCTTAAATACAAGTTATATGTACGAAGAAATGTTCTTATATTTTGACCATATTTTATTCTTGTACAAATAACCAATAAAATAAGGAGTAAGTGTCTAACAATTTGGAGTCAAAATGATCCAGAGCATGTGCTATTGTTCCAAAAATGGGTGCGTGTGCTGAAGGGTTAACGTATGGTCTTTTATAAATGCAACTCAAACGCCTTTGCTGGTTTTTTATTAAATGGAATTTTGAGTATTATGGGCTCTGTAAATAAATATTGTGTTCACAGCGTCATTGGTGCATTGGAGTTTTTCTTTTCAATCCCAACTGCTCATAAACTTGGAAATCATTCATTTGTATTGTTAACTGTCATCTATAAATATCATATATAACAACAAGTTCATTCATAAAGAAAGCAAACCTGTTAATAAATTTATATAATAAAAAGCAGTTCTGGGAACAGTAGAGCTCCCGTCTTCCTCCTCTCCTGAAAAAATCAAACTAAGATAAGCCCTTCATCACAGTCTTGAAAGCCTTAACAGTTTTACTTTCTTTTCTATCTAATAAGATCCCATCTCTTTTGGAAAGGGGCTATCGTTTTCATTCATCTAAGAAGGCATAGAATACTTGAGATGTTTATGGATTCTACTTAATTTTTGTGTCAAATTATAAAGCTAATTAATAATTAAATTTTAATTTAAAAGCCTAAAAATGCGATAATGCGATGCACGTACGAAATACGGGCACGAGATTTAACCTTCCAGCGGGCGCGCGTTTTTAAGAGATACTTGTATTGTGCATCGTATTACATATTTACATCGTTCTTTTAGAAATTTAAGTGCAATTTTTATTTATAAAATCTTTGTTCACTATAAAGTTAATAAATACTGATAATTTAAATAAAAGTTGTATTTATATTTGTAAAACATAACGATATATTTATGTAATACGATGCACGATACGTCGTAAAATTTGTGCAGGCGCGCCCGCTGGAATGTTAAAGGTTTATTCATTTTTTTTCCAATTCCAATCATTTAATCAAGTTTCTGCTTCTATCAATATTCACACAATTACAATTAAATGTCTGCTTTTATCAGTATTATCAAAATTAAAACTAAATGTTTGCTTTTATTAGCATTGACAAAATTACAAGTGAAGGTCATTCGCTATTATCGGCATTTTTGGAGGCATTATAAATGGAGAAATGTTTGACTTTAATCATTGAAAAAAGCTGAACATCACATTAAACCGTTTTATTAAAACAGAAACCATCTTGAAACACAACAAAACATAAAAATCCTCACATTTATGTTATTTTAAATGGTTTCATGGAACATCCATGCCAAATTCGAAGAAAATCGAAGAACGCCTCTGGTCGTTACTGCGTAACAAATGAATTTATAGACAAGTAGACGAAATGCCGAATGTTTGAGCTAAAACTGGAACTCGCTTACCTCTGTCAATTAGTTAGGGAAAAATTAAAAATGGTTAACACACAATTCACTAGCCAATTACAATATAGCGCGATTTCTGAAGCATTTTGTTTCATATTTCAGCAGCAATAAAATATAGTTTTATAAACATAAGTGTCCTTAATTTTTGACCTTTCAATTTTCTATGAAATAACAGTTTGTAAATAAATGTATTTATTTCAATCATAATGGATTTTTTCTCAAAGATTTCAATCTGCTACATGTATAATGATTGTAACAAATGACGCACTCACCATTAACTCTTTAACATATTTCCTTTAATTATATCTTAATGCTGTAATGTATATTTATATTATGATTCTTTATATAATTTTGTTTCTAGTTTAAATTAATTTAAAAAGAAATGATAAACAGTCCAAAATTGATATTTTTTTTAATATTCTATTCTAAATTCATTTTTTTCCATATTTGTCAACTTATCAGAGTTTATCTTGAGTATAAGAACTGAGTTCATCTAAGAATTATTAATTCGAAATCCAGAATTTTCTTTCCAATGAATATTCTGAATCAATATTTTATACCGCAAACCAAAATAAACTCGTTTTCACTTATTCGTTTCCAATTTAAAGCATTTCAAGCGAGTTTCTTTAAATAAGTCCTAAATGAAGTATATTTAACCTCTAAGAGATCCTGCTAGAGAATAATAGGCATCAATGAATTTAATTTAGCCGCATTTCATTATATTATAGCATATTAAATAAAATAAATTTCTAGATCAATTTCGAAAAATTGCGCGACAAACTCTTTATTTTTATTAGCGATTTCAGCAAGTAATTTAGCAAATTATATAACAATAGGATGATGAAAGTCTTTAGTCGGAAGAAAATATATTCTAATTCTTGCTCATTTATAAGGATTCGTTTTTTAATGGCTGAGATTTTTCAAAGAAAATGTAAGCGCCATTTTATTTTCTGGTAACGTTGTGCATTTGTTGAAAGGACAAAGTAACTTAGTGGAAGAATTATGTTCAAAGTATTTATATTCTTCTTTTACTAAGCTTTACGTCTAAATTATGCTTTATTTTTATTTAAAAGAGAAAAAATATGGTATCTTATTATTTAATTTATTTTTCAAAATTTTCTCTTCGTCGTTTTCAATCATCTCTAGGAATTGTGTTATTGAACTAGCCATTTTCAGATTTAATTTATTTTCTCTGTTTATAAATTAATATACGAAGTTATTCTACGGATGAATTTAGTATAACATAATCAGGATTTCATAGTTTTATAATATTTGCTTTCGAAATAAAAATATGATTAATTCATAAAATATAAATTTTTTCTGGAAAAATAGCAGATATTTTCTTGTATTTGTATAGAATATTAAACGTTGGATTTAAAATTTATAAAAGAAACTCAATGTGCGTTTCAAGAAATATTTTTGAAATCTGATTTTGAATCAGACATTCTATTATCAGAAAGTTATATTGAAATATGTCAAGGGATCTTACATCCATATTTTTTCCAATTAATTGAGATCTTTTGAAATTAATTAGGTGAAAAGTAATGATGGAAATCCAATTTTTGTTAGGTAATAAGTCTGAGAAGTAATTCATTTCCTTATTGAACATATTTGAAAATTTGAATTTAATTTCTAAGCATCATATTTTGTCCAGTGTTTAAAAAGCAGCCACCAAACCATTGATGACTACTGGATGAACTTCCCTGCATATTTATGTTTACTTTTTCCTTAAAGTAAGTATCAATTTATGGTGAAAAACTAACAAAGCAACAACTAACACATTTAAAAAAGAAGAACTCGTTCAGATACATCGAATTTTCACGACATGATTTAAGCATAAACAATAATTACATACATAATTAGTTTACTAAAGTGTATTCATTTTTTTATTTAATTCAAATCTTATCATACATATTTTGATCTTGAAATTTTTAATAAAAAGTATATTTTGTATTTGCTGATCAAACAATTATCTGTATTTTGAAACAGGGAAAAATTCATAGATAGAAAAGGGATTCTGATGAGGCATCATCATAATTGTATGAAGCTCTGGAAGACATACCCTTCTGTTCAAAAATTAATTGAAAAGTAAATCCTAGAATACGAAAAAAATCTGCGTAAATATTAATAAATGCTTTCAAAATAACTTGTGGAGAATCGAGTGACAAAGGTAAAACAATAAGCAAATGCAACAGATTTCAACTGAGGGCGACATATTCAGAAAACTTGCTCGCATTGGGAAAGATAATAAAATTCTCTCAAGAGGCATGACAAGTTCAGACAGAATTTTTGAAATTGATGCGATAAGGAGGTATTTGAGTTGGCGTGGTTAATTATAAAATTATCGAATTAGGTCCCAAAAATTCAATTTGGACATATTTGTAAAATAAAAGTTCTGATTTTAGGGAATCAGCATGATCCGAACCCGGAACCATCGCGAATAATTAATATGCCTCTGTGTATAATCTCTAAACTTTGACAGAGGTTTCAAATTGCTTATGTTTCCGACGACCAGTATTAGGTTACCCAGAAATAACAATCACTCTGCAAGACCTATATTTGGTAATATAATAAATGAACGTCAGATGATTTTTCTACTTGATGAATTCAGCGCTAATAGCAACTACAAGTTTAAGGGTTTGGCATAAACTGTTTACAAGAGAGCCACACAGAGATTTTATTAAGATCAAAGATTAGTACATCAGTAGATTGAAACGGAATATTTAATTGATGTGAATAATAGTATGGCTGGCATCTTAGCAATTACAATTGATTATATTTTTTTAAATATGGGGAAATATTTAGCCTTCGTCTAAAATAATGTAAGAAATATCTAAAATGAGTATTGAATTATTAACCCCTTACTTATATGAAAATAAACTTTGCATTATTCCTGGTGTAGGAGAGACTAGTATGGTATATTTAACTAACACATTGTAATCAGTGGCATTATATAAAATAATAAAATATAAATACATTTCATTCATAAAAGCAAATTTATGTGTTTATGCCATTTAGAAGGTTGCTTTTTTAAGTAAAATAAATATTAATAAATTATTTTTCATGACCACTATTTCTATGAACAAATTAACATGATAGCAAGCTCTTCGGTAATTTTAAACATTTATTTGAGGCTTAAATAAATACATTATTTTGCCAATGATTTAATAGAGGTCAAGCATCTGGAAATTAGGATATGAGATAAAGCTTATTTTTTTTCATGCAGAGCATATCCTAAATCTATGAAATTTATATGCTTATTAAGTTATAATTGAGAAGATGAATATTCTAAAATCTTTCATTTTTGGCATTTTTTAAATCCTACGAAGCTTCTGGCTAATCAAAATTAAATTAATTTAATCTAAGATACAATTTTTCAAAATAAATTTGACGCATGCGCAGCGAACAACTAATATTTTATTAGCTGGAATTTTGCAGAATTAACTATACCTGATTAATACGAATTGTTGCTCCATTACTTGTCAAATCGCTGTAATATGACTAATCGGAAATATTAACTAGAACGCAAAAAAATCATTATAATTTCAAATTCACATTAAAATTTTAAATTTATTCATGAATAATGTTTATGGCTACGCATTCTCAGCATAAGTATAATCAGCAACATTTGTATTCTCAATTAAGAAAACGCGTTCTCTGGTTTAGCAAAACTTTTTACATATGATTTTGCATTTCGAAGAACATTCCCCAGTAACAAAATACTTAAATCAATCAAAAAAATATTTATCACATTTCTAGAAATATGCGAGGTCTGCATTTCAATTAATTTCATTATTTGCAACCACATGGGAAAAAAGAAACGAAAATCAACCTTATAAAGAAGATATTGTGAAATGTTAGAATTCAGACGCAAATTCCTGTATATTTTTAAAGTAAATTATCTAACTTGTGAACTTGCTTGCTTGTCGTGATAATTTCATCATTTATTAACGAGTTCACATCTTAAGCCATAGTTCCATTTTTACAGTTATTGGACAAATTAAGAGCTCATTCAAGACAGTGATTTATCCTCGACAAGTGACAAATATCATTTGTCTCAGCAAGATAGTCCATAGAACCAATGCCAGTGATATTAATCATGGAAAGAAGTAATACTATCACGAAAGCAAGTCTAGCTTGCTGTTGTAGATCATCACGCTTTTCTATACTATTCATTTGCGGTCAATCATTGCGAATAACAAGCCTCTGACAAAGGAATCGGGCAAGAAACCCATCTGGATTGAAGTTGATTTATTATTGACGATTAGGAAAAAAATATATGAAAGTGTAACAAGTGTTCATATAGAAAAGACAAATATATTTCCATTTGGCTAATGAAACCGAAATCTCTTAGATTATTTCTTTAAATCAGTCTATAATTTGTTTTTTGGATCCTACACATTAAGGAAATGAGAGATATTTATCCAGACATTTAATGTTTTCCAGTCGCATTTTCTGAACTGAAGTTTCATTTGGTAAAATTTTTTAGAAAACATTTACCTAAGATAATGATTTGTTTTCAAAATATGAGACAGCAATTACATAAAAACATGGAAGGCACTCTCTTTAAAAATAATACCTAGAGAAAAATGAATTGTAAAGGTTAAATTTTGAAATATATATATGGGACTCTTTAATAATAGTGATTTATTAATGTGTGTTTGAATATGTAACTTTGAAATGTGTAGCACAAAATGATATAACATGAAATGTTTCATGAAAATTATCTATTCAACTGGGATTATTAAGTCATTTTAAATTGTCAATTTCTTTTCAACAAGCTTGAAAGGATTATGATTTTTAAAAAGATTCGGGATTATTACAAAAGTAAGTCATTTTAAGTGAAAAATTAGGATGATGATAAAATTATTGATTCTTCTAGAGATTTGAAAACGGTGTGATTTTAACATTTTGAGATATTGAAACCAATAAAAACTCATATTCCTCTGTACCAGTGCAGAAGACAATTAGTTTGCAATAGATTTTATATTATCAGATATACAATGTATATTTATAAAGCTAACCTTATACATATATTTCAGGAAATAAATATTCAATAATTATGGAGCCTCTTCAAATTTTCGAGTGAGCGAAAATTAATAAACCCGGTAAAGTAAAATACAAACTGATGTATAGTAAAATAGAAACTCATGTGTAGTAAAATACAAATTCATGCACGGTAAAATACAAACTTATGTATAGTAAAATACAAACTGATGTACAAGTAAATAAAAACTCATGTATAAAAATAAGTTTCTTTTAGCTACATATAAGAGCAAAGCTTTGAACTTTTGGTTAACCTGTAGTTTACGGTGCCCGCCTGCTTCGTTCCTCTTAGGCTCCCCAAATCTTTGCCGCCAAGAACGGCGACGAGAAAACATTTGTTTTGGTTGCGTCTAGATGTTTTTAACGAGTGATAAGCGCGCATGCGCACAAACTGATCCTTTCATCGGTGTTTTGCTTATCAGGCTATATTGCGCCACGTTTCGATTGGACTGTTTTGTTCATCTCTTCGATGCAATTGGTCGATAAATTCGAATTTGAATAAAACTTCGTTTCGAATTCTTCGGATGGAATATCGCTCCAGTACCGTGTATGTTATTCTCCGTGTTTCGTTTCTCAATGAATAAATGAAGCTACGATTATTCCGCTATGCTAAAAGCGAAGCCGCTGATGTTTTTTTATGTTAAAAAATTTGCCCGGTACATGCTTGAAATGCCGCAGGCATTGCGTGCGGAAATTCTCGTTTTCAGGTGATACATGCGCAAGAGAGCAATAAAAAGCACAGCCAAAACAGTATTTGGCGACGGCACATGAAATTGCGCCAAAAAGAATTGGCGAGAAGCAGGCCGGCACCGTAAACTCCAGGTTTGCCGAAATTTTTGCATATGTGTCTCGTGAAATGCTATGAAAGTACATACGTTTATCTATTATCGGACATATCAGAAATCAAATTGCATTAAACAGCTTTGTTAAATCAGTCTTCAATATATTAAGAATATAACCAAGAAAATATGATTGAAAATGTCACGAGGAATAAAATATCTATACTCTTTTACTTTGACCAATAAACAGAAAATCCCATGCGAAACAAATTCACTTGCACATTATGTAACGTTGTTGGTGTAATAGATTTACATGGCATAAGGATGCGATTTACAAAATTTGCTCTGCTCGATGAATTCACTTTCGTAGACTTTATTTTTTTTATCTTAAAGACAAATCTAACGAACAGAGGCATTCACTAGAAGATTCGCATTTAATAATGTTATTTCCAAGTATTTGGGCAGTAAAGTACGTGACTGGAGATGTTTGTGGGCTGGTAATCCATCAGTATACTGAGACCAAACTCTTATGTATACTGAAACGAAAATCTTGGAATTCCCATTTCTAAACATATTCCTCCAAACAATTAAATAATGGTCCATATTCTCTGCAAAATTTAAATTACGGTGGAGGAACAATGTCCCAATTGAAATACCTTCCCATAACCCGCACAAAACATCTCGCTGACAAATGCATTTGCCACGTATTTGGTCGTATATTACGCCAATTTTCTAACGACAGTAATTTACTATTTTTTAACACTTCCTTGGCTTATAAATTGACACCCATAGAACCTCAATAAAGATAGATTTTGATCTGGTAAGTTTAAATTCAAATTGAAACGATGCTCCCTGTCCCGAAAATAGCCTTCTCCCGGGGTCGGTAGATACTAAAATGCCAAATATTTATTTAAATGCTTCCATACTTGATATTCTAAATACACATATGCTTTTTTGATGTTTTATACACTTCTTTTAAGAAGAGCAAGGGTCCCTAGAACATACTTAACGATTACGATCCGTTAACAGCTTTCTCGCGGCGGTGTTTGAAATTGGCTAAAATCATGAATTTCAAAGTTTCATAACCTGGACATATTTGGTTGAAAAAGAGAAGAATACTTTTATTTAGAATTCTGGTGTATCAAGAATGTTTTACATAATAGAACTAATTGGACCGGGAAGCTATATATAAATTTATGTTTGTTTATTTTGTCAACAGTACATTTATTGGCTGAAACAGCAAAAATAATATGAAAAAATAATCTTAATAATTCTTTTACTCATTTAAAGTATTTTTCTAAAGGGAAATCTTTGTCTATACCTAATGGTTAAATAATTACCTACTAATCAGCGATTAGAGTGGACACCCTGTATTTATGCAAATTACATTTATTGGCTAAACAGCAAGCATAATAATAAAAATAACCTTAATAACTCTTTACCTCATTTAAACCATTTTTCTAAAGGAAAATCTTTGTCTATACCTAATGGTGAACTAATTACCTACTAATCAACTATTAGAGTGGACATCCTGTATTTATGCAAATGCAGTAAACTTGTACCAGAAAACTTGGTGCAATATTTAGAAAGAAGAAAATAATTTGAGAAACGTAGAATTTAAAAAATTCTTAACCAAGATTTTAAAGAAAAAGACTCAAACTCAGAATTATAATTAGAAATATATCACATATAGACTGAAAGATATTAAGAGCTGCAATAAATGGAATTGCTATGAGTACATTTGTTCTCAGTGCAAATTTCAATTCACTAAAGGTAAATAAAATAAAAGAAAGAAAAATATCTAAACAGTAAAATAATAATTCATTAATTTTTATATGAAAACACACACCAGTTTGTTTGCTTATTAACTCGTTCTATGAAATAACCGACATAAAAGTCTTTAAACAGTCGTAGGTTTTCAGTCCTAAAGTGCAATGCATTCTCATATGAAAAAATTGACTTCAAGAAATTAAATTTCAAAAAGATATCAGATATTTGGAAATGCATTCCTGAAGGCTATTTAATATGTTTATCGAAGCTAAAAGGTATTCCAAACGTTTTTCTGCATCAACTCATGAATATTCAACACAGGCTTTTGAAATGACAGAATTCAATTTAGCATCGGAGGTTAATGATATTATAAGCGAAAGCCAAGGTTTTAGGTAACCGTTTCATGCATAATGTATAGTGTTTTGGATACGTACTGGTTTGATTTTAGAACCTAGGAAGGAAAAAAAATATTATAATGGAAAATATAACGGGGAACAAATGTGAAGTTGAACGCAAGATTGTTTTAATTTTAGTAAACATTAATGAGATTTGTCCTCCGCAAACACGATATAAATTAACAATGTAAAAAATACTTTCTTTAAAGGATTTCACTAAAATCTCTAATCAATTGCTAATGTTAAGATGAGCACTTTCATTGTAAGTAATGCAAATTACTTTCAGTTTCTGGTAATTTTGTGACTGGAAGGAAAATAGTGATATATTCTTAAAAGAACACATGTTCGAATCTCATTAACTGAAATAATTCATATTTCTTTTAGCTCATACTTATAAAAAATTTGGAAATAGAATCCATCTTGATCGTTAAGCATATATTCAGTACTTTTAGGTAATTTAAATAATTCATTTCCATTTTCCAAACAAAATTAAAATTGAGAGAAACTAATTGTATTTCTTGTGAGAAAAATTCGGAAATGAAAAGCTAAATCTTTAGTATTGTGTACTTATATTTGTTAAAAACATCCATATTATTAATTATTTATCAAAAATGACTTCACTTGTGAAAAATTAGGAAATGAAAAGATAAATCTTTAGTTTCGTGTATTTATATTTGTTAAAAAAACATATTATTAATTATTTTTCAAAAATGACTTTAGTTGTGAAAAATTATGAAATGAAAAGATAAATCTTTAGTTTTGTGTACTTACATTTGTTAAAAAATCCATATTATTAATTATTTATCAAAAACGACTTCGGTTGTGAAAAATTAGGAAACAAAAAGTTAAAGCTTTAGTTTTGTGTACTTATATTTGTTAAAAAATCCATATTATTAATTATTTATCAAAAATGACTTCAGTATGTATAATATAGATAATTTTGTAGTAAAAAGCGTTGTATAAAGTGTAATATAAATTTGAAGAAACTAATTACAATATGGCTTACTTAGTTTTTGATTATATATAAATAAGTACACACACATACACATACGCGTACGCACACACATACACACACACACACTGATCTTCATTAGTTTTAATTCACTTATTGAACCTCTCTTATGTGTCCTCATGTGTTGTCAGAAAATTACGCAATTATGTAAAAGAGACGCTTTGATTAATGTAAAAAGACTTTAGATAATTTTTGGGATTTAATTTCAGTATTTTAAATAGATATAGGTATAATTTGTAGTGAATAGTACGTAAAAACCTGAAAGTTAGACAAAAACACTTAGTGTATCATAAATTTTCAATTGTTTGATCAGATCTAGATTTGTTTTAAAGCAAATAAATTAGAATGCAATTTACGACAAAATAAATGTGCTAGAATTTCTGTAGCTTAATATCTTGCATCGGAAATCACGATACAGAATAAAGGAACCCAGGATTTAACAAAATAGTTATGTTTTTCATTTTGTCAAAATATTTCAAGTACGTAATGATCAGAAAAATAAAAATAAATAAATGAAGGTGAATGACAAAAATATTTATTATAGTTGAATAGAATGGAGAATTTCAATAAGGTACTTTAAGATCCATCGAAATACTATTCATTCGGGAGGATCACATATCTCGACACTGGGCACGTAATTATAGATGATTTATTTCAAACACGGCGAAGATAATCTTTAGTTATTTAGAATAAATGTTATTAATATTTGCTCTCAGTTCGAAAAAGATATAGTAATAAGCATACATTTAATTTTGCTTCCGAAAGAATACAACTTTGATATCTTTTATGGAAATAAAATATAATTATTGGAATATCTATTGCGAAACCAATTGAGAGTTTTTAGAAATTATCATTCGACATATATGTTATTTTGGAGTACAGAAAAAAGTCAAGTTTTGTTGATAAAATGAGGATAATTTGAATTCAGAAAATCTCAAAGAAAAAATTAATAAGCCACAAAATGTCACCACAAAATCCAAAAACAAAAACGCGAGAATAATCAATCATTTTCAGCATTTTCCCACAAAAGGCCTCTCAGTCGCATCATACTTAAGATCGAACTATATAACAAGGCATTTCCCCAAAAAATGCATTGCTTATGCTTAGTAGAACTGATATATAATAATACTTCTTCTAATCATTCTTCATATCAATCTTCTTCTAATCATTCTTCATATCAATCTTCTTCTTCTAATCANNCTTCATATCAATCTTCTTCTTCTAATCATTCTTCATATCAATCTTCTATAACTTAATCTACAAATGTTGTGCAACTTTGGAACAAAAATTCTGCATCTTTAGCTAATTAAATTTTAGGCGGATTTTACATCGAAACTCAATATATGCTAATTAATATCTAATTACAGGTCGTTTTGTCAAAGTTATATTCGTTATCTTCATTCACTAATTTAATGAATTTGCACATTATTTATTGCAGATCAATCAAAGGAATATTGAAAAAAATAAAGAATATCAATAAGATCTTTTCTTTACCTCTATTTCGCAGTATGTTAATCATAAGTATTTTTACTTGATTTAATTAATAAATGAACATATAATCAAAAGCCAGACTGGATGAAATATAAAATATTTTAATGGAACATTCACCAACTCTGTAAATTTAACGATAATAATTCCCCAAAATACCACTTATACAAAGGTACTTTTTTGAGTAAATAATAATCAAATAAATAAAAAATGATAGTTAAATGATTGATTCATTGTTTCGAGTACTTACAAATTAAAACAAAATCGCTTGGACAATCGAAATTGCTTTTGCTAGAAATTCAATTAAAACTTTTTTTTTCTTTTGCCACTTCTGTATAATCTACTGCAATCCGTTTGCTTCTTATCTCAATTACACATTTCTGTATCAAAAACATGTAGAAATGATTTATTGTATTAAATAAAACACATGAATAATAAGTATAAGCTTTGTGCATTCTTTCAATTATTATAGAAATTTAATTTCTTTCTCCGAAATAATGCAGAATTAAAATCCATAAAGATATTAATATTTAAATTCAAACTGCAAAAGAAAAAATCTGTTTTAATACGTACAATTTCAGATTTCAGTCCAGAATATAGTTCGTGGGATATTCAACATGTTTTGAAATATTTTGCTTTCGGCCAAAATATTTAAATTAAAGAGAATTATTTGCATTACTTTTTAAAAACTTTTAGCGATAAATACTTGAATAGATGAATTATATGCTATTTACATAGCGAATACGTGTTTATGCAATTTAATGTTTCACATCTTCTAGTAAAACTTGAATTACTTCCATTGCAAAGAATGAGGATAAATAATTGATACGGTGTGGTGTAAAAAATATGCAAAAAATGTAGATAATATAAAATATGCTTTCGACACATTTCTCAATTTATTTGAGAGGAAATTGTTCTATAAACCGATGTATTTTCATGAATTTTTCATTCGTTCATGAAAGTATAAGAAGAATGTATTTCTCCGTTATGGAGAAGAAATTACTTGTTTTGATCTAAAAATTAATTTAAAACATTTGATTTAAACAAAAATATTCTGAAACATTTGAAAATCTATATAATTGCAAAATACAATAACAAAGTGCTAGCTTTTAATATCTTCTATTTTCTATAGTGAAATGATTTGAGTTCAGTTAATGGATTTCAAAATATTTCACAAACGTTTTTCTGGAAAATAATCAGCAAATAATATCTCTTTTATAAGAGGCTACACAATAACATGTTACGTTCAAAGCATGCCCATAAAAAAGATTACTTTTAAATATTTATTATGTTTATATTTATTTAATTATTTTAAAGGATACTTTTAATGCTTCATATTTATATTATGCAGGCCTATAAATTGACTTCATTGCTAAATAAAAACCAGAAAGATTTCTTCGCTCTAGAAAAAAAGACAAATTTCTCATTTTTTCTTGAGTTATTTGGTATTATGTTGTCTTTCTGATAAAACAAGTCTCGCATGTAAAAAAAGAAGCAGGAAACAAACCTCAAAAATTTTACTTTTTGTGAAAAATTGCAAGTTGAATGAGCTTTATTCTGTTTGAATTGTCTTTCCTATTTTTATATTGCCCTATTAGTATTTATATTGCAGGCAGTAACAGATCCTAGTGACTGTGATTGCTGAATGGTGGTTTCTCTGCTTTAGAATCAGAGGTACATGTATTTGGGACTGGATTCCAGGTGATATATGTAGTTTATATCGGCCTATTCCTCTGGTAGAATGGGCAATTCGGTTTAATTATATTGTTGTTCCGCTTTAAAGCAACACAAGACCGTTATTGGACAGACCTCTTCATTTTGAAACGTAAGTTGTTTGAATTGAAAATTTTGGATTTTAAGTTGATTAAACTTTATTCTGTTTGAATTGCCTTTCCTATTTTTATATTGCCGTGTTACTATTTATATTGCAGCTAGTAACAGGTCCTAGTGACTGCGATTGCTGAAATGTGGTTTCTCGGCTTTAGAATCAGAGGTACATGCATTTGAGACTGGATTCCAGGTGATATCGACAGTTTATATTGGCCTATTCCAAGATAAATCTATCATGAGCCAAACCTGTTTCCTCTGGTAGAATGGGCAATTTAGTTTAATTATATTAATGTTCCGTTTTAAAGCAACACGAGAGCGTTTTGGGGACAGACATCTTCATTTTGAAACGTAGGTTGTTTGAATTGAAAGTTTTGGATTGTAAGTTGAATAAGCTCAATTCTGTTTTAATTGACTTTCCTATTTTTATATTGCCCTGTCAGTATTTATATTGCAGGTAGTAACAGATACTAGTGCCTGCGTTTGCTGAATGGTGGTTTCTCGGCTTTACAATCAGAGGTACATATATTTGAGACTGGATTCCAGGTGATATCGGCAGTTTATATTGGCCTATTCCTAGATAAATCTATCATGAGCCAAACGTGTTTCCGCTGGTAGAATGGGCAATTTAGCTTAATTATATTGATTTCCGTTTTAAAGCAACACGAGAGAGTTTTTCATTTTAAACCATTGGCAGACGCGAGGACGGCACCTGAGCTGACACCTCTTCTCCAAACTTCCGTACCACACCAGCGGGAGGAGTTTTGGCCCCCGACGTATGATTTAACCTGAAACAGACACACATAAAAGGTGGATCCTTAGTGGAATCGGGTTTCGAACCTATTACCTTCCGGCCCCTAGGTGGAGACTCATAAGGAATTTAGAGAAGGTATATGTACTCAGGAGTGTTACTTGTTCTCAGAATACCGTTTAAAATTACAAGTTCACTTCTCAAATATATCTCGCATACCTTCGAAACTGCGCATAAACGTTTATCTGGTAAGTAAATAATAAATTAATTAATACAAAATAAATACAACATTTAACGATAGAAAACAAAATCAATAAAATACATAATTACATAAAATAAGATGCACACAAATCATATGGAGCGCGCTAAATGCTGGAAGCTACCAAGATAACAATGAAATAATACAATAAATTTCTTAACAAAATGAAAACATTGGAAAAAGGTAAAAATTAATAAGGTTGAAAAAAGTCAAAAAAAGAAAAGAAGAATCCGGCAGTTGTAAATTTCATGTTTCACACACCTGCGGGGATTCTAACATATAAAAGTAGAAATTCTTTTCTGCACGGGATTCTGACAAATGTCAAAAAATTCATGTAAGCGAATTTTCTACAATCCACGTGACCCCGAAGAATCCAGATTGAAAGTGAAGATAAGACAATTATCCAAATACTCAACAATTTGTCTTTAATGCTAAAAAGCAGAAGGAAGAAAAAGACGAAACTTATCATCTCACGCATTTGGATAAGTAGTTTATTGTATTTATCTGGTAATCACAAGAATCACCCCGCTCTGCCTTTGAATCCGGGTTCACATGAAAAACCGGCCGCCACGACAGCACATCGGGCACCGTGGTCCCAGCATAATAGTCCCCATTACGAGCGGCTAATGCGCCGACTCCCGTTCCACAGGGGCCTATCTTCGGATATGGGTTCTAAAAGCCAAAACATCATTACTATACCCACCAGGGAAGCGAGAACCTGCTTGCTTACTTATACGGCAGCTTCTCACCCATGAACTCGCGGTGCCCCCCGGGATATATTTATCTGGTAAGTAAATACTTAGCATATACTAATAATACAATTGCAAAGAAAAACCTTTCAAACTATCGCGATTGAAACGAAGAAAGGCCAAAACAGAAATCATCTCCGTCTAAACTATTTAAGGTATTTTCGGCGCAGAAATACTAAAGATAAATAATTTTTAATAATAATCAATATTGATGCTGCATTCTATTCTAGCATCATGGCTAGAATAGAAATACTAACGATAAATAATTTTTAAAAATAATCAATATTGATGCTGAATTCTATTCTAGCATCATGGCTAGAATAGAAATACTAACTATAAATAATTTTTAATAATAATCAATACTGATGCTGAATTCTGTTCTAGCATCATGGCTAGAATAGAAATACTAACGATTAGTAGTTTTTGAAATAACCAATACTGATGCTTAATTCTATTCAAGCATCATGGCTAGAATAGAAATACTAACGATAAATAATTTTTAATAATAATCAATACTGATGCTGAATTCTATTCTAGCATCATGGCTAGAATAGAATGGCGCAGTTTAGCCAAAAATAGCTCTTGCGCCATTAAACATCAAACAAACAAACTAGAATAGAAATACTAACGATAAATAATTTTTAATAATAATCAATATTGATGCTGAATTCTATTCTAGCATCATGGCTAGAATAGAAATGCTAACGATAAATAATTTTTAATCATAATCCATACTAATGCTGAATTCTATTCTAGCATCATGGCTAGAATAGAAATACTAACGATAACGATTTTAATAATAATCAGTATTGATGCTGAATTCTATTCTAGCATCATGGCTATTCTGCCCGCAGAATATATTAAGATTTAAGAATCAACTGTCTTAGTTGAAAGTACGATCTGATTTAACAATTGATATTTCCCTGGGAACGTCTGGCTGCCTCCTGAAGCTTTATAATATTAGCTCTGTGTCTACAACCGCACTATTTCTCATAGCCTCGAAGCTAATTACACAACTGATGTCAATAACAGCGTTTCCTGCCGCGGAACTTAATAGAGGAGCCGAGGCAGTTATTGTGCCAGCAATTGGGCAAACAAACCAGCTTTGACGTTATTATGTGCGCAGGAACGGTGGCATACGCTTCCCCTAGCGAATATTAAGTAAGAACAGGAGATTTATAAAATATTATTCACTTTATCCTATGCCACATTTTCATTAAAGTATGGTCTATTCTAAATACAACATAAACAAATTTACAGGTTCTTAATTAAACCAGCTGTTCTGTATCATCTTTTCTGCCAAAGGAGACTTATTTTCATTTAACTTATTTTGTTTCATGTAATTAACGATGAAATTTAGCAATAGATTTTTCACACATTTCCTGATTTAGTAGATTTTTAAAACTGATAACTTACTCATTTTCGATGAAAATATATTATTTCAGAATTTTCTATACTCAATTGTCTGTTAATAGATGATTTAGTTTAAATTTTGAGTTAGTAGAAGTGATAAGAAATGAAAGTAAATTTTGCGAAGAAATTGAATTCTTGATTTCTTGATATGTTTAACAATGAAGTACACATTAAAGACGAAATAGGATGATATGTTTAACAATGAAGTATAAATTAAAGACTAAATAGAATGATATGTTTAACAATGAAGTATAAATTAAAGACTAAATAGAATGATATGTTTAACAATGAAGTATAAATTAAAGACTAAATAGAATGATATGTTTATCAATGA
>BGPR01000749.1:155575-165982 GCA_013235015.1 Araneus ventricosus
TATAGATTAAAGACTAAATAGGATGATATGTTTAACAATGAAGTATAAATTAATGACTAAATAGAATGATATGTTTAACAATGAAGTATATGTTATAGACTAAATAGAATGATATGTTTAACAATAAAGTATAAATTAAAGACTAAATAGAATGATATGTTTAACAATGAAGTATAATTTAAAGACTAAATAGAATGATATGTTTATCAATGAAGTATATGTTATAGACTAAATAGAATGATATGTTTAACAATGAAGTGTAGATTAAAGACTAAATGGAAAGATATGTTTAACAATGAAGTATAAATTTAAGACTAAATAGAAGAAAATATTCAAAATAAAAAGCCGACATTTTGTTACAAAAATAAAAGAATGTTTTTAAAACCCGTTGTTATTAAATTTATTTTCTTTACTTACAACTCATTACGGCGTAGTATTTATTACTTTGTATATTTTATTGACATTAGTAAGTGAAAAACATCTCAAGAAGTTTATTTTTTACGAAATTGAGCGCTAGATAAAATATTGTAAATAAACTTCATAATACAAATCATGTCTCCTTGCAGTGCAATTTTATATATTGTGTTCAATTAAATATCTTTGTTCTTTAACACAAGGGTCAAATAAAACCTTATTAAAAATTTTATGAATGCTGTCAAAAATTTTTATGTCGGTTTTATCTTTGAGATAAGGATTTATTGATAAATTTACTTATTTCAGTGGAAGCGAATTTGAGTTGAAAGTCAAATACTTTCATTAGAGTGCCTTTGTTTTTACATATCAAATACCTGAACTTTTTCTCTTTACTAATGTAATTTATTGCATACGTCAACAAATTAGTTTATTATTATGTTATGAGACCTAAAAGTATTTGTGTTATCAGTTTTAATAACCCATTTATGGATTTATTTACTTAAAAGTGCACAATTCAGAAAAGTATCCTATGTTATTAATACTTGGGATTAATTTTTTACTCTTGATTTAAACATATTATTTTTGTTTGCTATAATTTCAAATCCTGGTTTGAACAGAATTCAGCTATATCTGTCTATTTCCAACCGTAATAAAGCTAAGGAGTTGCAAATGGTCTGTTTTTATCAAAAACTGCACAAAAATAATGAAAATAGTCTTAGTCAATATTTTACCATGCTTCTTATTTGATGTGTTTTTTTTATTTTAATATTTCAATGATGGGACAAAATTCAATAGTAAATAAATTTTGCCCCATATTTTATAAGAAATTCATCAAATTAACTAAATTTCACCTACAGGCGGCTAGCATTAAATAGAGCAGAAAATGATTAAAATTCAAAGGATTAGTAGAGCCAAATTAAAATAAATGCTTTTAAATGTAAAATTTTATGTAGAATGTTTCTTCTTACCCAGCGAATCTAACTATTATATACAGGGTGTTTCAAATATATCTGGCAAAAATGAAAGGTTAGGTCGGCATACGATAATCATCCAAAATCACTTAGGAACATGGCTGCGTAAACGCCATCTAGAGGCAGCAGATGGCATTTAAAATTAAGCAGCGCTGGCCAAAATGCCAATATCTTTTTGAATTTTTAAGGTATTGAACTGAAATTTTTATATATGTTGTCTTTTATATCTGGATCTGAAGTTGTGTAAAAAATTAGGCTATCTTCAGTGCCTTCGCAGTAAAAATCATTTATTACAAATTCTCATAAGTTCTCTAATATGCAGAGTACTTACTTCAAATTTTGAGACAATGCTACTCTAGCATATTTTCATATATTCTGTAAGTTTCATACAATTTGGTTGAAACCTCTGCAAGTTATAAGGAAAACACGTGCGAAATAATTTGGATTTTTTAAAGACACCTTTATATATTCCCAAATATTCCATGTATTTTTACGAACATGCATGTAAATATTGCTCATAACACACAAAATAATTCACGAAAGTCGCAAATCATTATCAGATTTCTATGAAATGGGATGAGCTAAAATCCCTTTTCGACATCATCAATTTCTGGTCAGTCCCCAAAATGCCCTGGAGACCGAATCTTCAATGTAAATTATGAGTTGAAAGCTATTTTTTATGTGGTCGAAGTTCGAGGAGATATTTGAAAAAATGTGCAAATTTCAAAAAGTGCAATTTTCAAAAGTGCAATTGCGGCAAGCGCTGTATTATTTTAAATGCTTTCTTCTGCCTCTAGATGGCGTTTGTGCACCCATGTACCTAGGTGATTTTGGATGCTTATCATATGCCTGATCTACCCATTCATTTTTGCCAGATATTTTTGAAACACACTGTATAAATCAGGAAGAAGATTTAACAGTTACTTTAATTTTATGATTCAGTAAACTCAAACGACCTCAATAAGAGAACATCAATTGAGTTGAGTTATCAGATTCAAAAATAAGATTTATCTGAGATGCACAACCTCACTAAATAAGTATTTATTAACCATGGCCATGAAGCCATGCATAGACAAACAAATAAAAGAATCAAGAAGTTTATGTTTTCATTTATTCAGCATATTTAAAATTTGTAATTCATAATGCATAAAATGACCCATTCTATATATATATCGATTTTTTAAAAGAATTAACTAGCTCTTTAATTTAAAAACAAAAAATCAAATAAAGTTGTTTTTACAAATTAATGTCTAAACTTCTTGAAAATCGAAGCAAGTTTCTTCTAACATGCACTAAATAAAGCATGTTTATTATTAATCCATTATTTTTACTTTCAAAATAATAAAATACAGCTCCGTCATGAAACAACATATCCAATAACAACGTATTTTTATTTATTTATTTCATAAATTGAAGACCTCATATTTTTGAATTCATTCCAGCTAAATTTATAATAATGATATGAAAAACGTCATTATTTAGAAAGAAATTTTCTTATAATTTTTATTCATATTATATATTTTTTTTATTTTTAAATGAATTTTATGCAAAATATGCTTATATTTTATTCACGTGTAAAGTTTATGCAGTCGGTAGATGAATAAAATACCTCAAAAGCAGCATAATCTATCTAGTTAGAATTCTAATTCTTTACTAGGTCTTTTTTTAAATATAAAAGCAGACGTAATAGACAGTTTTATAACAAAACTTAATCGCCTCTTTCGAAAAATTCATTCTTTTATTTTTTCAGGCAGCTCTTTATGCTTCTTATCAAAAAGTATAAATTTTTATTGAATTTATTATGTATGTTGGAAAACGAAATTTTAAAGGTATTCGAAAAAGCATTATCTTATGATTATGCATTCATATTTTAAATGTAATATTTCATGAAAGTGCATTAATAATTCCATAAGGATTAATTTTAATTTTAGAGAATTAAAACTTTTATTTATATTTCGCATTGAACTAAACCTTAAAAAATTATGAAAACATCTGACTAATTAGTAACATAATTTTAGTTAATTATATATGACAACATCTTGATAATTCTAAATTATCAGATACGCTATGTATTATAAATTCTCTTAGGACATGTCTAGACATACACTACTCTAATATTTGGCAGTTAATTATATATGACAACATCTTGATAATTCTAAATTATCAGATACGCTATGTATTATAAATTCTCTTAGGACATGTCTAGACATAATCTACTCTAATATTTGGCAGCTATTTTTATATTTAAAGAGAATTTGTGGTACAAAATACAGATGAAAGTTTGAACTAAAACCTTAATTTCTTTTTCAAGCAAACAGGCTTTCGTCATCGGCACAAATATTTTACCGAATTCTAATAACGTATCGTATTTAATTTTTAACGAAGGTGTTTGGATTTTCTGACCAAAATTCCATAACTCACATACTGTCCAATATTAATAACATTTCTACCATTTCAGTGATTAACAATAGTGGCAATTATTCAAATTTTCTAGTTTCGTTCTAGCAGAAAACAGTTCAAAAAGTAATTTAAAGAAATATTCGAGCATTAAAATCAACTTTCTTCTTTTATATCTCATGTTGAAACAATAATAAATATCTAAACATCATTATGTGTTATATCATAAATCATTATATGTTTCCCTTCATTTTTTATTCGTATTATGTGGTATAAATATTTTTTATGCCTATTCGGATCTTGTAATTCTCATTTTGAGGTTAAAAGAATTTTAACTAAGCCAAATTAATGTCAAAATCTTGAAAGAGACTAATTCAATTAGAAAAGAATATGAGACAAAATTTCATTATAAAGCTATTTACTGGAAGTTAAATACCTAAATTTTTAATATTTGATTTAGCAGCTATCTAGTAAAAAAGGATCAGAGATAGTCAATCGTTTTTATGTAATTGATTAGATGTTCAACAATTTATCTCATATAAAGGATTTCTGATCAGAGGTATTAAAGAGAAATTTACAAGCAATTGACCATTAGATAACGGAATCAAGGGACTTCTTTTGTCAATAAATTATGCAAATTACAAGTTGAAACATATACTAACGGTAATGAAAACAAGAAAGGAACGAAAAAGTCCACAGATATTAACTCAAAGAACGTAGGTTGACGTGCAAGTATTTTTCGTCGTGAAAAATTCATATAATTTAGGGCAGAAATTGAGAATTTGTCAATGACCAGCTTAAAAAGCCACGATACATTTTAAACTCTTGAGAGAAAACCTTCTGATAATTTGCTCAATAATCAGCTCATCCGAAATTTTCATTTAAATAACAAGTCAAGAATCTGCAGAAGAGAAGCGGTCAAAAATGCTGCGAAGCTATGTACTCCTACTTTAAGATTACTTTTCAGAAGAAGGAACCAATTTGCAAAATCAACTGATTATGTATCTTCTTCAATAAAAATTGTTTTATAACTAAAGTAGTTTAAATTATCAATTGTCAAGATAATACTTAACGTCAAATGAAATTGAGAGAAACCGAAGGATTTTCATATTAAATATTTATTCGAATGATAAATATCAAAATGATAGCTATCATCTTAGTAACAAGTTTTAAGTTGGATTTGCGTTTTTTGTATTCCCACTGAGGGTCAAATTTTGTCAATAAAAAGTTAAATCTTACTGCACTAGTCGTAAAATAACTATGAACAAAAGCTGTTATATTTATGTTCATGGTAAAGAATGTGTTAACTTAAAAATATTTGTCAACTCTCATTTGGCAAAATGTAATAGAAATTAATGCTTACATTTAATAATCAATCATGATTGTAACGAAATTGTTGCGAGTTGAATTTCATTGCGGTAATAAAAAGTGAACTATGGTTTTCGAAAAGAGCACGGCTCAATTTTTAACTTGTTGGTAAATAATATCCAAAATAATTTTTAACAAAATATTAAGTGTACAATTAATGCTTGATTGCTTTTAAAAAATTAACGACAAAATTATATGTCTTTTGAGGTAATTGATTTATCAATTCCAGGTAAAACTTAAAAACATACCTTCACATTTCCGAATTCCCAAGCATAATTTATTTCCTCCTAAAGTTACACTAATTTATTCAAAATCTTAATTTTTCTCGTGATTTTTCATGAGTTTTATGAAAATGAAAAAATAATTAAAATGTTAGAAAATCTACGTATTTCTCATGAAGCTTTTAAATGGCTGATTTTCTCTAGAACCCTGAAAATTATTTTAATGAAAAACAGATCAATACTTTAAAAATTCCTAAATCAGTTAACTCAGCTCAGAGAAGAGTGCAAAAACTATGCACTCCTCTCATTTGCCGAATAACAGGCTTTTTTCAAATGCATCGAAAATGGTTTTTATCCTCTTCTTAAGAGCTTGATTCGAGAACAAATAATGTCTCCATGTCTCTCTCGTTTCCCCCTTTCCCAAACGGTAAAAGCCATCTACTTTCAAGTACTCATCTCTCTGTCTCAAGTATTTTCTACTCTATAACCTTGGGATTCAGGTCACAAAAAAAGGAAAATCTTATAAGGAAGGATGTGGATCAAAATTTCCAGAAATATATTCATTAAATTTAAATCACAATGAAGGAAGTTTTTATCTCACATCCTAAACTGCAGTGTAGGATTTCGAAAGATCATTCCTTTCCGATGGATAAAACTTCCACAGAGCACGGTTAACATCTTAAAACAACGCATCGGATATCATGGCTCAGTCAAACAAATTTTATTAGAGAGAGTCTACTTTGGGAGGGGGATAGTTGTGCTGCAGGAAATGACAGTACCTGTGGATGGTCAAAGCAGCTAGGTGGTAAAATCTCGCTTCGAAACAGGAAGATTCTACGCTCGAAAAGCGATTCCTCCGAAGAATCACCGTGCATTTAGGTCCGCTTCCAGTGAGTCCTGAAGAAGCATGTTCGCAAGATAATTCCTTCCCAATGGATAAAGCTTCCACAGAGCACGGTTAACATCTTAAAACATCGCATCGAATATCATGGCTCAGTCAGGTACATTGTATTAGAAAGTCTGCTTTGGAGGGGGATAGTTGTGCTGTAGGAGATGACAATATCTATGGGTGGTCACAGCGGATTGGTGGTAAAGTCTCGCTTCGAAACAGGAAGGCTCTACACTCGAAAAAACGATTCCCCCGAAGAATCGCTTTGCATTTGGGTCCGCTTCCAGTGAGTCGTGAAGAAGCCTGTTCGCAAGATCCTTCCTTCCCAATGGTAAAAGCTTCCACAGAGCACGGGTAACATCTTAAAACATCGCATCGGATATCTTGGCTCAGTCAGACACTTTGTATTAGAAAGTCTACTTTGGAGGGCGATAATTGTGCTGTTTGAGATGACAGGATCTATGGGTGGTCACAGCAGCTAGGTGGTAAAGTCTCGTTTCGAAACAGGGAGGTTATACGCTCGAAAAGCGATTCCACCGAAAAAACACCGTGTATTTGAGTCTGGTGCACGTTAAATCTGTCCTCCAGTGTCTAATCACTTGTGTGCAGCGGAAAGTATGGAGAGAGTAGTTCCAGCTCAGGTGCTAACCTCTTCATCTATCTGCACCTCGAAAATACGGGATCTGTGCCAAAATAGTGACCGTATTGCTTCAAAATGGGACATAAATAATATTAAACAAAACTGAATATATGCATGAAGATAATGTTTAACTCTCTGATTCCTAAGTCCATTAGAAAAGAGGGACCTCAAAATACGGGAACGCCCGAGTTCCTCTTTCAAAGGTAAGGGAAATTCACTTCCCCCGTCAAAAACCACAATGCCAGCTGGCACTATCTGAATTCTAAGACTCCCCCCTGTTTCCCTAACCCATCTGGAGGAGCACGCTAAGGAAAAAAGCGCACGCTACGGAAACTTCGCTTTCCCCGTCAAAAACCACAATGACAGCTGGCACTATCTGAATTCTAAGACTTCCCCCTGTTTCCCTAACCCATCTGGAGGATCCACGATAAGGAAAAAAGCGTACGCTACGTGTGTGAAATCAATCACATTTAACGAAAGGGGGTGGAAATTTTACAGTGATATTGGGACGTTTCGGATGGCCGCCGTATTTTGCTTGAAGGGACGTTTCGGACCCTCTAGTATCGATAGAGTTAAATTGAGATCTGGAGTGATAAAGTTCTATTATAATTTAGGAAGTTTGGAAGGAATGTGATAAAATTTTTGGAAACATTACTTTCATTTGATTCCTTTAAATACATAAACATCTTTAAAAATAAACATCTTTGGGGTTGTTTTTATATTGATAGGTTGTTAAAAGGTGACTCTTTATGAAAAAACATAAAGAAGGCTGTATCTTTCATAGCGCTTTAAAGAGATCTTTAAGTGATCAGAAATCTGATGTGCATATGTTGAAGAAAGAAATGTAAAAGAAAATAATAAATTTGTTTTATTTATCAATTACTGCTTAAATTTTGTAATTGTTTTATGTTTAGAGTAACATTAGAAGCAGATGAATTAACTTCATGTTGATTTAAATGATCATCAGCAGATTGAGCACGGTTCCTCATTTTCGAATAGACAAAAATCAATTTTTCTATGCTATTAGGATTTATTATACAGAGTGGCTAAGAATTATGAGACAGATTATTAAATTATGTCAAAAGAACTTGTAAGGAAAAACTTAAAAATACCTAAAATAACTACCGGAAGAATGAGTATATAACTAAAATATGAAGACCAAGTTAAATAAATGTTATGAAATTCTTATTTCCCTCTGCCTAGAATTCGTTCACTTATATATTAATGAGCACTACTGTCTATAAATTTAAACCGGAAATGAAAATAATGGTATACACACACTCTCCCCAATGAACCATTCCAGATATTTTGAATGATTTAGTTCCTATTAGATCATGAAAGCCTGATATAAATGGTTAAGATATAACATTACGCCTTGGTCCTTTATAAATTTATAGTATGCCAATTTTCGTAGAGAGTGTTAAGTTTATTTTAGAATAAATAGAAAGCAAATTACTGGCTTTGAACGCATAATTGTGCTTAAAACCATTGATTAAATAATCTGGCTTGATAAAATATCAAAAAATTTCCATAACCATTTACCATTTACATAAGTATTAAAAAGCAGTATTGCCCAAAATGATTTCACGGACGTAATGGTAGAAAGAAAAGATAATATTTCTCAAATGATACAAAATTTAAAAACCAACCCATTCATTTAGAATTTTAGACAAATGATGGCGGGTGCCTAGAACACGTGGGAAAGGGAGATCCACTGGAACAACCAATTTTAGAAGATGAGAATTTCGCGTGAACTGTAACAATTTTCCTCGGATTGTAAGTTACTCTGTCACGTGGGCAGTTTGAAACCATTCTTTACACAGCGCCGGCATACATTCACTAGGAAAGTGTCCCAGATCGCAGTCACCGTGGGGCAGTGTTAACAGCAGTGTAAATTATCAACGTCACGTTACCCTGAATATGCTAAGCAGCGGTCTTCAGGCCTACGAATATTTCATGAGCAGCGATATGAGAACGTGTTCTTAGACGTGGCTTTGCATATTTATGGGACAGTGTTCGCAACTTCGCTGAGAACGAGGTGTAGGGAGTTATTTAATTCACGGTTTTTACGCTTGTTTTTCCTGATCAATTGTTTCTAAACAAGGATTCAAAGCTCTCACGGTTTCAGGGAATTTCAGTGTTGCAATTAGATTGCTTATCGTATGTGTAGTGCACTAATTTGGTTGGTAAGATGCATGTCATTGATTTTATTAGAATAAAATTTTCGACAACATAAACTGTCGTTTTTAGATTCTTTTGATTTATTTTCCTACAAGTGAGAGAAATTATACTCTCTTATCAGGCCCTGATCCAAAGCTTCCCATTTCTAACTAGTGGGTCTGTGAACAGTAGACCTCGAATTTATTAGTATTAACAATATTACAATTAAATATCTCGCCTTAACCCCAATGATTCAAATTATTTAATGGTCCAAAATTTGCCATTTTCTCGCCAGAACACTGAAATCAATTAAATGGCCCCATGTTCAAACGAATTCAAAAGAAAAAAAATCCTTACATGTGCATCGTTTTCCACTGCTTAAAGGCGCATTTATGCCAAATTCGAAGAAAATTGAATTTGACCTGTGTTTCGAAAACATTTCTAAATCGTCAAAACACTGAAATTATGTGGAAGCCAGTACTTCAGAAAGATTGGTTATCATTTCTAAGATTAAGTGTCATGAATTGAAAATTATTTCCTTTATTTGTAGCAACAAAAAAATGTAACTGAAGGATTTGTTGACAAATTATATTCTTACACATTCAATGTCGATTGATTAAAAAAATAATTGATTTTTTGACTTTCAGAAGTAACTAATTGAGCATCTGAGAACTGAATGTAACATCTGAGTTTGAAGCCTAACATTAACCTAATATATGGGGGTGGGTTGCTTTCATGGAATACGTTAAGAGAAAACTTGCCAACATTTGCTCTATGTTAAGTGAAAAATAAGAAACCCTCTACAGCATTGTCTTGCATTTATAAGCATCAACAAAAATTGAGTTAAACGAAGCATTGAAATGATATTCTCCCTAATTCAATGGGCAGTGATTTAGAAAACTGTCAATTTATTGATTTTTGGAAGAAAAATCATATTAAATACAAAGGCAACTCTTCTTTCTATTTATAATGTAAATTACCTATCGTTAAAATGTATTCCACCGCTTTCTAATTTTCCAGTGTGATTTCAACATTTAATAATTTATCAATTTGTATTTCATATATCAGTTCTAACTGCATTGTAAATTGATATATGAGCAATTGCATTGTAAATATAATTATGCGTCCAAAGATTGAGATCTCCTGTCTTGAACTCATAATTAGAAATCTAGTCAATAGCATTTATGCCAGAAACATTAGTTATGGAATGAAGTATTATAATAATCTGACGGGAGAACACTCTGTATTTTTAACTATCAATCTTTGCACAATTCTGTGCAGTTCATCAGCGGTATATGTTAGCAAATAACTAGCTTCTAAAGATTGAGATCTCCTGTCTTGAACTCA
>BGPR01000749.1:184974-203086 GCA_013235015.1 Araneus ventricosus
AGAACCCAGTCATTCGGAATTTGTTCTCTTTCTTTTTTAGACCGCTTTTATTCGAAAGATATTTATTGGATTGGACGCAGTTATTAATCATTGATTAAGTTTGAATAGGTTTTGAATTATTTTCAAAATATTACTCAAAAGAATCTGCTTAATACAATCATGAGACGAAGTATGCTTTTGAGTACTTTATTTCCAAGATGTTTTTAATATATTTTTAAATATTAGTTTAATTTTATTTATGTCATTAGAACAGGAGTGGAAGAAACAAGAATGGTTTGCTTAAAAGGCCAGTTTATTACTTTCTTTCAATTTTGCAAAATATCATGCTTAAAGAAAATAATCTTTGAGCATTCTGAAAACATTTTATTTTTCTGAATTTTACACAGTTTTCATTGATGTATGAAAATTTGTTCTGCTCTGAACTTCAGAATGTCTTGTTTAAATTAAGATATTTAATTAAAATATACAGAAGAAGTAAATAATAGTGATAACAATATACCTTTTGCGCGCAACGCAGTAGCATCCAGTGATTGCATTAACAATATTGTCTATAAGCTCAAATTTATACTATTTATACCTTAATACTGATATAATAGATAAAAATAAATGGTTAGAAATTTACAATGTTAATATATGTGAAAATTATCTCTTTAATGGAATTGAATAATATAAACTGTCTTATGGCATTCCTATGGGTAATTGTTATTCTAGTGTGTTGGCTAATGTATCTCTACATTCATTCGAAATAGAATTATTAAGAATGAACTTATTTACGGTTATCGTTTCATTGATGACATGATTGTGTTTAATTTTAATGATTTTGAATCTTTATTTAATTGCTATCCAAAAGAGCTTAAATTAAATAAAACCAATGATGAAATTGACAAATGCAATTTTTTTGGATTTGGTAACAGAAATTTGGATTCAGGTGTCTCCATTGGCATTTATGATAAAAGAAAAGACTTTAATTTTAAGGCTATTACACTTTGTGACTTTCATACTGTTCTTAGCGCTAAAATATTAAAAAAAACACTATTTATTCACAAATTAATAGAATTAAAAATATTTGTAATAACCATTCAACATTTGTCACAGCTTTTGAAAATTAAAAAAATAATTCAGAAGAAAATTGCTACCCACGTAATTTCTTTAACCATGAAAAAAAAGAATTGAAGAACTTCTAAATTTTTGTTAATTTGCTTCTATTTTTCCTCAATAGGTGGAGCTAGGTTTGCTAGCTTATAGACTTAAGATCCTTTGTTTCTGAATTGCTACAATGGCATTGTTTCCACTGGTATATTTGGCAGAAGGTAATGTTAATTTTATCTTCTATTTCTTTGTTGGATTTCTTAAAGAAGACTTTCTGATCTTTTTTCTTATTTAAGAAAGGTTTTTCCTACATTATATCAACTGTTGGATAGATTCAGGCCAGAGAGAGAATATTATTCGACTATTTAGTCATTCCCTTGACAGAACATTTATCCATATTAGAACTCCTATGGCGAGTGGCACTTTGGAAAAGTTCGCCATTCGAGTTCTCTTCCATTTTTTCCATTTTAT
Source organism: Araneus ventricosus (assembly GCA_013235015.1). NCBI lineage: Eukaryota > Metazoa > Arthropoda > Arachnida > Araneae > Araneidae > Araneus > Araneus ventricosus. Next base: position 186,535 of record BGPR01000749.1, read on the forward strand.
TTGTTTAATCTTAATGAGTCATAATTTTTATTGAAGCGTTATTTTTGTGGTTTGATTCGATCTTAATTGGTTAGTTGATTATAGACAATATTGTTAATGCAATCACGGAATGCTGCTGCGTAGCGCGCAAAAGGCTTATTTTTATCACTATTATTTACTTCTTCTGTTTCTTCAGTATTTTTTTTGTAATTAAATATCTTTCTTTTGTATTTATTGGAAGTTGCTGCATTTTTGCGACATTCTGTTTAATGCAAAGTTTAATTTTTAATATATCTTGTTAAATTATTTCACTTGTACGTGTTTAAATGAAACTTGATACAATTGTTCATTTTTAACTTATACGATTCATCCAAAATCTTTTCTTCATTTTAATTACTATATAAGCTATACGTTTTCGAATACATTTTCACAAATTACCGCATTTACTTGTAAATATGATTTATCGTTTACTTTTTATTTGTCATTTGATAATGATTACAATTTGTACATTAAACTCCCATTTATGTAGAGCTACGAAAACAACGGAATCATATAAAAGGGTATTGGAAATTTTAAGTAAATTAATTTTTTTTTAAAGTTCTACTATTGAAACAGATTACTATATTTAAGGAACATATTTTCAGTTATTTTTGAAATTTCAGTTAATTATATACTTTCCTTAATTCGAGTTAGGTGCTGAACCGAATGTTTGTGATATCGGCAAATTTTATGAAGTTCGAAATTGAAACCTGTTTATGAAATGTCATTGCTATCAATGTAATTTAGTAATATTATGTCATCAAATATTGCACACATTATCTATTACAAATAATTTCTTGTCTACACTATTTCCGATGACACTTTGTAATTCTCTATTAGCAAGTACTTCTTAAATTATTTGACTGTTTACATTCAGTTAACTGCATTTTTATTCCCCGCATATTGTTCTTTGTTAAATACAAAAGAAATATTTGCCTATTTTAAGCGTTATGAAAATTAACTTTAATACATATTCGCATTTTATAGTCATTGTTTAATGTTTATTATCTCACTTCGTCGAAATGAGGTGAATAATGAGCATAACATATAATATAGTTACAAAATGTGACATTATGCTGATTCATTTACATATTCAACATTGATACCATGCCTGAAGTTAATAAAATGCTCTTATGTCCCATTCACACTTTTACATGTTTGGAAGCACCCAAAGAAAGAAACTTATTTCACGTTATGTTTAATTTCTTAATTTTCTTCCTTAAAATTCTCTTATCACCCTAAAACAGATTATCATAATTATTAAATTCATCCATTATTATTATGAATATATATTATTACATTGCAATACACGATATTTATTTTCACATTTATGTTTATAAAGCTAAAACGTACCATATTTTTTTGAATAGAGTAACTAATAACAAAGGACTAATTTTTATTATTGCCACATGAAGAACAACCTATGATTCAAAGTTTCATTTTTTATAATGGTTGTGAGATGAAGCAATTTCACATATATGCTATTACTAAGAATCATTTGGTTAATGTGAATTTGTTTCCTCATGATAAATCAACTAGAAAATCACCGTCATGGTATGGCGGGTGCAAACTGCCTCTTCATTCGAGAGATTTCCCGTCAAATCTGACGTGTTTAAATATATATATATACATGCAAGAAAAATGTTTAGCATTGATTGAAAACAAATAAAATAAACATTTGTTTTATGACAGGAAATAATTTTTTATTTGCATATTCTTTACATCTTTCTTTGTTCAAAAAACCTCTTGGTAAACAACATACCGTGTGAAGTATTTTTCGTTCTTTAACAATTTTCCTTGTACTTCAGATGTCTAATCAAAACCAAGCGCTTCTCTACTTGTCAAACATTTCCAAAAAAATATTGACAAATTATATTATCACGATTGTAATAAATAATCAGATACATCGTGGCAACCAAACTATATCACGCGCACGATACACCACTGACGTGATTTACTGCTTTCTGTTAAAAAACTGAAATTAATTTGAAATATGATTAATATAATTAAAAATTTCTCAGGAACTATTGTTCATAGCGAGATAAATTTTATATCAATAGATAGAAAATTTTATTTCACTATTTTATTGCTATTAAATTTGCAATTAGAACGACAATTACTTTTTAAAATTTAAAATTACTGAAATTTAGGTGTTTTAACAATGAAATAATGCTGTTTAACGACTCGCAATGCTATGGCGCGAATTTTATTGTTGGTGACGTCAGATCGTTAGCGGATCAGTTAGAGACAGATCTGGGCTATTATATTAGTAATTCGCTAAAATGCACGTGTGAACAACGGGCTTATAAAACTACGACTTATATTACAAAATAATGGAGAATCCCCTTCCAAAGGAACACTTATAGAAAATTATTGATCTGTCATTTTCGATGATAAAGTTATAGGTCTTTATGCTGTCACACTCTGACAGAGAGGTTCACCGAATATTTCCGGAGTAAGTTTTACCGCAACTCTAGCAACAGCAAGAACACCAGAATAGCTTTTTTGTGAGATGTGGTTCCAACACGATGGAACTCTCTTAGATTTCACCTATGATGTTTGTCAACACGTGAATTTTGCAGATATATTGGCGGCACAGACCGTGCATTTATTCGGATTTGATTACTTTTCGGGAGACGCCAAAAAATTGTAGTAGATCCTGTAAATATTTGAAAATCTTGTTACACGCATCTCTGGAGATGCAGCGCATGTCAAAGATTCGAAGTAAATAATTTAAAATAATCCAAAAGCCACCTACCGCTGACGTAAAGCATGTGTTACTGCTGTTGGTAACGCCTTCCATATCTTGTGTTTTGTATGTATTTTGAAAATGGACCTGTTTTAATTCATGAATAGTATATTGTTCCCTTAGTATTTGTTTTAATTACTCTCGTTCTACACCAGCATACGATGATATCACTTCCTAACTTGCGTTGCAATATTATTTCTATATATGCCTGAACAATCCAGAGGTTTGTTCAAGCTGAAGTGGACACCCTGCAGTTCAAAACTTTTATGGTATCGTCTGAGTTATAAGAAAGTTTCATAAATAATTTGAGATAAACATAATTTCTTGTGAGTTACATAAGTTATATAATTCAAAAATGGTGGAAAAGCAATAAATTTATTTTAGAAATTAATTTTATATCATTCATTCCAATAATTCAATTAGGGAAAATGAAATATCATTATAAAAATTATACAAAGAAAATAGATGGTTAATTAGTGGGAATGAATGAATATGGACTTTCCTCGGACAAGATATGCATTAATTATGCTTATTAAATTAAACATATAGAACTTTTATGATAGCGATTGAGTTATAAAAAAGTTTCATAAATAATTTGAGATAAACATAATTTCTTATGATTACATAAGTTATATAATTCATAAATGGTGGAAAAACAATAAATTTATTTTAGAAATTAATTTTATATCATTCATTCCAATAATTCAATTAGGGGAAATGAAATATCATTATAAAAATTATACAAAGAAAATAGATGGTTAATTAGTGAGAATGAATGAATATGGACCTTACTCGGACAAGATATGCATTAATTATGCTTATTAAATTAAACATATAGAAATAAATTTAAATGCTATGCAGTAGACACTTTTTAAGACAGTTGTTATTATTGTTTTCCTTTACAAATACTGATACAATTTTAATTTCTGAGGTGACTTTTAGATAGATATTGTGCAGGATGTGGTATTGTATTGGGAAAAAAACGTTAGCAAGTCGTATTTCTTTTTTCATAACATTATGCAACAGCGAAATGCATATCATGCGAATAATTTTCCTTCTTAACAGGAAAAAAATAATAGCTTCGCAAATAAAACTGATTAAAAATTGTTGCAACGTCTCAAAAATGAAATTCTCATTAAATCGACTTTTTCTTTAATTCCTCACTCGAATCAACAATGTTTTGAATAATTAATATGAAATAATAAGCACGAACATAAGAAAATAAATAGCAGTGCGGAAATTTTTTCCAAGGATTAGTCCACTTATTAGCCTAAGCGTCTGTCGACAGTTTCGCTATTTTCCCGTCAAAATAACATTTTTTTCAAGCGTACCTCAAACAGAGTTTTCAGAATGTTTTTAATTAGTTATCAAACAAGTTAGTATTTAAACAATTTTCTTTATCTCAACTAATCACCTCGCTTGGCAAATGACCATGTAAAATTTTAATTAGCAAAATTCGTAACATAATAACAAAGTGCAAACAATTAACATTAATATACGAGCATATATTTTGTGCATCTAATGAGCCAATTAACGTAATTGAAAATATAGAGTTAGAATAAAAAATTTTTACTGCACATGTTACGCTCATTATCCTATTTAAACATCTTTTACATCGTAATTGCTCTTCATTTAAAATACAGAAAGTGTGCGAACTTCTTTTTCCCTTCAAAATTTTTAAAGATGCTCAAATTTCGCTGCTACTTTTTCCCTCTTTTTTTCACGAAATTTGATTAGAGCAATTTTTTAACTGGCCTAACATTTTACTTTTTCCCTACCAAGTTTAAACAAATCTTTCCTTTTGAGCGTTACGCAAGAAAATCCAGCTAATTGAGCACGTCGGTTTCGCCCCATTTTTAAATCCCTATTCTGTTAACAGTTGTTTTTGTACTTGCGCTAAAATTATACTTGAAAAAACATCAAAACTGTTTGACACTTGAGATTATAGAAGTCAACGTTTTGACAGATTTGCTTTCTAATGTATTTTTAGGTCATTAAATGTTGACAACATATTTTTACATGTCTGCTATAGAATTATGAATACTAAATAAACACGACAACACTTCATATTTTCACTCACTTACAAATAACTATTTTAATTAACATTAATTCCATGATTACATTTGGATATTTTTCGACTTTATTCAAAGTTTTATAGTTTTTACTTCTGTTATAATTATTATTTTTCTAACATTTTTATCGTAAGTAATTTTCTTTAAGTACATATATTATACTTGGCAATCCTAATATAGTTAAATTAAATTACAACTTTACAATCCTTTTAACTAAGATGGAAAAATACGATATTGGATTTACTTGAAAAGTCAGCAGTGCAATAACAGTATAAATAATTGCATGTAATTAGAAGATTTGTCTTGATATAAAACATATAAAATAAAGAAAACGGGTATTTTTTTTATGATGGTTATATACTTGGAATTTATATTAATATATTTCGTATTAACGATGCTATGATTTCAATCTAATTAAATATTTTAAATATTTGACCGTCAGGTGAATTAAAAAAAAAAGAATACTTTAACAAGATGTGAAAATAGCAGAGAAATTTTTAGGAAGCTTTTGGAAGGAAAAATAACGATGTATTAATTTTAAAAAAATAATAGAAGAGAGATTATTCAGAAACTTTTGGAAGGAAGGATAATGATGTATTAATTTTTTAAAAATAAATGAGGAAAAAAGTATTTTAATTCATAAAATTAAAACTTCCTCAAAGATCAAAATTTTAGTTTTAATATCTGGTGTAATAAGCATATAGGTTTTAATATTTTGTTAATTAATTTAATTGTGTTTTTGAAACTTTAAAACTGACCATCTCAAGAAAGTTTTAATTTTTATATAAAACTGCTGTTATAGGAAGCCTTGTATAATGTGATTAAAACTGAAATACATGTTTTATTCAAAAATGGGAAATTCCCACTTGATTCATCCGATGAAATTTGCTGTTTAATAATTAATAAGTTAGCCTGCATGTTCGCTTAGCTAACTTGTTTTTCAAAAACATTAACTAACATGTTCGATATAAGTTTTTATTAACAAAATAATGTCAGCAATTTATATAGCATTTAAAAAAATATGATTAAATACCTGAATTCCTTTAGTGAAGTAAAAGTATGTTAGAAGCCATAGTTTGAAAAATTCTTTGAATATGTCGAGAGATCTGTTTGTTCACTCTTTATAGACGGCGTAAGTTTCTGCTTGTATTTTTTCAACCTGGAATTGAGTCTTTTATAAAAAATAGCTGTGTCCTCTACTTACTTGTGAAATTTTTCCATCATTGGTACTAATCACAGCGTTTGTTTTTGAATTACTGCTTATCCTCAAATCTAGCCAAACATCCGAGACCGGCTTTCTTAGTCGTTAAATGAAAATTACCTTAGCGCCCTACACCGCCCAAACCGTCATTATAGGGTTAAATTAACTATCACGAAACTGAAAATGGGTTCTTTTTCATTGACGAGTCATCATTATTTATTTCATGTTTTTAATGACACTGGAAAAAAGCACCTAACTTGAGTTATTTTTCCTCGGGGAATATCACACCGATAATTTTTTAAGACCAAAAACAAATGACATATACTTCATGATGACTTTCGAACTCAATAAAAAAACAGAAATATTCTTTTATATAGCAACGAAACTCGATTGCAGGAAGGACAAAAGAAGCATTCGATCCCATACTAATCTAAAATCGATTCCCGTTCCTTATCATGTGTTCCTGTGTGTATGTGTTTAATAGGTCAAGACCCACTTAAAACATCTGTTGTTTGCTGCGATAGTCGTCAGGAAAATAGGGAGAATGACTTTTCTGTTATTGCAAGTCATCATCTATATGATCGCTGCAAGGGGTCGCGCAATCACGATTAGTGTGTTAAGGCTCTTCTAGTCAATCGATACTTCCCAGTTTCGGTCCCATTCCTTTTATGGAGTTGCTGATACTCAAAATAAATATATTTCTGCTGCTTATGAGGGAAATTTTCTTTATGGTTTAGTTTTTGTAACGAGGGTTTTTAAGGTAAATATTTTCATTTGATTTTCGTCCTCGCTTTTCAACAGTCGAGTGTTAAGGAACGGTAATGTTTATGCTTTTATTCCATACACTTGCTCCGGGAATTGTTTCTCTTCTTGCCTTCTTTTTTTATCAGGAAAGAAAACGATCTGTTGTTTCTGATAGGTTCTTATATTTTATTCGAAGTGTTCTAACTTATTTTCTTTTCTGTTCTGTTTTCTGAACAGTCATAAAAACAAGATTGTTCGTTTGATTGCATGAAACTTAGAAATCTATATTGACACTTAAAGTACAGCATATTATGTTAGACGTATGATATAAGGATGTATGAAATAAAATAGAAGGAGAATGATGTAGTAGAAAAAAGACACATATGAAATTTTTGTTTAAAGTATAGTATATGATTTTAACTATTTCTTAATCTTGTTTTTCAGTGTAGAAGATCAGGCACATATATCGGCAATGATAGCCGCAGTATTTACAATTCTTTTATTGAATGGGTAAAATCCATAAACATACAGGATGATTCAAAATTCAAAGTTTAAACTGTTAAACGCCAGTCGAATGAGATAGAGGGAGCCACTAGCATTCTAAGAGAAATAAATGATACACATGCACCATGCGTATGGAGTTACTGATAGCAACGGAAGGGTGTGGCATGATTGTATAAGGTTCATCACGTGAAGAGACGTGTACCGCAACGACATATGTTTCCGAATTTGCATTAGAACTTGTGTGCACACGGGAGATTCTGAAAACAGCAGAAATATAGACAGTCCACGAGAGACAAGTGCACATGTCTTGGAATAGACGAGGCACTGCACCGCCAGTGTCCACGAAATGCTTGGTAATTTAGAAACGTTCATCAATCCCTGCGTCGCATTCAAAGTAATGCATACAATACCATCTGGAAAGCATGCAAAACTGTGAATGCCAAGAACTGGTAGTGAGCACTTGATGATTATTTGTAAAATATCGCCAAATAAAGAGTTTGCATCAATTATCAGTTTGTCATTTCTGATTCTTCTCCCTTTGTGTATCCTCTATATCTATCATATGAGGGCGGAGCGTTTCTGGCTTTAAATAAATAAATAAAATTTATTAATTATTTATTTAATTATTTCATAAAATTCTGTATGTTTTCCATGACTTCTACCTCCGCTAATACAGGGTGTGCACAAATGAAGTCACACATGTCAAAAATGAATAATTTAAAAACCTAAAATGTTGGAACTACGCTTTTTTTAAAGAAGAGCGCATCTCAAAAAGTTTTTTTCAGATAGGTAACGCAGCGTTACGCTGTTTTAAATTTATTACAGCGAGAAAATTCCAGACGCAATGGCTACCGATCAGCAGAAGTCGATGCGTGTTTTCTGGTTTCTTTTTCAGTTTTTCTTGAATATTACGAAAATTCTTCAGTTTCCACACCACATGTGAATTAACAAATTAAAGAGCGTAAGATTCCCTACAAATAAATGCTTTTATTTTTCATCCAGTTTTAATACTTTCTCAGATAATGGCTCTAAACAAATGTTTGATTTCCAGTAATTTAACACCCCCTAGACCACCGAAATGGCATGTTACCTATCTGAAAAAACAACTTTTTGAGATGCGCTCTCATTTAAAGAAAAATTAATAGTTCCAACATTTTTTTATTAGTTTTTGAAATGTGTCACTTCATTTGTGTACACCCTGCATATTCGGCCCCAAATTTAGAATCGCCCTGTTTATAATTTAACATCGTATCTAATATCAGAAATTGTCATAACAATGATTCTTTCTGAAAATTTATTAGTGGAAATAACTAAATAAGACAATGGGAATGATATATGAGTGATACACAATATGCATGCATGCTATATACAGAGCTAATAATCAAAAGAATCTTCTGACTGAAATAATTTGTACCTAATATTCAATATTTAGGAGGAAGGTTTTGTCTGTACGAAAGTTTCCCTGGAACAATTTTTGTCATTAAAAAAGCGGGAGAAGAAATATTTCAAGGATGAGCTTCTAAATCCAAATATGTTTATATGAGCAACCGTCACGTTAGTTTGATACTAAGAATGAAATAGACTTATTCTTTAGAATTAATGTTGAAATTCCAAATAATATAAAACCAACGGTAATTTAAATATTACTCATTCTATTAATGGGGAGATGTAAATTTTCGTAAAAACGAAATAGTGATTCATATGAAAAATTTAATCAGATCATTTTGCACTAGAAAAGAAATTAGTTAGAAAATAATCAATCCTTAACAATTGCCTTGGTTTCATTTTTAAAACCATCCTTTTATATCCATAGTAGTTTTTTATTGAAATACCTTACTACATATTTCGGACATATATATTAAAAATGATAAAGGTGGTTTTATTTTTTCTATTTTGAAATATAACCTTTCTTTAAAAGAATTGACTGTTAAAGAAAGGGAAAAAATAGCAAGTCCTTCGGAAGACTTATAAAGCCTCATTGATCAATATATATGATAGATCGACACGCAGAGAAATTGTCATCTTCGCATCATCCTGCATAAAAATTTAACAGTGGCATAAAAGTAGTGTTTTCGTCACATTTTGTCATGATGCATTATCTTTTTCAGCTGACGAAGACGAAGTGAAACATCCGACTGAGAGCTTAATGCTTAGGTTCGCTCAGGAAATCGTGTTATATCGATAAAGTAAGAAGTCCACACCAACACTCAAGGCGAAAATAAATTGATGCATGAAAACTGTGATACCCTATTTAAATATAAATGATATTTTAGGAAAGAAAATGGTTTGAATCATTTATTTGAAGGCTCCAGCATAGATAATTTGAAATGTGCTTTTTTAATCTTTTTATTTGTGCATGTTAGTGCTTCATACTTAAATAATTTCCTCCGGATGGAGAAAGAATTATTGTGTTGAGGAAATAAGAAAATACAGATTCTAATAAAGAGGTATAGCAAATAAATACAATTAATCAGGTATTTGAGTAAGTTAGAGCAATTTTTCAATGGATTCATAAATTGTAGTATTTTTATATTCTACAAAAAAAAGAGAAAATAATAAGCTGCAGCATTATATATTTGCCAAATAATCACATATATTATGGTTATTTTTATGAATGATGTACTTGAGTTCGTCTAGAAACTTTGCTTAGCTTGTTTAGTCATTGCCTGAGGTATAGCGTAGAATAAATTATCTGAATTTTCCATTATATTTGACTTTCTTGATAACAATATATCTCTCAAGTGTATTTAGCGCTATTAAGGAAGGATTTAATTAACTTTAAACTTAATTAAATGTTGAGAATACTACCTGAGTCAATATATTTCTCCAAAATTTACCTAAAATATAAAAATGTTTACCTTTGTTCCATGGCTGGTGAGCGCCAGTTAGGAACAAATATGCAAGATTAAGCACTACTCCAACTCTTGACCATTCTACCACTTCACCCCCGAAAAACGGCATTTGAAATACCCAAAAATTCATTTATGCAATCATTTCAAATCCGTCATATTCGCTACAAATCTGTAATATAGAGCAAATTTAAGAAATTTTTAATCACATCGTATATAGTGACACGTTAGAATCTTGCATCGAATTGCAGAGTTTTTGATATTCAAATCTGTAATTAATTCAAAGTAGCGACTAATTGAGAATGTATAAAAGACACTAGTACATCTTTAAATAAATCTAAAGTCCTTTATTTTTTTATGTAAATTGAAATAACATAACGATATATCTCTCTAATAGGATTGAATTTTTAATTAGGAGGCATAAAATTTTTAGGAGGGGTTGACGATGAGTGATAAGCATGCCTATATCACACATCACATAACTTTGTCATACTATAATTGTCATCGGATAATATTTCTGTTAGCGGAAGCTGTTAGTTATTAGCTCCTTGAAGATCAGCTCGCGGAGAACGAAGAGCAGTCACGTGACCGAAGGCTCGGAAGTCTAATTTTACAAAATTTCTAAGCCTAATTTTACAAAAACATCTCATATAAAATCACTACTTCAAGTAAATACGCTGAAATTTAAAGTTTATTATTATTGATAGTCTCTGTTTATAATGTAATAAAATGTTCGTGATATTTAATGAAAAAACAATTGAACTACAATAAAATTGTCCCAAAACATACAACTTCAAACGATAATTTCTACTCCAACCCCTAACTAATAAATATTCCAGCCTTTCATAGCGCCAACGAAATATTAAAAAATCCAGCTCGAAATGAAACAAAACTCTTTAAATGCGCAATCGTCTCGAAAGAATCGAACACGTGCAGTTGTTTACATAATCGAATGGAATGAAACAACAAGAAAAACCCGGAACAGAAAGTGCATACTGAAGATCAAATGCCATATGACTCGACCGTTGTGAAAACTGTTATCGATTCGAGCCATCCAGTACCATTTAAAAATTCAAATTAAACGTTCCGTTCCCAAGATACACCTACGCGACACTGGGCCCACGACCTCGATCGCAGATCTTCGCGTTGGGACGCGACGCTGGGCCCATAAGAGTGAAATCGTTGCGTCGCGCCTACGGGACGTCGAGTGCGAACGGGTTAGAACATCCAGAAGTCTTATGTATTGCAAAGTCATCAACACATATCAATCTAAAACAGTGGCGATTCCAGGATTTGGGTCGGGGGGGGGCCCGGAGGTATAAAACTTTTTGTATCGTCGTGACGAATATCAAATCTTATGGCTTATGTAAGCCAAAACTCTTTAACTTTACATTTCTTTACTCATCTGACAATAAGAATCATAAAGAACACTGCAATACTTTCGATAATTTAACAAAAAACACAATGAAATAACTAGCAAGTAGTTTTTGACCGTGTCAACGCTACAAATACGAGTGGAATGAATACAAAAGTGGGAAAACTTTCGAGCCTTTCAAAAACCAGGAAGAAATGTTTTCACTTTTTTTAAAGGGAGATTAAGAAAAACCAACTGTAGTGATTTTAAATAAAATAAAGACTTAAGGTCTAGCTCTGGGGGGCTGCAGCCCGATAGCCACCCCCCTGGATTCGTCAATGATCTAAAACAAGTTATTATTAGCTAATAGGTGAAACAGTAAATTCAGTTTAGTTACCATAATGTCCCGTTTTGAAGCAACAAGAGTGTTATTTTTGGAGGAACCTTTTAATTTGGAACCGCAGTCAGATGATAAGGGCAGCGCATGAGCTGTCATCCCCTCTCAAAACTTCCACATTTCAGCAGTAGGACGTTTGACCCATGAAATCCGATTTAGTGTGACACACGTCCACGTACTCGGTGGATTTTCTATGGAATCGAGTTTCGAACCTGGAGCCATCCAGTCCCGAAGCCGATAACTTGCCACAAGGAGACGCGGCCCGACTTCGATTTAAGGGCCGTATTCACCAAACTTGATTGATCTAGTATTAAAACGCGAATCAGCAAATTCGAGAATCAATGCTAACACAAAGTCCTTCTGTATTCTCCATCTACGGATTGCGTGATCCATGGCTTAACTGGAAGAAAAATGTAAGCCACGTTTTGATTGGACAATGAACGAACTTCGCCGAAGTTTTTCCTTCCGCTTCGATCATTGGATGACAGAGACATAGGGGTCTATTTGAACCCCTGGACGTCACTTTTCCGGTTGTTAACGGCCGGGAAAAAAGTGACGTCTCCCAACCCCAACCGGGAATACCAGAATAGACCCGTAGATCATTCGTTCTATCTGGATGCACAGATCTTTTCCTTCTTTCGATTATTTCTAAAATTTCTTAACTTTCAATATCGTCTAAATACGACAATCCATCGTCTGCCATATTTGGTTTGATGGAAGGTAGAAGAGAAATACGTATACGTAAAACGGAAATCCGCGGATTATCACTGTTAATCATCCGATTTCTGAGGATCAAAAACAGGGTGTTAAAATAGTCGGTGATCTCGGGATTTTCGTTGGAGAATACGGATTTTCATACGATGAAGCGATTAACATTGATTCGAGGTTTAATCCGAGTGTTAAAGAGTTGGTGAATAAGCCTAAGCAGATCATATTTCTTTTAAAAGTAATGTAAGATTTGCGATGCTTTATATGCAGTTCTTTTTAAAACTTGGTTATGTAAGATAATAGATTTAGCATTTATCTGGCGAATTACTAGAACGTACTTGTATCAAAACTTTCGAAAAAAGACTTGCTTCCTAGAAAGTATTGATGTTCTATTCAATATTATGTCTCTTCCATGGATTCTGCACAATTAAGCTATATTGCATTTTTTCGAACTCTCGCTGCCTTCAAATAAGAAATACAGATTGAGAAGAAATGAAAATATAATTAAGCTAAATTTCCCAAAAGTTGGAATTAAGCTAGCCAATTCTATGCAATATAGATTCCCCTGAACAACAATAAAATGAGGCGTTTAAAATTAACATTTTGTTGCTTTTGTGGTAATTGTTCTAATTCTTAATTCCCATTTTCCTTCTTGTGTTGCTAGAAAAAAAATCATAATCTTGCTTATTTAAAAATTTTCTCAGTATCATTTCTGCATAATAAATGCTGTATGCATTTCTATAGCAGAGCGTAAATATTGTGAAAGGTAAATACATATTGAACATCCTGGAACTCACAATTTATTATACGTCTTAAGGTAATTTTACTTTTATAAGAACAAAATTAATGAATTTTCCAAAAGATCCGAGTTTGTTCTTCGAAATGTCAACTAAGAATCCAATAACACATGATTCTAGAAAGACCTCAAAGGATTTTGTACTTAAATGTGAATTGCTTGGAATCCGATTGGATACAAAATGTGAGTGGCAATCATTGGAAGAAAAATCGAGTCTAATAGCATGCTAAGGTCAGAACATGCTTAAAGATGAAAATCAGGAAATTATTCTTCGGCTAAATTATTCTGCTCTCTAATTTGAATTGCTCGCGTTTGATTCATTATTAATGGTCAGTAGCTAATTTTAATGACCTTTTAAATTATGCATGACGTATTTTAAGCTAATCTATCATTCTAAATGAATAGCTACTATTGTAGCCATAAATTTAGTCTCTAGGCACGAAATGTTCGAATTCGAAGCCGTTGTTTCTGACAAACCTTTTCGTCTTATTAAAAAAAATTCTTCTCCTTACTATCATGATGGATAATTATCATTTTATTATACCTAGCAATTTTTATAAAATGTGATTATGAATAAAATGTAAATCCCACTAATTCGAAAACTCTATTACATTCAAAGTAAAATTTTAACAGACAAAAATTGCTAGGCATTTTTGAAAAAGGTAAAAAGAAAAGTCGTTCAAAACTCCATCAAAGCTATAGAACTTGCATCTACATCTAGGTGCCCGACCCCAAGTCCTATTATGCTGCCTCATCGTGGCGGGGGTGGTGGCCCTGAGTGGAATGGGCGATGTACGTCTGGAATCTTTCTCCTCGCAGGGTCACCCAAGGCGTGAAGGCCATTCCATTATACCCAGCTGAAGCATAAAGGCAATGGACAAAGTAAGACTTCTTCCCTCGGGCGTCCAAGGTCAGTGCCAACAGAAGCTGCACTCTCCTCCTTTACCATGAATCGTTCGCCTATAGTTTGCTGTGGACGAGTGGACTCTTGGACTTGGTCTAGCTGAGGACTAGAACAAGTGGAATAAGAAACAACAACAACATCTAGGTGCACCAAACAGTGCCAGAGTAGGCCAAACCAGGCGATGGCCTAATTCGCGCCCGTCATGGGGGCGCATATACAGAAGAAATAACAACCAGATATTTGCAAACATTTCAGTATTCTTTAGAAAAAGCCATATAAAATGATGTTTTTGAAATTCACATTCGTTATATATAAACATATTGAGTAATAATTTCTTTGTCTTCTGTACACAGTTGGCTTCTTTGCATTGAACGAGATTTAATAAGATCTTCCTGCTTCAGTGACCCTTCAAGCCTATTTAGGGACACACAAGTGCCAATGAAGAAGTTCTAGTAAGTATTTGAAACTATTTCAAGGAATTCGATGGAGTATTTTTGTAGGTGTTAATGTTATGTTATTTTATAAATAGTGTAATTTTGAATTAAAAGTTTAATGCGGTTCAAACATTGTATTAATTACTTATGTGCTTAAATGATAAACTCTTGTATATTAAATTGAAAATTATATGTTAAGTTTTTTGAAAAGAAGCGCAGAAAATGCTTTGATCAAGGGAGGAGGTTCCCAAGTTGTGGTACTTGTACCCCTGGGGGTACGCGAAGGACCATTTGGGGTACGCGAAATGAAAGTCGGTAATGGCGGACGCAAGAAAACATAAGGTATTAAAAATATTATAGAATTTTGATTCCCTAAGTTCATGTGAAAAGTAAAAGCGAAATTCCTGCAAATTTTAAAGACTACGCTCAGAAGAGGAAAAAAGAGAACAAAAGGAAATATGAAATTATTACAATTCTGGTTTCATTTGTTTTGACGTTGACCTAATACTATTATAAAAATGGAATAAAATCTAAAATAAAAAATAAGCCTCGCAAATGATATTAATTCGAGTCATTTGATTCTTAAGCTCACTTAAGCCCTTAACATTATTGATAAAATTTGATAAAAATAGGGGGTACACGAAAATAAAAAGACTAACCAAGGGGTCAGCGAGGGGGAAAAGTTGGGGAACCTCTGGTCTAGGGCGTAGAAATCTGTAAATCCCGACTTGGTACCAAATTAAACTATCATTCTTGGTATTGAATAATATTTATTTTTATAATAAACAACAATAATGTCTTTTTAAATTTTCAGTATAACTATTTCAATTCCTACGTATTCTCATTAAAAAGTTTTGTACTTTACAATCTACTGAAGGAAGTAACAGGTAATAATTACAATTATTTACGAATTACTTAAAATATAAATCCATTCCAAATGCTGACTCTTATCCAGAATTGCCGGAAAATTTTACAGCAAAATCATTTCAGAAAAGGACTGGCCTGTCGTCCTGATTTCATTGATTAACACAAAGTCCTCTTTCTTATCTTTTACAGAATTTATCACACTTGTAATTATAAATGATGCTTTTCCTATTGATTAGAAAAAAATTATGCACCTTTGGTAAAACCGTTTTGCTTAATATTGCTGTAATGATGTTTGTTTCCTTCTTCTCTGTTGGTTTTGTTCATGTATCCTCCAACTTTTTTCAGTATATATTTTTATTTCTTTTTCTCCCGGAAGGTATTTTGTACCTTCGACTTCTGTATAATTTTGAATCCTTGATTATTGAAATTTTGATTTTCATTTCTTGATGGTGTTCAGTACGATTTTTTTGTTATTATTATTTTCGTGTCTTTATTATTTTATTATGTCTTACTCTTTTTTATGTACTTAATTTCATTATTTTGCATTATTTGTTCGTTTTCTTTCCACCTTTTAATTTTCTTCTTTAATTTTTTTTTGTGTGTAAAGAATTGTTTTTCAAAGACTGAATTTTTTGTATAATTACTTCTGTAAGCCTCGTGTTGTACATTTGTGGTGCACGAGCAGTATGTGTTATTCAATTCTTCTGTAATCCTGGTGTTGTACATTTGTGGTGCACGAGCATTATGCCATGTTCAATACTTCTGTAATCCTGGTGTTGTACATTTGTGGTGCACGAGCATTATGCCATGTTCAATACTTCTGTAATCCTTATGTTGTACATTTGTGGTACACGAGTAGTATGCCATGTTCAATACTTCTGTAATCCTTATGTTGTACATTTGTGGTCCACGAGCAGTATGTCATGTTCAATATTTCTGTAAGCCTCGTGTTGTA
>BGPR01000749.1:203096-235480 GCA_013235015.1 Araneus ventricosus
CTTCTGTAATCCTGGTGTTGTACATTTGTGGTGCACGAGCATTATCTCATGTTCAATACTTCTGTAAGCCTCGTGTTGTACATTTGTGGTGCACGAGCATTATGTCGTGTTCAATACTTCTGTAAGCCTCGTGTTGCGCATCTGTGGTACACGAGCAGTATGTCATGTTCAATAATAAATAAATGCTGACTCTTGAGTTATATAGGGAAAACAGCTGATTTCAATATGAGTTATTCTCATTTCATCCATCAGGATCAATGTGGGAATCGGCCTGCACCTTTACGCGGTGTTATCTTGGAAACAGAATAAAGAAAAGCCGTTATTTTTACAGCTGTCAGAAGAATTCGAATGCATTTGAAAAACTGTACACTACGGTGAAAATCTGAATCATAAATTCTGTTCAACATTTTCTGAGAAATACCCATACATCAGAAACGAAAGAAACATAGTTTCGGCTATATTTTACGAAGTATTTTGACATAAAATCATATCATTTTGAAAAGTTGTATTTTTCAGTAACAAAAGTTATTTTGAAAATAAATTATTGAACAAGACAATTAATTGTGTTTTATTCTTTGATTAATAAAATTAAAGGAATTTTCCAAGACAAAGAAAGAATTTTTTTCAAAAATATATATTATCTAAAATACTATTAAGAGTTTTCAGAACATATTTTAAATTCATGATATATAGTTGTTTTCTACAGGCTCTCTCAGGAAAAAAAAACTAACTCTATTCTGATTATAAAATCATTAAACCATTCAATACGCAATAAAATCACTGAATATTATTTGAATATATTTATGATCCTGATGGTCAAATTAAATTTTCTGTTCTTTTATTATGTAAATTTTTAATTAAATAAAACTTTTGATAAATGAAATCAATCTTTAAAAATGTCATAAAATTATATACGTTTAATTAATTTCTATATTACTTTAAATAAATCTTAATCCTTTTCACTTATCGGAAATTAAATTGAAGCAAAGTTTATACTTTCTGTTCTGTAAGATGAATTTTTTTTATCCGAATATAAAGTGCTTCATAATATTCATTGAAATCCATCATCATCGAAACGAAGAAGACAAGCTAATGAAACAAAATTTACATCAAATTTAATGAAATAAAGTCATTGCCTTCTGGGAATTACAATTTGCTGACTACTTTCAGTAGCACACGAATATGGTAAATGGTTGGAGATAAAATGTAGATATATAATTTAGCATCCACTAGAAATTTTGGGTGTCCGAGGATTGTTGGACACATTTCAAAAATTAATAACAAAAATTAATAATGTTTCAACTACGGTTTTTTTTAAATGAGAGCGCATTTTATTTTGATTTTTTTTCAGATAGGTAACATGCCGTTTTGGTGGTCCAGGGGTTCAAATTGGAAATCAAAAATTTGTTTAGAGCCATTATCTGCGAAAATATTAAAACTGGAAGAAAAATGAAACATTAATAGGGAATTTTGCGCTCTTTAATTTGATAATTCACATAAAATGTGAAAATTGAAGAGTTTTCGAGAAATTCAAGAAAAGCTGAAAAAAGAAACGAGAAAACACGCCTCGTTTTCTGCTGATCGGTAGCCATTGCGAATGGAAATCTATCACTTGTGACTGACATTTAAATATTTAATTAGATGACCCCTCCTCTACTATAGTTAAGAGATAGCTATATATAATAGATGGGCTTAAGTTTTTGCTGATATTTTATTTCTGTAAAATTCATATACTAAAAATTAAGAAAAAGAAAGATTCAAGCTTCAATTCTCTGAGAGGCAAAGAAAAACCTTTTAATTCATTAATGAAATTTTATTTCTTTGATTTCTATTTTATTGGTTACGATTTTATAAAATTCTCCCTCATTTTCGCCAGTAGTTTCGTTTGCTACTTCTGTATATTTGTCTCGGAAGTAACCTCATAAACAATTAATTGCTTTCGAAGCGCTTAATTACTAACGGTATTTTAATAAGTAAAAGCATTTAAGTAATTATGATAAAGTTTACAGTTTATGTAACACTACAGATTTATCAAGTTTATCAGTTAATGAAGTTCATAATAATTACCATTATTTTTATTTAACTGGTAAATCGTTAAATTTTCAATTAACTACCACAGTGATTCTGAAATAACCGGTCAACTAATTTCCTAACCTTTTATCGGTGTTAAAACTTACGAAAAAATTCAAGTAATTTTTATCTATTAATAATTTTCCGATAATTAATACATAAATAATATTTATCACTTTGAAGCTAAATTTATATGAAATTTAAACAGAAAATTACTTTTAAGTGCTGCTAGGAAACCAATATAAACTATTTATTTTGCTTAACTTCAACGAGTGAAAATAAAACACAGATATCGTTTATAATATCACAGACAGCGCTAGAATGTTTCGAAAACATTACAGTATGTCGATATTTACTTACAATTGACCTTCCGACCGTGTAATTGTTTTAAATCGCTATTTAGATGCACCGTTTGCAAAAAAAAATATTCAAATCCCGTTGAGTCAAGCGAATTATTATTTATATGCAAATCTTTATTATTATAATTTGATCCAACGCTATAAAAGTAGTAAGCAAAAACATTAGGCTGTGAAAATCGCATTCCAGACCGCGAAATCTCAGGATACGCAGTTAGAGGGTTAATCGACATTTCAACAACAATATAATTCAAAATTATATTGTTACAAACATGGAAAGTCGCTTCCCAGAAATGTAAGTCTTATGGTTGCGAAGAGAGTTTTACAGGTGTAAGTATGAGATAACGGACAGTAGCCACGTCTGGACCCCTGACCTTGGCGACCATCTTGGCGGCGTCAAATTTGGCGACGAAATATGGGATCTCAAAGGCGCTGGAATCTTATCGATATCTCTATTAGGAGAGAAGATACGCCACGAATGTGCTAGATCATTCCATGTGACGTCACGGCCTGCCGGGGAAACTATATACGGACAGCGCTTGGACGACGGAGTCTGTGTTGGTCGACTGGGATCGCCTTGGAGCGCGAACGTCTTTGGAGTTCTATCCGCTGTGCGAGCTAGTAAGCTGGCGAGCTGAGTGCTATTGAAAGTGCAGTTATTGTTGTTACTAGTTATTTGCTGACTGTTTGTGTTGTTAAATATCAAAGTGCTAAACTGTTATTACCTGTGAATTGTTGTCTATTTACATTGATAATCTGTGCAAGAACTATTGTTTCCTGTACCTGTGATACGTGTTGTCCTGCATATTTGTAAATAAACCTTCGTTCTCCATTATCCTGCGTGTTGGACTGTTTACACCATACACCCATAGAACGACTTTTGTAACAGTATTCTATAATTTTATATGCAAGCAAAGACGATGTAAAATGCAGAAAAATCTGCAGATTTATATAATTAATAAATTCTAATCAAATTACGCTGTAAGGAGAAATTTAGTAATATTATTCATCATCTCTAAATCAACACAATTATAAATTGCATCGCGAGTATATTTGCGTTGGGAGTTCCTCAGCATATGTAGAATATTAACATCACCCCTTATAAAGCTGTAAACTTGACAAATCGTGTAAATTTTATGTGTAAGAAATAATTTAAAGATATTCATTATATGCTAAAATTTATGAGGATACAGAAACAGAAATATGCAGAATTAGTGTATATACAGAATTATACAGAAACCTGTATATACACTGAAAAAAGAGTCACATTAAGAATATCTAACTTAAATGCTACATTTAAAGTAAATAGGCATTATAAAGACTTTTCGCATTCGGTAAACTAAATTTTCTATTTCAGACTGTGTATAATCTGCCTTAACTATCTAATTACCTCAAGGGGAAATTTCAGCAACGATTCTCTTAATAACATAAGGAGACACACTTAAGTCAATAATACACTTATCAGGTTAGAAGCGTTTAACTGCACTTTAACTATATGCACATTTCCTCTTGTTAATTATGTTTACAGGATAAGTAAAGAGCAAAATCCTGTGGAAATGCTCATATATTCATATTTAAAGTGAAATAATTTAAATGCATCTTTAAAAGGGATTTACCGAAATTGTATAATTTGGATGTAACTCTATGACAAGTAACTTAAAATACAAATCTCGATTTTATTAGCAATTTTTTGTTACGATTTTTAATAATAATATTAAAATAAACGAAGAGTTGGGTTTACGGAACTCTAGGAGGTCTGAGGAATACTATAATATTTCGTCACCAATTTAATGGTTAAATATATTTTCTATATAAATAAAAACTCAAATTTTTCTAATATTGACATTTAACAGACTTGTATAGTAGAATGTTTAAAATAGTAAGGAATCAGACATCACTTTTCTGATAATGAAGCTTGCTAGTTTCATGCATCTTGCATTCGAAACAGCATTTATTTTAACTCCTTAATCCCAAGGCGGCTTTTTTCTTCCAGCTCCTTTGAAACCGGGAGTTTTTGGGAGGAAACGACATGAATTGGACTCTCCCAACCGGTAGTCACTTGCCCCATCTCCCACCCCTGCCATAAACTTCCCTTAAGGCGCATGGAAATGGGCTGTGGTTGGTAAGGATAATTGGACCCCCTACCGCGCTTATTGCCTAAGCGATCTCAGAACCTCCCCTCAAAGGAAGCCAAACGCCTCAGACCGGCCTTCGTCGTTGTTAAGGGAACATTTTTAGACCGCTCGGAACCGCCTCGCTGGGCATGAGAGGGTTAAAATATAAAAAAGAAAATTTTGTGAAAAAAATCAAATATTCAAGACTTCTTCGTGAAATCTATCTTCGTTTCTTTTTTAAACTAATTTTCTTTTATATAATCAGATTTCCGAATTTTATAACTTCTAAATAAAATTTATATTCAAGTATTGTTCATGGCAACAATTTAAGGTTGTTATTCTAAAACAGCCAAAGACATCGAATTCCCTTTTACAGAAATATTTTATAATCTGGTTGCCATGCTTACTATAACAAATTACAATCGTGGCATTACTATCTTTTTTCCGTTTAGAAAGTTCCTCCGAAACAACTCATTTATTCACATCTTGATTTTAGAGTCAAATGGAAATAGCTTCTACTTCTTCATGTAAGGATTTTTTGAATTAAATTTATTTCTTTCAGCGTATTGTTGAATGGGAAAACCTAAAAAATTAGTGTGTAGATTTAGATATGCAGAAAAATATGTAGTTACTGAA
Organism: Araneus ventricosus; assembly: GCA_013235015.1. Taxonomy (NCBI): domain Eukaryota; kingdom Metazoa; phylum Arthropoda; class Arachnida; order Araneae; family Araneidae; genus Araneus; species Araneus ventricosus. The sequence goes on from BGPR01000749.1 coordinate 208,273, forward strand.
ATGTACTTGCTACGGCAAGTACTATATTGATGATGTAGATATATTCCACTTGAGATACATTATTTCCATAAGTATTATTAATTAAAAATGCTTTCAATCATTCCTTCCGACTAATTGAATCGCTAAACAGCAACACACTTTCGAAAAGCTGCAGTTAATTAGATTTGTAAAGTATTTTTTTTTAATTTTATAAAAGTATTCAATTAAAATAAAACGATATTAGGTTATTAGAAAGCAGAAATAGAACACTTTAAAGAAGACATTCCATATCATACGCTGAAATATATGGTAAATACAAAATAATTACAATGATTTCTGAAAAATAATCTTGTTCAAGAAATATTTTATTACTGCAACAATCGAAATTATAGCTCACAAATCTATGTCCAAATGGATTAATTCTTTGTATTTAGTATGTATCCATGGTTTAAGCAAATACACTCTCGAAATTGGAAATAATCCTTTTTGAAATGTGACGTAACATTCATTGTTTGCTCACAATATTACTTAAAGTTTTACATATTTTCATTATTTTTTCTAAGCTTTGTATCATAAAATCCTGTTATGACAATAAAACAATTTCAGATGCTTTAAATAAATCCCTCTGATGTAAGACATCAAGTGAATATTACGCTATTCTTATTCTGTATCCTGTTTACCCTTTTTTATCTTTGTCAAACTTTTACAAGAACAAATTAATATTTATTATTAACATGTATCTCATTATAGCTTTAAGATTAATTTATATTATATAACTCTGTAGTTTATTTCTATGGAGTATTAAGTTATATTCTTGTTGAGTTTTTGTCTCAAACTTGGATTTATTAGGGGTATGAATCTCGCTTAGCATGCAGGAAATCCCGGCCGAGCCCCATGTAGTATGGGAGCCTAGGTCCCATGTGTATTGATACGAAGTCAGAAGAAACACAGTTTGCTATTTTACTAATTTAATGATGACGACACAAACAATTAAGATGGCACAAACATTTAAATAGAAAACAGATATAAGCGAATAAATTAGGAGGGCGGCCACTGGCCTGTACATCAAGTTATGTCAAATTATCGAAGGAAGTTTTGGCGTTGCGTTCCGTCATTCGCCATCGCAAACAATGTCTATCGCTAGCCAGAGCCAGATCATTTGACGTGACATCAGCTGGTAGAGAGAAAGTGGACGGGCGCCCCCTGGCCGAATACCATATATATATATATATATATATATAACAAATAAGAAACAATCATAAAAGAGTTGTAAAAGCAACAAAATCATCATAAACATTCAAAATTCACAAAATGTAAAGAAAAAAATCCGCGGGAAGAATATGCCATATACACACTATATGCCCAAAAGTATCCGGACACTTGCAGATTTTCACATTTTTTAGAATTTCTCCGGAATGGTTTAACTGAATACCTTCAACCTTCGGACATGTAAAGAATAGACAATAACTCACATTTTACATTGAAGATTTGGTTCTGAGGGCAATTAGGGGACCGTCTACAAACTGATGAAGATATAAAGGTTTTCTTAAAAAATCTCAAATTTTCCCACATGTTTTTTGCTTATAATATGTAGAGTTTTCTGTTATATTATACGAAACTTACAGAAAAGATGGCAATATGTTAGAAAAGCATTTTATAAAATCTTGGAAAAGAAATTTTTTAATATTACAGGAATTATGAGCATTTTTAGTAAATACTATTTTACTGCGCATGCGCGAAACATAGTGTGATTTTTCTTTCACAACTTTAAAGCCAGATATATAAGGCAAATTATGTTAAAAAGTTAAGTTCAATATCATTAGTATTCAGAAAGATATTGGCATTACAACGAGCAGAATTTTAGCTCCTGTCGAAGAGAAGCTAAAAGATGAGGGGTAGTACACAAATTGATACTTTTAAAACTTATATCCTTAAATGGTTATATTGAATTCTATAGTGGTTAGAATTTGCTGAATACCCATGAAGACATCTAATATTCGTAACGAATAAAAAATATATATGTAGAATTATTACAATATTTTAAGAAAAGAAATTAATTACATAAACATCGTTTCGCCATAAAAGAAATATATTTAAAAATATCGTTTGACCGTAAAATTGTAATATGTAACTTGTTAATAATCATGTAAATAATATAATTATAGTAATAAAATTTTTGTTATTTATAGTGCCTAATTAGCTGGAATTTAAGTTATGCACGTAATTGATAAGTCTTAATGGGTATTCAGCAAATTCTAACCACTATACAATTCAAAATAACTATTTAAAGATATAAGTTAAAAAATATCAATTTGTGTACAACTCCTCATCTTTTAGCTTCTCTGCGATAGGAGCTAAAATTCTGCTCGTTGTAATGCCGATATCTTTCTGAATACTAATGATATCGAACTGAATTTTTTAATATAAGTTGCCCTATATATTTGGATTTAAAGTTGTGAAAGAAAAATCACACTATGTTTCGTGCATGCGCAATAAAACATTATTTACTACTAAATGCACATATTTCCTGTAATATTCAAATATTCTTTTCCAAATGTTTACAAATTGCTTTTCTAACATATTGCCATGTTTTCTGTAAGTTTCGTATAATGTAACAGAAAACTCTGCATGTTATAAGCAAAAAACGGGGGGGGGGAATAGATTTTTAAGAAAACCTTTATATCTTCCCAAATATTTGTGTTGAGTTTACGACAATTCATGTAAATATTATGAACATTTTATATTACCATTTCTGAAAGTTTCGTCCTGTTATCGGTATTCTGTTAAACGGGGTGGGCCGAAAACTTTTTTGTCTTCATCAGTTTGTAGACGGTCCCCTAATTGCCCTCAGGACCGAATCTTCAATGCAAAATGTGAGTTATTGTCTATTGTTTACATGTCCGAAGTTTAAAGGCAGTCAGTTAAACCATTTCGGAGAAATTCTAAAAAATGTGAAAATCTGCAAGTGTCCGGATACTTTCGGGCATTTAGTGTATATATATATATATATATATATATATATATATGTAATATTTTAATTCTCAACTTTCTGTGATTATTATAAAAAATTATATTAAACGATACCTCATTTTTAAATACTTCCATTTCCATCGTAATGAGCACACTTTCACTTTGAGTCATGTATTTTCGGAAAAATTCCCTTCTTCCTCTATATAACTTTTCTGCGCATTGTTAACTGCTCTCTTTTGCATTGCCTTTTCACTGTCAAGCGACACACGGCCGGTGTTTTTCGTCAGTATGATCATGGAAGGGACTCGTAAATATTATCCAAGATGATTAAATTATTTGAACATTTTTGTGATACTTCAATAAAGAAAATATGACGTTAATCGTCAGTGAAATATTATTACAATGCCTCTAAAAATACCTAAAATTTGAAGATTTTACACACACACACATACACACTGTCATAACAAAATATTCAATACGGAATTAACAAACATATCAATAATCCCTTGCAAAAATGTCAATTTTTAACTAAACTATATCTAATTATAATCGAATAATTAAAAATATTAAATATATGTCAAAAGATCATATGGAAAATTAAACATATCTATGAACTTAGCTAGAATTAATGCTATTGAAAAGGGCAATCCAAGAATTGGAGTTTTCGTTAATAAAGTGGTAGCTCGTCCTTGGACGAACTTATTAACATGTTAAATCGATTTTGTGGTTCAAACCATCCATGTTACCATATATATATATATATATATATAGAGAGAGAGAGAGAGAGAGAGAAATAGTTCATTAATAATATCAATGAACTTTTTCTATGATCTAAATGATCTTTTAAAAATCCCACTAACTTGCTGGAAAGACATCAGAAACACTGCATATACAATAACTTTATCTTTAAGGGGAAAATATTTTCGAACAAATAAAAGGCATCCGAAAAAGGGACAAGTTTTTCATCTTTACTAGCCAACCTATTTCTTCACTTCTTCGAAAGGACTTTCTGTTTAAATTTCAACTCTGCCTTCAGATTTATTGATGATCTTATAATTTTCAACTTTCAAGACTTCAGCTCAATTAGCAATACCATCTACTCAGAAGAATTCAAACTAATTAAAACCAGCAACAATGAAGTTGCAGCAATTTTTCAAGATTTATGTTTAGACTTCCAAACAAACTGTTAATTGACATTCACGACAAGAGAAAAGAATTCAAATTTAACGTTAATAAATATAGTTTCTGGAATTCTAATATATAATATAAAATCTACAAAAACACAATTATTAATCAAATTATAAGAATCAATAAAATAAACAATAACAATAATTCTGCCAAAAAGTAAATCATGCCTCATCATCAATAAAATTCCCTCCTCACTTTACGAATCTCTGCTTAATGGATTGAAGATGTAAGTAAAGGATTGCTTATCAGAGCGTTGTTGGCGTGAAATTTAATCTTCGAGGAAGGGTAACTCATATCAGTAAGGTCTGACATTTTACCTCGAAAACGCATCTTTTAGATATTTTTCACTAGTTTAACTTACTTAATTTCTTTCATTATTTCTCTACGCTTCCCATGGTTATCCTTTTTTAAAATCATCATCGTTCCCAACATACGACATTTCTCTGGCCACAGCCAAAGTTACACAAGAAAGTTGTTACTCGATATCCAGTAAACACTCCCTTCATTGCTGGTTACCGCCATAACCCTCCGCCGCCACTTCATTATCCGACCTTTTGTACGTAGAAAAAGTTATTTTTACTTTGCTCTAGCTTTTCGTCACATTTTACTGTTGCTTTTAATTATCAAGTCTCCTCTCTTTCGGCTTGACATTACGGATGAAAATCAGTGTATTAGGCCTTACGGAGTCACTGATTGCAATAAATATCAAAATCTTTTAGCAGTTCACAATGATTTCATCCCCTGACTAATCGTCATTGTGATCTCTCTCTCTCTCTATCCTTAATAATATAATAAATGCGAAAGTGTGTCTGTCTGTCTGTCTTTCTGTCTGTCTGTCTGTCTGTCACGACCAAACCACAAAACCGATTTGGATGAAAATTGGTAGAGTTGTAGCTTGAAACCCGAGAACGGACATAGGCTAGGTGAAATCACGTTAAATTAATTATTTTTGACTACAGATTAAAAATAGTTAACAAAGAAAGCCCATTGACTCCGCGATTCGCAATGAAGATTTTTATTTTTCACTCAACTGTCACGTGATCCTTCAGGAATGCGAAAACATGTGAAATAAATTATTTTTTAAATCAACTATCACGTAATCTTTTTTCCGCTGTAACTTCGGAACAAATTATCCGATAAAAATAATTTTTATACCATCTTAAAGATAAAAATTTTACCTTTTCAATGATATTAATTTTATTTCTGTGACATTTTTTATTCAATTTTTATTAATTTTTTAAATTTTACGTGCAGACGATTTTGAAATAACGCAAATTTATACCTACTTCGCTGCTAGGAAACGGTTAGACTTTGAACTAATTTATCTTTGTTTCTGAAAGTTTTGCTTATGTTTATAAATATCTATAAAACAAGGCAGAAATTACATGTATCTGTCTGTCTGTCGGTAGTGACATGAAATTTACACACGGCATTCTAGAGCATATTTTTAGGTCAAACGTGCTATTTTCAAATTTCAGAGTTAATTAGTTCTTAAGATATTTAATTAAATAACGAACATTAGCCGCTTTTAAGCCATTTGCTTAGCCGTTTTTTGCCAATAACTTCCGAAATCTTTATTAGACAACAATTATTTTTATGCCATTTTAAAGACCAGAAAATGATCTTTTTAATGCTATTAATTACATTGCGATGAAATGTTTTCTCTGATTGTTATTAAGGTTTAAAAATATTTTTGTAACGTAATTTCTAACAAGTCTTTTTATTCTTATAGAAATAAATTCAAGCCAAATTACTCTTTCGCGCGCGGGCTTCTGCCAGTGTTAAAGTTAATATAAGAAAATATTGCTTTCTTTGACCATTAACAACAAAGGAGACTTTACACTTCCGGTTTCCTTTTGTCCTTGCATTTGCAGCTTTTAATGCGGTTACACAGTGATCCAATGACGTTAGTGAATTATTCTCTTGATGTTTTGTTTAAATTTCACAATGAGGTATTACAAAACATCCATCTGTAGATACGGTAATGGGCATTAACAAGGAACATCATATACTGTAGAGCTCTTCAACATCTTAGAATTGTCAGGGCACCTTCCGACAAGCCGAGATTGAATCCCGCTGTGCCAGTACTACTAATACGCAACCTCGATATACCGAGACTGCGCAATGGCACACGGTCGCAAATTACACACCAAGGTCCAAACGTTATGAAAGCTATTGTTATGACTGATATAGGGAGAAGAGAGAGTATTTTAATTCCACGCCTTCCGATAATGCCGAAGGATTTATCATCTCAGTTCAAAAGGCAACATATCCCTTTCAAAATGTCATTTGCCAGGTTCAGGGCCAGATACTGAAAGTGGCAGATGTACATATGGAAAAACCATATTTTTCCCATGGGCAACTATACATGGCGTGTTCACGTGTGTCCAGCCCACACAACCTCTACATCCGTGTAAATAATGTGATATACAAAAGTATATTAGAATAGATAAACAATTTACATAACTATATCAGCATACATGTACAGTACACTCCTGTCAGCCGTCGAATTAAGTATTATCAACCGACAGAACTTTTCCTTTCCCCTTTCAAAATGCAACAAAACATTTACATTCGTGAATTAAAAAAAAGAACAATTCAAATTCTTCGCGCACGAAGTCGCGGGTAACAGCTAGTATATATATATAATACAATTTCTCTTTGAGAGTTATTTCAGAGTATTTGATTAAAGGAACTGTTAATATATTTTTTATTTATAAGTTTGGAATTCAAGTATCTTAACATTTACTTCTTCAAAGCCCGAGACTTATTCTCATACATTTATTTTTAAGCAAAAAATTAATATTTCTTATTAATTTCCCTCTCTAGCCTTATCAACATTTTGAAATTCATTTCTGCTACATTATTTCTTATAAAATTAGTAAAAACAAAATTTTTCAAATGTGTTATTTTCAGCTTTGTATTCATAATGCAGGTACGTAAAACTCAGACAAAAATTATTTCTTTAAATATTCTAAAATGGTGTTCATCATAATGAAGAATTTATTTTACGCTATTATTAAACATGATTTGTTTCCTCCTTTAGTTATAATGTATTTTAAAATTTTAAATATGGTCTTTAATTCTGCACTGAATGATTTTAGTTTATTTTTGAACCTCAATTGCGTAAATCGATGAATGCACAAATAAAAAGAAATAAGAACCCTCTTTAAAACGCGTTGATTTCGTATTGAATGTCATGATTATTTGATTTAAATTATTGAATTAAATACTGTAAATATGCAATTAAAAATCACCTAAAAAATCGCTGTTTTCTGTCAATAGTGTAATAAGTAGATTATTTTAATTGCTCATTACTTTATTTTAAATATTTTGATAATTATTACGTAAAATTAGAGTAAGAACCATTCGATTATTTATTAATGTTGAAATGAATCATACAGTAGAGAAGATAAGAAAGATGAAACTATCAATTCCTTCTTGATCTGAAACTCGTGTGCTAGAAAATGCTTCTTCAGAAGACGTATATTTTTCAGTCTTTTGCTGTTAAATAGAGACAAATAAAGAATCGCATAATAAAATCCATCCAGTATATTAACTTTGATTAAAAGTTCAAGAAGTGCATTGGAAACGTGTGAAACCTTAATACTCATATACAAGAATATATTCATTTCACGTTTTTTCACTCAGTTCAATCAAAATCATTTCCAAGATTCTTAATTTGAATTCAAACAAAGAACATATCCAGATAGAAGTTCATTTGAATTTTAATAAGCCCTTGGTGTGCTTCAAACTCTCAGGTATATGAAGTTAAAACTACAGTTGTCTTTAATCCTTGAAAAATATGTTCCTAGGTTTCAGAAACAGAAGCACATAAGATTATACTTCTTCTCTTGTGAATATACTGCCCTGAGTAAATAGGTATATGCAAATTACCAAAAATAATATTAGCTCTGAGGGGATGAGGGAGTAATTCAATGCTTTTGCACGCATTTTGTGTAATATATGCAGATTTAACACGAAGCAAGAATCTTGTTGGAATTCAAATTGAAATCTCTGAAAGATGAAGTGTCATCCTTAACTCTAAAGATGACACTTTCTTTTATTCATCCGTGAGTTGCTTATCCACGGAAAATGCAAATTAAATGCAAAACATCTTGATTGTTGAGCAAACAAAAAGATGGCGCGGAGAAAATTAAAGAGCAAAGAGTTGAATGAATTCGTGTTGATTTCTCTTGAGTTTAGATTTAGTTCCATTATATCTTAAGAAGCAATCTAACCTTAAATGATAATCGTAGTTGAACGTTTATTCTTGGGATAGAAATGAGGAGTATTTTCTTGAAAGGGAATAACTAATTGCGTCAAAATAAATTCTTGAAAACAACGTACTCAATAATTTTTGAAGCACATTATTAAATTTACAACATATCATCGCTAAACACGAAATACCAATCATCTCAATTTTTTGAAATTTTGCAGAGGTATGAAAAACTAAATTTCTCACAACCAATAACGAATATTTCTAAATTTTGTCACATCTGGTTGCAATATGCGATCTCAGATTCATATAAGATCTTAAAAGTATTCAGAAATATTCGTTATCAGTTGCGAAAAATTCAGTTATTTCTTCGATTTGGAAATTTCAAAAAAATGAGATTGGTGGTGTCGGTTGTTAAGCGACAATATATTAGAAGTAGCTAATTTTTATAACTGTAAATTATCTTCCTACTAAACAATAATATATGCTGTATAATCTGTAATCATGCATTTGAAATATAGGCTTCATTACGTAGAGCGGATTGTAAAATTGAAATTATATGTTCAACATGACAAATTTACAAACACAACATGTTTTGTTGTATCATGCACATAAATTATGTTTTAAATCATGTGTCTTTAAAGATATGTGAATATATATATATATATATATATAAATTACGCGTGAAAATAAAAAATATTCAAATATGTAACAGATGCTGTAATATAATCATTACCCAACAACTTTTTTCATGGATTCCAGTTTATTGATGTACAAAGCGGCAAAATGCTTTAAGAATTTGATTTGCAAAATTGAACTATTTCTAAACCTTCGCACAATAGCCTATTGTAATTCAAAAATTGATTTTGCTAAAATTAATAATTTGGTTATTTTTCTCTAATGTATTGTATAAATAGCGTTTTCTCAAAAATGTACATTTTTAATGTTTGTTCGACTGCAATTCTGTAACTGCATCCAATTATATTTTATTAACTACATGTTGTAAGTAAACGAAAAAAAAAATAAATCACTTCATAAAAATATTCAAGATTATTTTTTGTGGACGTATTTATTTTGAAAATAATAATTATTACCATTACCTTTCATTCAGGGTGATCTTGGTACATTCATCATAATTTAATGAGCAATCTGACATTCTTTTGATGTAGAAACGAATAAAGTTATCCTAAAGACATATTACTAACTAGCAACTTTTGAAAATCACATACTGAATAATCTTTGCGGTAAATCATCGCATTTAAATTACATATTAGAAATGATAAAATTATAACTACAAATTAACCTTGTTGCAACAGCATGCTATTTGCACAGTAACCAAAAGTCTAAATTGCACGCATCATTAGAGGTACATCAGAATCATTAAATTACTTGCCTGAATTGGAGAATTTTGAATTGTAAATTATACATTTCATAACTATGCATTATATGCTTTATAAACTGAATGAAAAATTATACACTTCATTTTAAGTTCCATTACGGCGGTTTCAGTGTGATTTTATTACTTTTATAAAAGAAATAATTCTTGTCGCTTGCTTTTATCCTGTGTAATCTTCGTATTTTTTATTAGATAATCCATAAAATATGGGGCCAAATCTGTTTTTCACAGTATACTTTAGATCGGTAAGTGAACTTTATAACTTAGTTTATTAGTCGACACATGTGGCCCAAATGTGCTAAAACGCAAGATTTCACTTTCGTTGTTTTGTTTCAACGTTAAATGTATTATCTATAAAAATAGAAAGCTGGTCTTTTTCGAATTTTAGAAAGTGAATGGAATAAGAAAACCCGTAGAACTAACTTTTAACTCTAACTTATGCATGCTATCATTAATTCTGCGAGGAGGACTCGAAATTGCGTGATTACAAAATCTTGCTATCAATCTTGATTTTAAATGGTAGTATTTATTTCAGGCACATGTTTATTGTTAATTATTTATTAGATAGCATTTCGTTTCAGAAATGGGTACCAATCGCGTCTCAACTACACTTTCAATGAACCTGAATAATCATCAATTAAAGTATGTGCCATTTTTCACGAAATGCAGCAAGCTATCAACTTTTTAATCATTTGAAGTTATTAAACAAATTAGAGGGAAATTTCAGTATATCAGAGCCACCATTTTATGCAAAACCACTGTCACTAACTGAAATAAACTAAATAAGTAAAGAATTTAAATAATTCTAATCTATTTTTGAATTCGCACTTATTTTTATTAACCTTCCAGCGGGCGCGCTTACGCAAATTTTACGACATATCGTGCATCGTATTACATATTATATATATATCGTGTTATTTTACAAAAATAAATGCAACTTTTATTTATGTTATCTGTATTTATTATCCTAATAGTAAACAAAGATTTTATAAATAAAATTTCACTTAAATATATAAAATAACGATATAAATATGTAATACGACACACAATTCAAATATCTCTTGCAAACGCGCGCCCGCTGGAAGATAAAGCCCTGTGAATTTTGACGACTGGATTATTTTTAATCCTACGGGTGACCATAAAAATCTTGCTATCAGAATTTTGAATTTTTAAATGGTACTATTTATTTCAGGTATAAGTCTATTTTTAATTATTTAATAGATAGCATCACATCCCAGAAATATATACCAATCACGTTTCAACTCACTTTCAATAGACCTGCATAATAATTACTATTTGATTATGAGCCAGTTTTTACGAAATGTTTCAAAACGTATCTGCATGAGACCATTAAAATTTCAATCAAATTTAGTTATTAATGATGAAATGAAGTTTCACTGTGTGAAAGTCACCATCTTGTGTATTTTGCCGTTACTAAGTTACACATACTGAAAAAATACAGGTGCAAACTGTTTAATTATGTTTACTAATTCGCACTTTATTGTTATTAAAACTTTTTAACTATTGACGATTGGATTATTTGTAATCATACGAATGATCCAAAACTAATAGTTGACATATATAAGTATATAGTCGGATATATAACATCGCTGAATATTTATTTAAAATGTGCAATTGTGCATGATATTCTTACGGGTTTTTTCACTTTCCTTTAGAAATTGTGGCGGCATCTGGCAACATCCTGAATTGTGATTTCATGCAGATCGGATCCGCCCTCTTTGTGATGTCACCCTTCGACCAATAGCGACGAGCCTGCTACAGTATTTAAGGACTGATTGCTACTGTTTATTCTCTGCTCTTCTGTTCCTTGTTTTTATAATGATTTAGTATTTTAATTTAATTGTTGTTTAATTAAATTTGTTATTTCGTTATCGAGTATTCTTGCTTTGACTTAGTCACCAGTTACGCACAATGGAATACTTCTGATTTATGGAATACAGGTATGATAGATAGAGAAGCCGAGTAGGGTAGAATCGTACAGGTTAACATGTAGAACTTGAGAGTCAATAGTTCTATGTACTGACTACCTCAGCAACTATATAAATCTCGCCTCTATCAATTCTGTAAAGTTAACTTGACCTAGCCATAGGCCTAGAACTTACAAAATATTCAGTTTCTTTTAAAGAATTCTGAAACTTTGTATAGAGCATTTATTGATTGTAAAGGCGCGAAGTTGCTTTATGATTGTCGTGCCGAAATTCGATGGATGATTTTAAATAGATTTCAATATATGAGAATAGAGAAAATAACAATAAACCTAAAAAAGTACGATATTCTTCAAATAATTGTAAAAATGAGAGAAGGTTTTATATATATTTTCTTTGCTTATCTACTTATACTTTATTCATATATTTTTTAAATAGTTTTAATTGGTCATTCTTACTGTATTTTTATTGGAAATTTCTTTTTGAAATTATTACTTTATATTTCATTTATTTATTTTATCTTTATTTTATAGTTGATTTAACTTAATCTTAGTTGTTACTCTTGGTTTAGTTTTTATTTTATTTCAGTGTTTAAGCATATTTCTTAACTTTTCTCAATGTTGACATGCGTGCTGCAGGTTTAGTTTTTATGGCATTTTATGTTTTTTTATGTTTTATGACATTTTTTTACGTTTTATGACATATTTTTTACGTTTTATGACATATTTTTTATGTTTTATGACATATTTTTTATGTTTTATGACATTTTTTTATGTTTTATGACATTTTTTGTGGTATTTTTATATATATTTTTATGACATTTTTTGTGTTTTTTTATATATATTTTTATGACATTTTTTGTTTTTTTATATATATATTTTTATGACATTTTTTGTTTTTTTTTATATATATATTTTATGCCATTTTTTGTTTTTTTAATATTTTATGCCATTTAAAGTTTTTTCATGTTTTATGATATGTAGGTTTTGTGAACCTGCCCTGCCTTCTTTCATGTGCCGTACACCATTTTGGATAGGTAGAGGAAGCCGTCGAGTGTTAAATAAATAAATGAATTCATGAAAAATGATAGGTTGCTTTTCCTGGAATAAGACGCTTAATAAAGATGAAAATAAATTTGTGACGATAGCTTATGGAAAATTTATTTGCGTTAAAATTCATTTTCAGCAACATAAAGTAAAATAGTTGAGAATGCAATAATTAGTTTATTTTTATTTCACGTTTCCAACGAATGGAGCTAATTCACTTGATATGGCAGTTTCAAAAAACTTATCCCTGTATAAAATCTATGAATGAGATGCATGTGGTCTTTCAATACGCTGACACGCCATAAACTTTTTTTTATTTTGCCTGATATTCAAAGAATTCAAAATTAATCTTGGAATTTAACCTGAACTGCGTCATTTAAAACTGAATTGATTCAGATGTTTTTATAAATAAGAATGTTGAAAAAAATAGCAAATCTGTTGTCCTATAATCTCCAAAGAATTTATCCAAAGCCTTGTCGTTTTTCCGAGAATATAAGCATTGATAAAGGAATTAAATTAATTCTGACGCAAAAAGAATTTCGAAAAATTATATTATGGTAATTTGGCAAAGTATTTTAAAGAAACGTACTGGAATTTTTGTATTTTAATATATGATTTTTAGAAATTAAATTTATGTTTAATATAGATGAAAGCTTTGCATTGAAATAAAAATTACCGAGTAATATTTTACTTTATTGAATCAAATTTAGTGGAAAATAACGCAGTTAAACACAGAAAAATTATAAAACTTTTAAGCTTTTCTTGCGTAATTATACACTAAAAAGCATACAAAATTTTATTTTCCCCAAAAATAAATACTTATACGAGTGGTAAATGAAGCTCAAAAATTATATGAATATACGTTTAATCATATTCCTTTCACCTGTTTCTCAAAATACTTAGAAAATATATTTCTAAGATCCCAAAAATGATTTCGGACTGATATATCAACAACTATGATTGTAATATACCTTATATAAAATCGTCAGCATTAAAAAATATTTCTCAATATACAGGCTGTTCCAAAAAATGAAACAAGCATTCATTTCCTTAAATATTGATCGTAGACATATATTTTCAATTACGAAGTTTAAATAAATAAAGTGAGAATTTGTGGGAAAATACTATCACTTCTGAGGGGATTGATAAGAAAACGATTAAAAAATTAAGTTTTTATTTGTCCCTTAGTGCAAAAATATCAATGAGTAAAATGTTCAATTACATTCATCAATTCACATACAAAGTTACATCCTCCTATCTGCAGACTGATATATAAGAGATAATTTACAAAGATCTAAGAAGACAAATTAATTGACTTAAACCCTTTTCCATACCTTTCATCTTTGTTTGATCCAGTCTTTCGATGCACATTTCAGGGATAATATACATATTTAAATAAGTTATTAAAGAGGTGGTATCAGGAAGTAACAGTGTCTTTGTTAACTCTTGTTCAATCTAAAAAATAGTTAAATAATACATTAATTGAAGTATTTACAAAAATAACTCATCTTGTGAACCTTTGAAAAATATACACGGTGATATATCAGCAGTGTCGGCTCCTCTGTTCAAAAACAAACAATGCTAAAAATAATATTGGAATACAATTGAATTACAGTTTTAAGAAACATCTTTACCTTCAAATAGCCCAAACTTATAGTTGTAATGACCTAATTTTATTTTAGAAAATTACAGTCTTATTCTTTTCCAGTGGGTGAAATTAAACAACTGAAACCGAATGCGTAGTGACCACCCAAGTTCCCGTTGAGGCAGCATGAAAGTGAATCCGATACCTAAAATCAGCCAATGGTAGAGAAATCGATGAAAAATAAATCAAAAACTTGAAGGTAATCTTTGAGTGAGATCGAAGGGGAAAAAGAACATTAGTTAGCCTATCGCCAAACAAGAGCATCCGAAAATCCAGTTCAAGGATAGCTATTCGCTTTCGCCCATTAGGTCACTTAGTTGTACTCGATGAGCGAATTTTGACCATTTCCAAAACTATTCGGAGTGCAACCCAGTCCTAAGTCTCTCTTTCATTTTCATTAATTTTCTGTCTTCTTTACTCGTTCTTATCTTTTTCCGTTGATAATCAAACTCTCAAAGTGGAGAAATAAACAAACAGGAATAAAAACAAAAATACCATTTTTTACAATAATTTTAGCGAGTTTTGCATCTCTGCAACGCTAAACAACATGTCACCACTGCCCTTAGGTGAAACTTAATAATACGCACAACGCTAACAGCAAATAATAATTTTTTTGTCCAATATTAGGCTATATTCCTGTTTTATGTTAAGTTTTATTTTCTCAAGTTGTCCTTCCATTTTTTATCATATCGATAGTTGCAACCATCTGCCGACAAAACTCAGTAACGGTATGCGTCATCGTCAATTTTTTTCAATCCACGGTTATTGTATTATGTACTACTACACAAATATTTACCATTTCATAGTTTTTTATGGTGAATAACTTTAGATTTCTGCAATAAACATCTCTATATAAATTTGTGAGCAGCTCCATTAAATTTAAAAATTAATATATATCTGCAAGATTTACAGATCGAATCGTGAAACTTAATGTATACATAGATGAATGTAAGAGGAACATTTTACTCTTTCACACTTTTGCTCTGTGATGGACATATAAAAATTTATTATTCTTAACTTTTATTTTCAACTTCCTCAGAAGTCAAAGTGTTTCACTTTCATACTTTTGCTCTATGATGGACATATAAAAATTTATTATTCTTAACTTTTATTTTCAACTTCCTCAGAGGTCAAAGTGATTTCACATAAATTCTTACCTTATTTGATAAAATTCTTAATCGCAAGTTACATGTGTAGGTGCAATATTTAAGGAAATAAAAGCTTTTCCCACTTTTTTAGGACTCCCAGTATAATATTTCAAATATTTTATATCGTTTTTTCTTCTAATGGCTATTATATACAAATATTGAAAAAATTTAGTTACGTTTTTGAAAAAAATTAAAATAAAAATGTGTTTTTCTTCCTTCAATAATTAAGTATTTTTTTTAAAAAAAAATTTATTATCTTAAGCATCTGCTATTTAGTAAACACTGATAAAATTTTGAAAATACATATTAACCCTTGAGGATATTCCTTCATATCTGTTCCATTTTATTTATATAAAAACTTTGAAGATCCTAACTTCATCAAAATGTCCAATATAAAAAAGATAATAAAAATTCAATTAATCACATTATTTTCTATATACACATTCGAAGCATCTTAAAATAGATAAATGTGTAAATCAACCAGACTCTATTCTCACATCTCACTTCACAAATTACCACTATCTTTCTTAAATAGGATTTCTCTCAAACATCACATTAGCTAGTTTGCTTGCGGAATCAACGACAAGGTTAACAATTTCAAGAAAAGATATCTTATGAGACAAAGAGAGAGGCAAGAACTGTGTTTGAGATCGCGGAGCCTAAAAGCCAAAGGTATGTAGCTAATGACATGAAATTCAATCAATGAATGAAAAATTCAATCAATCACATTATTTTCTATGCACACTTTCGAAACATCTTAAAATAGATAAATGTGTAAATCAACGAGACTCTATTCTCACATCTCACTTCACAAATTACCACTATCTTCCTTAAATAGGATTTCTCTCAAACATCACATTAGCTAGTATGCTTGCGGAATCAACGACAAGGTTAACAATTTCAAGAAAAGATATCCTATGAGACAAAGAGAGAAGCAAGAACTGTGTTTGTGATCGCGGCGCCTAAAAGCCAAAGGTATGTAGGTAATGGCATGAAGGCTCAAACCTTTAATGACTCTCAGCCGAGGAAAGGAAATGTTTTTTTCTTCTGCCAAACCCCTTAATCCTAAGATCAATGGCGGCCTTTCCGGCATCTTGTCTCGCATCTGTCTCAACTAATCAAAAGATTTACTTTCCCAGAATGCGAGAAACACAAAGCTTTGTATCTAAGTCCTCGGTGGTAGATAATTGAGCACAATAGCTATGAATAAAATTTGTGTGAAGATAATTTTGTGACAGTGTGGTTATGCCACAAAATTATCTTCATAAATATTAGAATCAAATTATATCTGAAGATATTCAAAATATATCAGTGTATGTTAAATTTCTAGAGATATTTCTAAGCTTTAAAGCCTGTGGTTTAGATTTATCAATGAGTCATTAGTTTTGTATTGTTAAGATATTTAAGCAAGATTTTACGCACCCTCAAATTTGTGATATATAAAGATATTTAATACGAAATATATCGGTATGCATGAAATAATATTCTCTTCCAACCAATCAGAAAATTCTCTTTTCCAAAATCATATCTCATGGTACATCCAAGGACGAAAATTGTGTTTGGATGAAACTGCACACTGAAAAAAAATTCTGGTCAAAACTACCAGAATATGGTAAAATTTACCGTATTGTCTGGCTCATATGGAACACCATAAAGTACGGTATTTTTTACCGTAGCAGTTTAGTAATGACTTTGTGGTAAAATAACCAGAAAAATATCGTTTATTTACCACGCTATTTGATATGGAATTTGGTATTATTACCGTACACAAAGGTATTATTACCGTACACAAAGGTAATATTACCGTTCACAAAGGTAATACTACCAAATAAGATGGTAATTTAGTCCATTATTTTGATAAATTTACCAGAATGATTCTGGTTCTATTACCAATAAGATGGTAATTTAGACCATTTAATTTGATAAATTTAACAGAATAACTCTGGTTATATTACCAATAAGATGATAATTTAGAACATTTAATTTGATAAATTTACCAGAATAACTCTGGTTCTATTACCAATAAGATGGTAATTTAGATAATTTAATTTGATAAATTTACCAGAATAACTCTGGTTCTATTACAAATTATCTGGTAAAATTTGAGATACAGTATGTCCATTTCTTATGCCAATCGCATTAATATTTATTTATTTTTGCTTTTTAACCGGTAAAATTTTACTCAATTCCCAACACCACTAGGATTTTTTAAAAAGCAGAATGTTTGTAAATATACAAATGCCTGAGGCAGAGTGGAAAATGAACTATAAAAATAAATGCAAAAACTCATTGACTCATTTTTTTATAAATTGTTAAATTTATTAAGTAATGTTATAATTACTAAAATTTATCATTTCTTGGTAATTTAATTTTCTTTATTAATATACATAATATGCAGTGAATTTATTTTAAGTATTTAAGAAAACAAAAGCACATATTTCAAATCTAACTTCAATTTATTGGACAGTGTTGAAAGCTTGCTTTTATACTTTCTCAACAGGAAGTGACTTCATACGTAGGAAGTGATGTAATCTCCAAAAAGTTCATGAAACCATTAGAAATAGGTTGAAGGTTCGAGGTCCTTCTAGAAAATTCCTTTTGTCGCGAACTTCGCCACCAAGTCACCCAAGTGCTCGCCAAATATATCGCCAAGATTAGCAACTTAAGGAAACAACTTTATAGCTTTTGTTGGTCTCCACTTCTGTGATTGCTTTACAATTTATTTGTAGAACAATTCCTACAAATAAGTTGGCGTAGACTGTTGATAAGTCTTCATCTAAAAAATGTAAAACAATTCAATTAACATTTTGAATGATTCTTATAGTAAAGCAAAAACGGTTCTTAATATGTTAAGATCTCGCAGACTGAGTCAAAACTGAAGAGATCGCCTTAAACTTACATTTTTTTTACAAAATCTAAAACATTGAACAATCCTTTTAATAAATATAATGTTTTATAATTAAAAATAAATGATCATAAAAAATGAATTGGGATTAATTATCGATCACTTAAAGTAGTACTCTCATTTCTTAAGTTGATTGCTCTTGACTTTATCATACAAAAATTTCAGCAAAGAAATGATAAAACAAAAATGGAAGCATTTTAAGGAAAGCGTAACCTCTACTAAATAGGAAGCTCAAAAAGCACTTCGCACGTAAGCTCTCCCTATCCTTTACCCCTTGTAAAATAGCAAGATTACTCAATTTATTAAACTTCAATAACATGACCAATAACTCTATTAAAAAAAATGATGGTACATTTACGTTTAAACTAAGTGGAAACTTTTTCTGTTATCTAGTTCACTTTCAATAAAAAATAACAAATAAATGATTTCACACACAAATTTTAATTTTTAAATCATTAATGTAACATAGTGAACACTAATAGCTGGCTGCTGTGCTGCATAAATGCTAATAAGCAAAATAATTTTGCTACCACCTTGATATTTCAAGCATATTTAAAACGGCACTCATATGTCCCGGTCGGGGCAAATAGTAATTGTTTAATAACTTTGTATTCATAATCTTAATTTTTAAAAAAAGTAAAATTTCGACATTTCATTTCCGGAAACGTTAGCAAAAAGAACTTTAAACGTAATTCACTTATGAGGAAAAGGTATTTAAAAATAAACGGCAATTAAATATTAAATTATTGGCAGAGCATCGATGAAGTATACATTAAATGCATTAAGGAAGTGAACAATATATTTTCATTTTTTTCACATTGTAAAAACAAAGTCATGGGCTAAGAAATTTGCCAATTATTTAAAGAATTTAACCTTCAATTTATACATTCAGATGTAATGGGGTCGAAGGCCACCGACTGGGCATAAACAAAAAAAAAATCGACAAAATTCGTTTAATATGATTGATACGAAAAGAAACTACAAATAAAGTATTCTTGTGAACATATATATGCACATATTTACCTTATTTTTTCTTCGACATTCAATTTACCCAGCTGTCAAATTTTTAATTTTCAATAAAAGAGAAATTTTATTTAAATATATACTCACAAATCATATATACTTAATTCAACATTACGGAAAAATCAATTCAAAATAAAATTTAGTACTTACCAGTAAACTCCTGTTACCAGTTCTTCAAATCCCCACTCCTTTAGCTTTTCTTTAATGTCTATTTTCAATGGGTATGTAAATAACCAAATCAGCTCTAACGCGAGAATGTCCCGTCATGCTAAACATGGCCGAGCGAACAGAGAAAGATTTTTCGTTTAACGTTCCTTCATTTTCAAACTGAAACTTTTAGTAAATTGCACTACGCACTTAACAGATACATGAAACAGACGCCGCTATGGATTGATCCATCAGGGTATAGAATGTTTTCACACTTCAACACTTCATTAATGTCCCTCTTTTCTCTGGTATATTGGTACTTGAGAAGGAACGTTATCTACTTCAATCCAACAAAGTGCCGCCATATTTGAGATTTACCATACGGCATGGTAAAAAAAATAAATGCACTGATACCATTGTATTTGGTAGATGTCAGAGAGGTCAGCATAGTCAAATCACCAAACATATGATAAAATGAACGATACTTTCTGAAGAATAATATGGTAATTTTATCGTGATTCTCGTAAAAAACGAAGTGTATGGTATGAAAACCGTTTTTCCTGGTAAATTAACTTTCCAGCGTTGTAATTTTACTAAACAGGTGGGTAAAAAGAGCCATAATTTCGAAAACCAGAAATTCTCGTAAACCGTTACCAGAACGAACAGTAAGATTATTAAACAAATGATTTAAATACCGTAAATTTTGTTGATTATCACCAGAATTCTGGTTTTATTACCAGAAATGCCATTACCATACAAATATGGTTTTTTTGCCAGAATTTTTTCTCAGTGCATGATGAAAAAATTATATTTTAAGGTAGAACTACGTTCCTTCCATTGTGGTCTCAGGAAGGAATTTGATTCACATGCCAAAACACCACAGAAAACGTTGTATGCGAGATCTTTTATATTTCGGTAACAACATATGTTAAAAACATAACTAATGTCTTATTTTAGAGATAAAGGGTAACAATAGAAGTTACAAAAAAAATTTGGAAATCGGAATTGTAGTTCAGCGACTACTGAGTCATAAATTTGGGCGAAAATATGCATGAATTGGTGACGCGATCCCCTATATCTCGTTAACTACATATTTTAGAAACATAAATAATGTCTTAATTTAGAGATATAGGGTAGCAACCGAAGTTACAAAAAATATTTGAAATCGGAAAAGAGTCACGCGAGTAAAGTAGTCCGACGCCTTTAACTTCAGCGGCTGTTTGAAAAAAACAGCTTCCCGTCACTTTTTTAAAAATCTAACTTTAAATTATTTCTATAACTCTTCAAATTTAATTTAACCCTTTAAATACTACAATATAAACTTATTGATTTAACATTTAACATTGAAATTTTGTAAGTGATTGAAACATTGTTCACAATCACCCACCATATTTCTCATATATCTTAAATACTTAGTATAATTTGCGTATCTCAATATAGACAGTTAGCTAGATATACATGCTATGTGTAATCTACTTTGGAAATATCTGTGGTCTGATTGCGCGTTTTTGAAATCTGTTCAAATAATATCAACAAAGGCGCAATCGTAACCTCAATTTCCATACATACATGAGTTTTAACGTACATCCGTCTTACATACGCCGTGAAACAAGCTTCATATTAAAAATCTCCCTTTCTCCAGACTATATGGACACTAACCAAGCCAATGACCAAGCAAGCTCATGTCGGGCTACCCCCACCCTGCCTCGGCATATGGGGTTATTTGAAGTACGGTCGCAAAGACAAAATTCAGAAACTCAGATCGCAGCCCTAATAGCCATCACCGTCCACGGCCCAACACCTCCCAAAGGAGGTGCTCTCCGTCAACAGAGTGGAGATGACTCAACCCCAGAGCCTTACTATGCCCACCAGGGAAGCGAGAACGTGCTTACTTATCTAGCGGCTTCTCATCCGCGTACTCATGGTGCTTCCCGGTGTTGTCAATAGCCACCAATTAAAATGTAATAATATAGAAAATTTTATAATTGCAAATACCTTCAATATCAAAGTTGAAATAAAAATGTAATGCAATACAAAAATTTAAAACATGATATTTGATCATTTTCTGCACTACAATTTTTGGAAATGATTGACATTTAAAATGTCTGGATTTTATAAACCATGTTTATTGAAAATAAGACTTGAATTACACCTCACTACATAAATTACTTTTATTCAGAATTCTTCTGAGACATCGAATTAGTTTGTCTGAGTATTAGCAATTTCAAGAATAAGTTATTCTGAAAGGAAGGGAACTGCGTTTGAGATTGGGTTTCCTAAAAGCCAAAGGTATGTTCCTAATGACATGAAGCCTAAAACCTTTAATGACTCTCTATAGAAGGCGAATGCAACTGTTTTTCCTTCTGGGCAAACACCCTAATCCTAAGATCAATGGCGGTCTTTCCGGCTTCTTGTCTCGCATCTGTCTCAACTAATCAAAAGATTTATTTTCTCCGAATCTGAGAAGCAGAAGGCTTTGTTTCGAAAACTATATCAGCTGCATCTCAGTCAGTCTATGCAGTCTTTATCAGTCAATGCTTAGTTAAAACTGTGTAACGAATCTTCTCTAAATATTGAAAGCAAATTAAAATATCAAATTATTCGATATGCTTCAATATAAATAGCGTTCTGCAATTCATGTGAATTTATGGAAGTGTCTTATCCTTCAAAGAAACGTGTCTTTAGGCCCGAATCTAGTTTGAGTGAAAAATGGGGCATGCCCCTAAGCAGTGGCGAATCCAGGAGGGCTATCGGGCTACAGCTACCCCAGAGTCCAACCCGAATTCATGATTTTATTTAAAATAATTACAACTATTTTTCCTGAATTTTCCTCTTTTAAAAAATAATAAAAACGATTCAACATTGCTTTCTGGCTAGACAGGTTCGAAACATTTTCTTACTTTTGTAGTCATTCCACTTGTACTTGTAGCTTTGACGCGGTCGAAGACATTTTTTGCTTGTTATTTCATTGTAATTTTTATTAAATTATCGAAAATATTATATTGTTTTTTATGATTCTTATTGTCAGGTGAATAAAGTCTGTAAAGTTAAAGAGTTTTGGTTTACTTTAGCCTTGAGGTTTGACATTCGTGAAGACGATACACAATTTTTATGACCTCAGCCCTCCCCCCAGACCAGAATTCTAGATTCTCCACCACTGCCCCTAAGACCTTGTATTTGATTACAGCTACATAATTATATTGCCCTGATGAAAAGAAAACTCTTTTTAATTAATGCGTGTGGTGCGAGTGTCAAAAATAGGTAAAAAATGCAATAATAAAGAATGCATTTTATAGTAAAAATATTTTTGACTATTACACTTTTCAGCGGAATTTAGTAACAAAAGTTAAGTAAATCGAGTATGTTTTCAGTAAAAAGTATGAATCCAGTATGATCTTTTCTTGCTCTAAAGAGTGTGAGAACCATACGCTTAATGTCATTTACCTTACTTTTCCCCTTTTCGAATTATCATGGCCATAATGCATACAAATAAGACACATTGCTTAATATACTTGTTTAAAAGTGAATTATTTAGTAACAAAAGTTAAGGAGATCGAGTATGTTTTCAGTAAAAAGTATGCATCTAGGATGATCTTTTGTTGCTCTAAAGAGTGTGAGAACCGTACGCTTCAAGTCTTTTACCTTACTTTTCCCCTCTTCCGATTATCATGGCCATAATGCAGCGAAGAAGGTATGAAGGGACAGGCCCGTGTCCTGTAACGAACATTATCTCTTCTCTATTCCATCCTACTGGCTTGTTTGAGACCCTAGGCACTATATCGTGTGTACTGCGGCCAGTTTCTCCATTATCCCAGTTGTCTTGCCAGACGCTTAAAGGAGCTAACCTTATTTATATTTCAGTTAGGAAAGTGGCATAGGTAGAACGAAAGGGTCGCCTTTTGTGACGGCTTCTTTGGCTAATTGGTCTGCGCATTTGTTGCCTAAATAACCGACGTGGGCTTTAAGCCATCTCAGATGAATGTGTTTATGGGAGAGCAAAAGGGGTTGAATTTCTCGGAAAAAACACAGTTAAACACCCGACTGTAGATCCAATCAGAAACCTGCCATAGCCTTTTCCAGCTCACCCTCTCCTGCTGTCCTGACGCTCTACTATTGGCCAATCAGCTCCACTCCACCACCTTCTACAGCTTAGCAAGACTCTTCTTGACACCAGTCGCTCTCTCAGCTTCACGAGTACCACATCTCTGAGACTCTCCATCCTCACGGCAACATACTGGCAGCTAGGCACCACCGATCTGTCATGACAGGAGGTTGTCCCCTGCGGGTGCGGGTACTCCCTGAATTATGTTGTAGTTTACATAACAATTAATTTTAAATATAAAAATCACCTGTTCACGCTTATATGTCTCAAGTACCATCTTAAACTGATCGAAATAATAAGAAATACGCCAAATGGGTTGTGGTATGTAATTAAGAAGTTAAATGAAATCGTAAGAAAGAGGTTAATCAGTACCTGGAATAGCCTAGAAGAAAAAGGCATTATCAATAGTAGATCCTTTAAATCGTGACATTATTGGTTTGGGAATTTTATTTCTGTCAGTGAATTTCACTTGGTCAGAGAGAAAACATTGCACACAAGATATTTTAAAACTAATTTAGCATTTTTTATTTATTAATTCATTAATTTACGACTTGCATAAATACTTTTATAATACATTCTTCTCCATTAATTACCATATATTTCTGTTCAAAATGTTTTCCTTTTTTGAATAAAGCTTTATTTAATCCTTAAAAATATTCATTTTATATTTGCTACATAAAAACCCTAAATGAAGTAAAATAGTAAAATAATATATGCCATGCATAATATAGAATATCATATCTTATTAGAAATAACTTTTCATTATTTCTAATAAAATACTCATTGATTCGGGGAAATTAATTCCCAGGCGAGATACGGCTTTTTAATGTATGTTTACTTTGTCAAATATTTAACATTATTCATCTAATTGATCCTCGAAAGTTTGAGACAAAAAAATACAGGATTTGAATTATAATTAAAGTTGTAAAATCTGTAATTTTTTCTCATTTTCTTCTCAGAAAACTTTACGTTTATGAGCAGTTAAAATTCTTTGAAAAATAAAAATGATGGAATTCATAGAAAATATATATTTTTCAAATCAAATAATATTTATGTAAGGCAAATTGAAATCGTGGAGTTTGAATTCGAAATTTTAATTAGTTATTTATTTCAGGTAAACATTCAATAAAAGAAATGAAATAACATCTATTTTATGAATTTATTAACTCACATTTTGGATGCAAATGTTAAATTATACCTAAATATTTTGACTGCAGATCGTAACTGATGTTAATAAATATTATGATTTCAGCTTCATGAGCGAAATTAATGAATATTTGATACACATTTGGCTCTTTAATGATGGGTATGATAGCAATAACAATTACATATAAAACTACTTGCTCAAAATTGCTGGCTGTTTACGAGAGAGTAAATATTATTTCATTAGTCGATCATGTAGTTTGAAAAGAGTTAATTATTTAAAAAGTTGCTTCAGTAAAAATATGAGAGTATTTCGTCAACAAAGTGCCCACCTTCACTTATAATATTTCATTAATATTTAAATGTGTTTGATCTTTCGACAACTAATGTATTTATTTACTTCGATAATCTTGCAGCCGTTGTTGCATACGAATGCATAATTATGAAAAATCCAAATAAATGAATCTGCATTTGTTTGTCACGGATACTGAAGATTTATACTAATAACTAGCTGAGAACCCGGCGTTGTTCGGGATCCATGTTTTTTCATATACCGGCTTCATGTTTTGTCCCATACACTCAAATACAAAACATAAAAAAGGAAGCTATGTATAACGTCGGATGCGGAAGATTTTAATCCGAGACTGAAATTCTATCTGCAAAATTGAATTTTTGCTAGCTTATATACCAGGCGTTGACAGGAGACGAAATATTTTCAAGTCTAAGTATTTATAACACTTTAAACTTAATTAACTAATTTTTCACGGTAACGTCTTTCGTTGATTTTCTTTTGCCCACTCCTGTGTCCACGTAGGTAAACTAACCTCTTATTTTTATCTGTACTTTGAACAACTTCACACGAGTCTGACAACCTTGGAATTTCATCTTCCCATCCCAGTCGTTACTACAGGGACAACAGAAGTACTTCTTATTATGCTTTTCATGGCACCCCATTCTCTTCTCTTTGTTGTTTGTGTGCCTGACCGGAAGCACCATTCCTTCTTTTCTCTCTACGTCCCTCTCCCTTCGGTAGGAATGGCATTCGGTTAACCTTTAATGATTTTACATACTGACATTAGCGTACAGAGGGTAAATGGCGCTCGGATCATAGTATGATTTTTTTTCTCCTCTCCACCCTCTTCTTCATTAGAGGCTTAACTTGTGTAAACGGCGCTCTGGACATGGTATTTTTCGACTTGTTATTGTATATGACTTTAAAAACTGAAACAAACATATTGACTTTTTGTCAATATTGTCAGAAACACAGCGTGGGCAAGGAATATGATTTTTTTAATCCCAGTCGTCATTTGCTTAGCCGGCGCCAACGGTGCTCGGGGATTGACATTATTTTTGACACCCACTTATCATAATTTACTTTAAAAACTGGCATAAATGCAGTAATGTTTCGTCTCCATCTTACGTTGTAATGTTTATCTATACTGGCAATTGTGGCATCTGTACTTTCCTTACTCGCCTGTCGCTACACCGTTGATAAGGATCATTCAAAAATTTGTGAAATTTAAATGCAACATCGCTTAGTAACTAAACTAAAGTCACTGAATCTTTGAGTGCATATTAAAAGATGCGAGATGAATACGGAAGTTAAGTGTCTGCTACGAAATATAACAGCGGAAGTAAGAAATCTACATTAAAGTCAACGACCAAAGAAAACAATATTTTCTTAACTTTAACAGTGATAAAAACACGTGAATAAAGGATGATGAATTGAACTTTGATGAAACAATAAATTTGATTTTATAGCAATAGGAAACATTGTAACAAATTGCCTTTGAAATGAATTTTGAAACGTTAATTGCAGTTATAGAAAAAATTGTACAACAATTAAATTGGTTTCATTAAAAAGATAATGTTTTGCTCTTTAAGGTGATGTAAAAATAATTTTCTTACCATAAGTATTTCAGAAGCTATTGGCGAAAAACGTTTAAAAATAGCTTAATTTTCGTTACTTAATTAAATAAATGAAAATCTAATTCGAATTTTAAAATAATTTTTACGACGTTAGCCTCCCTCTTGCGTTAATCCGTCTCTGTGCCAAATTTGGTCGTCGTAAGTCCAACTGTGTGGGCGTGCATACATAACCGAAAAACAAACAAAAAAAACACACTCACATACTTTCCTCTTATATATATAGATAGATAAGTTCCAATAATTCAATAGTATTTCAAATAGTTTCTATTTAATTTATAAATAAAACTATAGTTAAAATTCATTAATTTGATTCGACACAGAACATCGAAACTAATAATCCTGATCGTAAGCACAAGCGACAAATATACAGTTTTTTTATATTAAAAGAAATATCAAAATTTGTTCACATAATTCAGAAAATC
>BGPR01000749.1:275480-291475 GCA_013235015.1 Araneus ventricosus
ATGGGGGGAAAATCATGTATTTTAGAAATAAACTGTGAAAATCATGTTTGTTTATTGCCATCACCATTGACTTCAAGTAAACTCCCGAATGTCTGCGAAAATGAGTGGCGTGGCGATAAACACAAACCCAATTTTCACAAAATCTCATTGACAAAAATATGAGTTTTTTCTTTTTCCTAAGCTTGAAGAAACTTTAGCTTTTATGTCATGTGCATAGAAACTTTTATTTTATACAGAAAAATCTGCACCCTTGTTTCAATTGTATTTTTTTTTCCTTTTTGATTAAGGGCCTTCTTTTTTTTAACAGTTTTAATCTTCAAATGTACGTATATATATTACTTGTTTATTCATTCATTTATTTATGTTACAGGGAACATCACAAGGTGTCACTGAAAAGGAAGCATGAACAAAGTGACTTTTTTAAAGCAATTAGAAAAACAATGAATAAAGGCAGTGATAATAATTGTACCAGTTGTGAAAGTTTAAATGAAAAACTCAAACAAAAAAATGTAGAAATAGAAATATTGCAGAAGGATTTAGCAAAAATTGAATCTTCTCTGCAAGAAACTAAAAGAAAATATAAAGAAATGAAGCTGAAGTATAAAGAGAAAAAAAGACAAATGAAAGAAGAAAATAAAGAAGTGCAAGGTGAAATGGTGAAGTTTGGCTTAAAAACCATTCCAGCAGCAAAGCTGGCACTATGCAGAACTGACTATTCAAAATATGTTGGGGACCTTTTGGATATTTGTTTTGGGCGGGAAACACTTTCTGAAAGCGTTTTAAAATGCAGCAAGAGTCGTACATCTAAAACGAATGTCTTAGACGAAGGTACAATTAATGACATTATGGCTCACGTAATGGAAAAGTTTCAGCGTATAAGTATCGGCATGGTTCGAGCAGCCATACGGCAAAAATTAAATACATGCCATAAATCAAAACAAAGAAACGGAATGTAAAATAAATTTTTTTATATTTTGTATGTGTGAGTTTTTTTTTTTTTTTGCAGTTTTACGAAAATCAAGGTAGGTCAATTTTTATTTGTAATTAAAGTGTTATCATTTTCATCAATTGTTAATACTATGCAAATATCCACTTGCCACCGCATTTTATATTTAATAATCCGAGAGGTATAATACTCAAAAATTACTAAATCGGTCAAGAGGGGAGAAAATCATATTTAATAGAATTCAGTGAATTTTTTATTAAACTAATTCTTATTTCGAATGCATTAATTATTCTTGGAAAGACTTGATTTACTTCTGAAGTGAATCTTTTCTGATAACAATATCATACAGGTGTTAAAATTGATTATTTAAAAAGTGAACCTATTTTCTTGTGAAGATTTTTTGTTTATATTCAAATGACTTTTTTCACATTATTTGATATGTTATGCAAGAGGAATGTTTATAGTAAATTTTACTTTTCTTATAAAAAGTATATGTAACAAATTCAGCTTTTTTAATAACCTTGGTGTTAACTTCAGTTTTATTATAGAAAAAAACCTTGATATTAAGTTGAACTGATATCTAAAAAATTGTGTAAAAGTTTTATGCATTCAAATATATTTATTTTTTATAAATATGTTTACAATTTAAAAGTGCAGAAATTCTGTAACTTTCGATTAGATTTTAATTCATGTGTGATAATCTTAATGCTATAGGGTCATTCCATTGTGACTAACGTAACTTTTTAAAGATTTTAACAAGCTATAATATGACAAAATACTCTTAAATAATCTCTGATGAAACCTTTTATCCTTATATTTTATGTAACACTAGTCAGTATAACATGTCCATGCAGAAATCATTTTAAAAGATAATGATTTAACCAAATTAAATTAAATTTTTAACTGTGTGACTAATGTAACAATATAGTTACTAAATACTGAGATTTGTTAAGCTGTGGAATGTGTAGATAAATTACATTTCATAGGATATATGATATATGCATCTTGCAAAATATATATATGTATATATGAAAGAAAATTATTCCCAATAAAAGTTATGCATTGAATTCAAGAGAGGATATTGAAATATCATCTTGCAAGAATTTTACTTATAAATGTCACCTAGGTCGATAACAGAGTCAGCAGAAAAACCTGCGAAAAAACTTACCTGCAGGTAAAAAAACCTGAATATACAGTTATTTTGAATAAAAGCATGCAGGTTTTTTTTTTCCATCTGAAAAGTCAGCGAAAAGCCTTCAGGAAAAGTGCAGGTATTTCGGACAAAAATATGCAGGCAGGATGCAGGTTTTTTAGTCAGCAAAAAACCTTCAGGAAAATTGCAGGTTTTGTTTGTCCGAAATACCTGCAGTTTTCCTGAAGGTTTTTTTAAAGGTTTTTTGCTGACTTTTTTACTTGGGATGGTACATCCAAGGACAAAAATTGTGTTTCGATTCAACTGCATGATGAAAAAATTATATTTTAAGGTAGAACTACGTTCCTTCCTTTGTGGTCTCGGGAAGGAATTTGATTCACACGCCAAAACACCACAGAAGACGTTGTATGTGAGATCCTCTATATCTCTGCAACTACATATGTTAAAAACATAACTAATGTTTTATTTTAGAGATAAAGGGTAACAACAGAAGTTAAAAAAAATTGAAAATCGGAATTGTATAGTTCAGCGACTACTGAGTGGTGAAGTTCGGCAAAAATGCGCATGAATTGGTGACGCGATGCTCTATATCTCGGTAACTACATATTTTAAAAACATAAATAATGTCAGAGATAAAGGGTAACAACAGAAGGTTAAATATATGAAATATTTGAAAATCGAAAAAGAGTCACACGGGTAAGGTAATCCTACGCCTTTAACATCAGTGGTTGTTTGAAAAAGACAGCCTGCCGTCACTTTTAAAAAAAATCTAACTTTAAATTGTTTTTACAACTTGTAGTGCACCGTACTGCCGCTATATTACTGTGATGTTTATAATCCAATATCCGCCGCCGGACATTGGGAATTCCTTTTGTCTAGTGATTAAGATGTTCGGCTCGGGACCCAAAGGTCCCCAGTTCTATCCTCGTACTGCCACAGTGGTGACTACCGGACGAAGAAGACACCTACTTTCAGTCCCACTACTAGATAACAGCACCAAAAATTCCATCTTCTTCTACATCCACCAGATGGCAGCACCTCAACTTCTACGCCAAGCTCTCCGAAATTTTAAGTCTATGACCATTTCATAGCAGAAAGTCTGCACGTGCCTGCGCACACACAAATGGGAGGTTACAATCTGCGCAGTACACTTATCGCTTCGTGACATTCAGATAATATCAAAACAAGCTGGGAGTTGCTCCTGTAGTGCACTGTACTGCCACCCTCTTACTGTGATGTTTATAATCAAATATCTGCCTCCTGACATTGGGAATTCCTTTTGTCTAGTGGTTAGGATGGTCCGCTCAGGACCCAAAGGTCCCCTGTTCTATCGTCGTACTGCCACAAACTCTTGAAATTTAATTTAACCCTTGAAAGACTACAAAATAAACTTATTGATTTAACATTGGAATTTTGTAAATTATTGAAACACTGTTCACAATCACCCACCATATTTCTCGCATATCTTAAATACCTAGTATAATTTGCGTGTCTCAATATAGACAGAACGCCGCCCTGTGCCCCTGTTTCTTGTAGCCATTACAGCTATTTTACAGTTTGTGAGGACACAGAGCGGAAAAAATCTCAATATAGACAGTTAGTTAGATATACATCCTATGTTTAATCTACTTTAGAAATATCTGTGGTCTGATTGCGCGATTTTGAAATCTGTCCAAATAATATCAACAAAGGCGCAATCGTAACCACAATTTCCATACATACATAAGTTTTAACGTGCATCCGTCTTACATACGGAAACAAGCTTCATATTAAAAATATTCCTTTCTCCAGACTATATGGACACTAACCAAGCCAATGACCAAGCAAGCCCATGTCGGGCTACCCCCACCCTGCCTCGGCATATGGGGTTATATGAAGTATGGTCGCAAAGACAAAGTTCAGAAACTCAGATAGTAGCACTAATAGCCATCACCGGCCACTGCCCAACCCCTCCCAAAGGAGGTGCTCTCCGTCAACAGAGTGGAGATGACTCAACCCCAGAGCCTTACTATGCCCACCAGGGAAGCGAGAACGTGCTTACTTATCTAGCGGCTACTCATCCACGTACTCCTGGTGCTTCCCGGTCTTGTCAATAGCCACCAATTAAAACGTAATAATATAGAAAATTTTATAATTGCAAATACCTTCAATATCAAAGTTGAAATAAAAATGTAATGCAATACAAAAATTTAAAAGATGATATTTGATCATTTTCTGCACTATATTTTTTCGAAATGATTGACATTTAAAAGGTCTGGATTTTATAAACCGTGTTTATTAAAAATAAGACTTGAATTACACCTCACTACACAAATTACCTTTATTCAGAATTCTTCTGAGACATCGAATTAGTTTGTCTGAGTATTAGCAATTTGAAGAATAAGTTATTCTGAAAGAAAGGGAACTGCGTTTGAGATTGGGTTTCCTAAAAGCCAAAGGTATGTTCCTAATGACATGAAGCCTAAAACCTTTAATGACTCTCTATAGAAGGCGAAGGCAACTGTTTTTCCTTCTGGGCAAACACCCTAATCCTAAGATCAATGGCGGTCTTTCCGGCTTCTTGTCTCGCATCTGTCTCAACTAATCAAAAGATTTATTTTCTCCGAATCTGAGAAGCAGAAGGCTTTGTTTCGAAAACTATATCAGCTGCATCTCAGTCAGTCTATGCAGTCTTTATCAGTTAATGCTTAGTTAAAACTATGTAATGAATCTTCTCCATTGAAATATTGAAAGCAAATTAAAATATAAAATTATTTGATAGGCCTTAATATAAATAGCGTTCTGCAATTCATGTGAATTTAGGGAAGCGTCTTATCCTCCAAAGAAAGGTGTCTTTAGGCCCGAATCTAGTCTGAGTGAAAAATGGGGCATGCCCCTAAGCAGTGACGAATCCAGGAGGGCTGTCGGGCTACAGCTACCCCAGAGTCCAACCCGAATTCATGATTTTATTTAAAATAATTACAACTATTTTTCCTGAATTTTCCTCTTTTAAAAAAATAATAGAAACTTTTCAACATTGCTTTCTGGCTAGACAGGCTCGAAACATTTTCTTACTTTTGTAGCCATTCCACTTGTACTTGTAGCTTTGACGCGGTCGAAGACATTTTTTGCTTGTTATTTCATTGTAATTTTTATTAAATTATCGAAAGCATTGTATTGTTCTTAATTATTCTTATTGTCAGGTGAGTAAAGTCTGTAAAGTTAAAGAGTTTTGGTTTACTTTATCCTTGAGTTTTGAAATTCGTCAAGATGATACAAAATTTTTATGACCTCAGCCCACCCCCCCCACCCGAATTCTAGATTCTCCACTGCCCCTAAGAACTTGTATTTGAATACAGCTACATAATAATACTGCCCTGATAAAAAGAAAACTCTTTTTAATTAATGCGTGTGGTGCGAGTGTCAAAAATAGGTAAAAAATGCAATAATTAAAAAGGCATTTTATAGTAAAAATATTTTTGATTATGACACTTTTCAGTGTAATTTCATAGAAAGAGTTAAGGAAATCGAGTATGTTTTCAGTAAAAAGTATGCATCCAGGATGATCTTTTGCCCTACAAAGTGCGAGAACCATACCCTTGAAGTCATTTACCTTCCTCTTCCTCTTTTCGAATTATCATGGTCATAATGCATGCAAATAAGATACATTGCTTAATACACTTGTTTAAAAGTGAACTAATGTTATGCGTAATATTCATTTTCCAATGAAATATTTTATTCTAATATTTCATTAAAAAGGAGAAATTTCTTATGTGTTGCATGATAATGACGAAACTAAGAAAGAATTACAAGATATCTTATAAAATGAGATAACATATTTATTTTAGTCAAATATAAATATATTACAGTTTCAAGAGCATAGGTGAAAGAATGCATATTAAGTGTCATATAAATGTGATGAAACTGCTTTTTATCAACTATATCGGCGAGATTCTCAACTTGTGGGTCGCGCTCCCCTCGGGGGGGGGGGTGATAACACTAAATGCGGGCAGTAGCATATCAAAAAGAAAATATTATTAAAAAATTGATTAATTTACTGAAAGAAAACTATAACAAAACACATTCTGACATAATTAAAAGATAAAATACACATTTATACTGATATAATACACTTATAAATAGGATTGTAAGTGTGTACTGTAAAATGTATTAATTAATTAACTTATCAATACTAAATTAAAAATGCATTATTACTAATTAAGAATGGGTTGTTATTGTATGAGGGGGCGTGATGAAAATTATGATTTCAAGTTGGGTTCCAAATACTGAGAAGTTGAGAAACATTGAACTATATAGACGCCATAACGTTGTAATGCATCAGACACAAACGTAAGTTATCTTTCTGCGATACGGCCTTTCAAGCTTGTTGAATATTTGCAGTAACATCAGTAAAAGTCATTGTGAAAAGGGATGACAACAAAATTATCTTTCAATTATGTTCTACTCATACTGAATTGTTAATAGTTCTGATTTTGTGCCGATGATGGTCCATTTCTGGCACTGTATTTCCCAGAACGCGGCAGTTTGAATTTTCAGTTTGCAGTTAATGGGACAAGTGTCCAAGTCTATGTTTATGGAAGTTATCGCGAATGGTCATATCTGCAATATGATGCACTGGTGTGCATTTATTATCATCAAGATAGAAGCATAGAAATGTCAAGTCCTGGCCGAAGCCGTCCGAAAGAACAGATGGGGGCATCTCGAAACATCTCTACCCAATGCGGGGCACAAGTCCCTAATATCGGTGTCGGTAAAACCTCAACCGACTCTGCTACATTATCCCCTATTGCTATCTTATTTCAAGTCATGATATGCAATCCCATTTATTTTCTAAATACTCCTTAAGTGCATTCAACTCGATACACAAAAAAATTATATCTTCAAAACATAAAAGCTTCTGAAGTTTACCAAAAATAGAACCGTAATTTATCATAAGTAAAATAACAAAAATAAAGGTACAGATCAGGACCAGTCCATCGAGCGAGTTTCATAAAGTGCTTTAACAATTGCAGAAGCTTGAGTGAAACTCATGAATGGGAACCAACTATATTAAGTCTTTGTTCGAAGATCGCTCCATAATTCACACTCCAAAATTACATGGATACAGATTCATCCGCATTGTATTCAGCTTTTATACACATTGACATTCAGCTGGCTTCCCAAACATCGATTCTTTGAATGAACCAAATACACCGTGGCCGGTGAGTACCTAATTAAAATAAGTCGCCACAAATTATTTTTGTTTCAACTTTCACAAAAAAGTTTTTTGTCCACATCCCTTTCCTCGAGTCCGACCATCTGGCTTGCCATTATTTTATATTTTGATTACTTGCATTTCTTAATTGTCTAGCCGACTGAAAGAATTCAACATCTATTAGGTCCTTCTATGTGGCAGATTTCACAAGGAAATCTGCTCTCTCGTTAACCCGTTGTCCCTTGTGTACTTTCACCCTGTACATCAGGATATTATTTCTGTAACTTTGAAATTTTGTTCTCATATCTATATCTATCGTATGGCCATCAGGATAGCAACGAGTTAGGTTATCCCGACGCTAACCTTATATGTATCAAAATACCACATTAAACTATATATTCGAGATGATCCGCTATGTCGCGAAGAACATAGCAAAGACTTTCTCGGACCTTCCTTCTCACCAGAGCAAGACCATCATAGCCCCGAGATAGAAATGGGCCTCTTCCGTCAGAAAAACTACTATTATTCATCCCTCCAGTCAGCTATGTAAAACGTATGTATGACAGTTTATCGTGATCAGTTTCCGTGGCCACGAGGGTAACGTCACACTCCAAAAATGTTTGTAGCACGTGATGCATTGAGACAACCGGTCAGACAGGATTTCGGTACCATGGAAGGCGAACTACGTCACCGTCAAAGTCACACCCTATTGGTTTGAATTTTCGCCGCTGACGATTTTCCATCATCATCGTGTGCATTTTAAGGCCGGTTGAATACAGTCCATGATTTCCGTTATCGGTCTGACCGTTCACATGCTACAAACTTTTTTGGCGAGTGGTATTACCCTCGCTCCCACGGAAACAGACCACGGTAAGCTGTGCGTATGATATACGTTGAACGGTACTACTGTAGGAACTGCTATGTTGCCGTCGGCATTCATTCCACAGAACGTTGAAATGGGGGCTATAGTTGAAAAACTATTCCTAACTGCCTGTGTTGTGACTCCAGATCTTTAAGAGTTCTAATTTACTTTGCCAATCAATTCCGATTGGAAGTGATAGTCTTTTGAATGCGCCAGTTTTCTCTTGTATTAGTTACGAGGGGCCCATCAGATCCCGGTATTACTGCATTCACAAAACCATTCCTACTAACAATTGTATGCAGCATCTAGCCCCTTTTTCTCTGCGATTAGGCGGAAGGCAAATTCTGCCTCTTGTAGTCTTAAAAACCTACTTCGTTCGAACTCATTCATCTGAATATAATATTGCTATTTCTTCATCCTTCGAGAAACTCACTGTACCTTTAAATTATACAGAAAAAGCTTCTAGGCGCATCATAAATTCACAAAGCGAACTAAGTGGCGCCCGGAGTAGTCAATTACATTCACCATGGTTTTTGTAAATGAATGTTCCGAAGAACTCTTGACCCCCCCTTCGTGGTCGGCGTCTCATGTCACACGTTCGACTCTTTTGTGACCGTACGCTATTTAAATCGGTAATAAGTCTACATAACAATTAATTAGGTTGGCTTATATCCTGTTCGAGGTGTTCTGACCATCCAACGGCAATTGCATTCGACCGCCTCGTGCGGCAACTGTTATTACATTACATTACACCACCTGCATCCCCGTGTTTAGAGCCCTTTGGCTCCTTTCCGGTTTGGATGGATGGAGGCGAATTTTATTTTTTAAGAAGGGACAAAAACAAGTACCAGGTACAAGAACAAATGAAAATGAAAAAGAAACATACATTGGACAGAACAACATAGAAAACAATACGAAATAGAAAAAAATACATAGAGGGGAAAAAAAACATAAGTAGCTGGAAGTGTGTGTCAGTCTGGATGGATGAGTGCTCAATTATTATCCTCTACAATGAGATTGTTCTCATCACATATGAAACGCATTAGGAGTCGAAGTCGGGTTCTTGAGAAGTTGTTCGTGAGAATGTTTTTCAACCACTGTAATTTTAGTGACACTCTTGGAGTTTGGAAATGCCAGGAGAAGGTAAACGGACATTTTGTGGCATAGTAAATTGGATCTCCTTTTTCTCCGCACGAGCAGTTGTCATATGTTCGAAGATTGAAGCGAAGAAGGTATGAAGGGAAAGGCCCGTGTCCTGTAACGAGCATTATCTATTCCATCCTACTGGCTTGTTTGAGACCCTAGGCACTATATCGTGTGTACTGCGGCCAGTTTCTCCGTTATCCCAGTTGTCTTGCCAGATGATTAGAGCAGCTGACTTAATCTCCGATTTCAGGTAGGAAAGTGGCTTAGGTAGAAGGAAAGGGTCGCCTTTTGTGATGGCTTCTTTGGCTGATTGGTCTGCGCATTCGTTGCCTAAATAACCGGCGTGGGCTTTAAGCCATCTCAGATGAATGTGTTTATGGGAGAGCAAAAGGGGTTGAATTTCTCGGAAAAAATACAGTTAAACACCCGCCTGTAGATCCAATCAGAAACCTGCCATAGCCTCTCCCAACTCACCCTTTTCTGCTTCCCTGACGCTCTACTATTGTACGTGTACTATTGTCCAGCTCCACTCCACCACCTTCTCCAGCTTAGCCAGACTCTTCTTGACACCAGTCGCTCTCTCAGCTTCACGAGCACCACATCTCTGAGACTCTCCATCCTCACGGCAACGTACTGACAGCCAGGCACCCCCGATGTGTCATGACAGAACGCCGCCCTGTGCCCCCGTGCCTGACACCATTACGGCAACTGAAAAGCTCACCCTGCGGGGGCGGGTACTCCCTGCATTATGTTGTAGTTTACATAACAATTAATTTTAAATATAAAAATCACCTGTTCACGCTTAGATGTCTCAAGTATCCTTTGTCATCTTAAACTGATCGAAATAATAAGAAATATGTCAAATAGGTGATGGCATGCAATTAGGAAGTTAAATAAAATCGTAAGCAAGGAGTTAATCAGTACCTGGAATGCCTAGAAGAAAAAAGAATTATCAATAGTAGATCCTTTAAACCGTGACCTTATTACTTTAGGAATTTTATTTCTGTCAGTGAATTTCACTTGGTCAGAGAGAAAATATTGCTCACAAGATATTTTAAAATTAATTTAGGATTTTTTATTGATTAATTCATTAAATTACTTCTCAAATAAATACTTTTATAATGCATTCTTCTCCATTAATTACCATATATTTCTGCCCAAAATATTTTCCTTTTCCGATAAGGCTTTATTTAATCCTCAAAATTATTCATTTTATATTTGCTACATAAAAAAATCTAAATGAAGTAAAATAGTAAAATACCATATACCATGCATAATATAGCATATCATATTAGAAATAACTTTCCATTATTTCTAATAAAATACTCATTGATTCGGGGAAATTAATTCCCAAGAGAGATAAGGCTTATTAATCTATGTTTACTTTGTCAAATATTTAACATTATTCATCTAATTGATCCTTGAAAGTTTGAAACAAAAAAATACAGGATTTGAATTATAATTAAAATTGTAAAATCTGATATTTTTTCTCATTTTCTTCTCAGAAAACTTTACGTTCATGAGCAGTTATAATTCTTTGGAAAAGAAAAACAGTGGAATTCATAGAAAATATAAATTTTTCAATTGAAATAATATTTATGTGAGGCAAATTGAAATCGTGGAGTTTGAATTCGAAATTTTAATTAGTTATTTATTCCAGGTAAACATTCAATAAAAGAAATGAAATAACATCTATTTTATAAATTTATTAACTTACATTTTGGATGCAAATGTTAAATTATACCTAAACATTTTGATTGCAGATCGTAACTGATGTTAATAAATATTATGATTTCAGCTTCATGAGCGAAATTAATGAATATTTGATACACATTTGGCTCTTTAATGATGGGCATGATAGCAATAACATTTACATATAAAACTACTTGCTCGAAATTGCTGGATGTTTATGAGAGAGTAAATATTATTTCATTAGTGTGCCATGTAGTTTGAAAAGAGTTAATTATTTAAAAAGTTGCTTCAGTAAAAATATGAGAGTATTTCGTCAACAAAGTACCCATCTTCACTGATAATATTTCATTAATATGTATTTGTGTTTGATGTTTTGACAACTCATGTATTTATTTACTTTAATACTTTTGCAAACGTTGTTGCATACTAATGCATAATTATGAAAAATTCAAATAAATGAATATGCATTTGTTTATTTATCACGGATATTGAAGATTTATACTAATAACTAGTTGAGAACCCGGTGTTGCTCGGGATCCATATTTTTGCATATACCGGCCTCCTGTTTTGTTCCATACACTCAAATACAAAACATAAATAAATAAGGAAGCTATATATAACGTCGGATGCGGAAGATTTAAATCTTCGGCGTTGAGGAGGGAATAAATATTTTCAAGTCTAAGTACTTATAACACTTTAAACTTAATTAAAGAAATTTTCGCGGTAACCTCTTTCGTTGATTTTCTTTTGCTCTATTCTGAGTCTCTGACTCTTCAGCAAGTAGCTAAACTGACCTCTTCTTTTTAACTGTACTTTGAACCACTTCACACGAGTCTGACAACCCTTGAAATTTCATCTTCCCATCCCCATCATTACTACAGGGACAACAGAAATACTTATTATTCTTTTCATGGCTCCCCATTCTCTTCACTTTGATGTTTGTGCACCTGACCGGAAGCACCATTCCTTCTTTTTTTCCCTAGGCCCTCTCCCTTCGGTAGGAATGGCACTCGGTTAACATTGAATGATTTTACATACTGACAGTTTCGTACAGAGGGTAAGTGGCGTTCGGATCATACTATGATTTTTTTTCCTCCTCCCCACCCTCTTCATCATAAGAGGCTTAACTTGCGTAAAAGGCGCTCTGGATATGGTATTTTTCGACTTCTTACTGTACATGACTTTAAAAATTGACACAAACATATTAACGTTTTGTCAACATTGTCAGTGGCACAGCGTGGGCAAGGAATATGATTTTTTTACCCAAGTCGTCATTTGCTTAGCAAGCGCAAATGGCGCTCGGCATTATTTTTTAAGCCCGCTCATCATAATTTACTTTAAAAACTGGCATAAATGCAGTAATGTTTCGCCTCCATCTTTCGTTGTAATGTTTATCTAAAACTGGCATTTGTGGCATCTGTACATCCTTTACTCGCCGGTCAGTACGTCGCTGATAAGGATCATTTAAAAATTTGTGAAATTTAAACGGAACATCGCGTAGTAACTAAACTAAAGCCACTGGATCTTTGAGAGCATACTAAAAGATGCGAGATGAAAACGGAAATTAAGTACATGCTACGAAATATAACAGCGGAAGTAAGAAATCTACATTGAAGTCAATGACCAAAGAAAACAATATTTTCTTAATTTTAACAGTGACAAAAGCACGTGAATAAAGGATGATGAATTGAACTTGGATGAAACAATAAATTTGATTTTATAGCAATAGAAAACATTGTCACAAATTGCCTTTCAAATGAATTTTGAAAAGTTAATTACAGTTATAGAAAACATTGACACCAATTTAATTTTTGTGCATTAAAAAGATAATTCTTTGCTCTTTAAACTGATGTAAAAATGATTTTCTCACCATTAGTATTTTAGAAGTTATTGGTAAAAAACGTCTAAAAATAGTTTGATTTTCGTTATTTAATTAAATAAATGAAAATCTAATTCGAATTTTAAAATAATTTTACGGTATGGAAGTACATCAAGAATCGAAAAACGAACAATCACACTCCCTCTTTCCCCACATGCTTTCCTCTTATATATATATATATATATATATATATAAGTTCCAATAATTCAATAGTATTTCAAATAGTTTTTATTTAATTTATGAATAAAACTATAGTTAATATTGATTAATTGTCTACGACACAGAACATCAAAACTAATATTCCTGATCGTAAGAACACGAGACAAATATACATTTTTTTATTTTAAAAGAAATATCAAAATTTGTTTACATGATTCAGAAAGTTAAGCGTTCTCTTCTGAAGCTACACGTGGGCTACTTTGAGACGGACCTTGTGATTTTGAACAGTGGTTAGATGACGTGTCCACGTGTTGGGGACCTCGTTGGCTTCAAACATGATCAAATGACGAGGATGAAGATTGAGATGGTGCCCCGCTCTCCAAACTACGAAGCGAAGGGGCTTGAAACACGTTGTCAGATTTTAAGTGCTCAAGGAGAAAATACACTAATAGGTTTTGGTGGAATCAGAACTCGTATGCGTGATCCTTCAAACCCCGGAACCTTCCCATCAGACCATCAGGATCCAATACCTGGAATTAACTGTTTGTCTTAACTGATACTGTAAGGTAATTGACATATTAAAACGACTTTATGTTAAATTATCGAAATATATAGAGTTTTACTTAAATTGAGAATTAAAAAACTTTCAAGACTTTCTAACTTTTCATAACTCATTTCTTCTGAATGTAATATAAATTAATATATCGTCGATGCAAATGCAAACTATCGAATTCTGTATCTAATATTATAGCAAATTAGGTAGTTTGTGCTTGTATCGATGATTTGTTTGTTTTAATGATAAAATACGTTTTAAATTCATATTTAAACCCAGTGCATCTGTTACCAGTTTGTTATGATTATTACTTGGAGAGTACTTTAAGATTAGTTTCCGAACTTGGTTTATTCCCCTTGACAACAAAGATGTAGTTTGTCTTTTATCACGATCCTCTCTGACTTTTTATAGTGAATGTCCGATGATTGCTGATCTATCTTTTTATTTGTGATACCTGGATAGATGTCGACCCATTAATGCTCTATTAAATGAATATGAGCATATATAGAGAGACCATCAAAACCAACTGAATGTCATTCTCAGAAAATCATTATTGTAGAGGATCATGTATACAGGGTGCCCACTAAAGTCCCTTACCACACATCTAACTACCGAATGGCGGCAGCTATCTTCATAAGAGTCGTGTCTAGGCATGGTGAAGTGACTATGCGCTACTGAATGAAACGACTTACAGCGCCACCTGGTGGAAAACGGTGGAGTTAGCGTTATTATCTCTAGAAGGGTATGCGATAAAGGGGAAAAGTTAATTACAAAGTTGTAGAGAATCATAGATTTAGTACAGAAAGACACCTTGTGGACGTAAAAGTTTAGAACAGAACGCATAAAACACATATTTGTTCGCGATTTCCCACACTTATACGTGACAAGACATTCTCAGAAAGAAAAATCTAGTTATAACAAGATACCTATATTTTCGATGTTCAAACTTCTCTGCGTCAGCTACAATGAACATCTGGACCCTTGACACGTTGGGGGCTCGTTTTACATCCGAAAGATAATCTTTACTCCTTTCATTCAAGTTTCATGACGTCACAGTTTCGGAAGCCGCAAAGAAATTAATGTTAATTTTATACTATCTGTCTTCAGCATTCATGACCATAAGGTGTGTTTTTGTAGTAAATAGATGATGCTCTACAACATTGTAATTAACCTTTTTCCACTATCTCGTACCGTTTCAGAGATAATAACTCTAACTCCACCGTTTTACACCAGGTGGCGTTCTAGGTGGTTTCATCCAGTAGCGCCTAGTCACTTTACCATGCCTAGACACCTCTCTTATGAAGATATCTGCAGCCATTCGGTAGGTAAAAGGGTGGTAAGGAAATTTAGTGGGCACTCTGTATATAATATTGAGGATTTTCATTTTTACTAAGTGACCATTAAACGATTAAGAATATCTCAAGAGGGTTCATCTGTGCATAATCAGAAGATATCCATGCAAGTAAGAACCAAAAATACGACAAAAATTCTTACATCGGATTTGTAAAATGCAGAAATTCTTTCATCAGATTTGGAGTTTGTCAGGAAAAATTTTAATGTTTGTTTTGCATTATAAATTTAATCTGCGATAAACGCCACAACTTATTTAAAAGAAATTAAAATTCAAAGGACATTTATTTTATTAAAACTTTTTAAAACAATTAACGAAATAAAAGAAATCTAAAAAAAGCCATCCAATTCTCAATGATTCTTACATCACATATATTTAAAATTAAAAAAATAAACTTTTAGAAATTTTTGCAAATTTTCTCACTCAAATATTCCAAATAAAAGATATCTAGAATTTTTCATAGAAGTTATGTACATATTCAAACAAGAATTTCGTAAATAAAATTGCAATGGTGATGATTCTTGTAAGACAAATAATGGTATTGGCACGCCGAAACTTTAGCGTTTAGTTGGAAACAGGCGCATCAAAACAGAGCTGTTAGAAGTTTCGGAGATAAAAAGGCAAATTCTCAGAACAAAAGTTTTGAAGAGTAAAAGTATGGAAATCATATTATCAGAAACAAAATATTTCTGGACGTTCTGAAACTAAAGTTTTGCTTTGTGATTGATGAATGTATTGAAAAACGATACACGTACAACTGGAACTACACACAACAAAGTTCCATGTTTTGACGCTGTTTGCTATCATGAATTATTTATGGTATTCGGCTGTTAGAACACCATAATTCACACGATTTCACAGTAATTCTCAACTCTTGCAATTAAGTTTGATTGATGATGTTTCTTTATAAGACATAAAAGTTTATTTTCAGAATTTATGTCTTATTTCAAGTATACTGTAAAATTTGTGTTAATTACTGATTGAGATAACAATAAATTATGACTGACAGCTCTAAAAGTCACATCTTTGTGCAAATAACTTTTGAAACCGACAAAATTGT
>BGPR01000749.1:291485-324181 GCA_013235015.1 Araneus ventricosus
CATTTAAGTCTAAGTAATTTAGTTCCATTCCAGAAATCAAACACATTAACCCGCTGCTCTCCACTACTACCACAGATTTGCTAATAACCATCTCGATTTATTGCATGTCACTTGGCGCTAACGAACACATCGACCTTAATAGAAATGTTTATGCGGTCGAGCGGTCTAGCGAAACACCCCGGCTTTCCCTTTAGAGCCCGAGCTTTTAAAAATGCACGAGCTCGAGCTGTTCCATTCTTGGAAATAGTCCAGACGCTACTGTCAAAGGAGTCCCTTGACTAAATTATGTCTGAGGTGCAAAAGGTCGAAATAGGAATTTATTAAGTGCTGCCACCGCTCATTTATATTTGTTACGAACCAGCGACACTGGAAGTAAAAATGGTTGGATGCTGTTTTCTTCTTGTGGTTTTGCGTAGTTTTTGTCTGTTTTAGCTTTTTATCTGGTTAATCCATATTTCTAGGAAATATTTAAATGCTGCTCGAAATGTATGCTTTTTGTATTTTGTATTATCAGTTAGATAATAGCGAGCATAGAGGTTCTTTATTTGATTTGCTGCTACGAAAATTCGGTCTGCTAACAAGTGTTGTTTGTATTTAAAATCGGAATGTTTCTTTTGCTTCTGTTTCATAGAATTTCAGATTAATATAGGTTACGATATTTATAAAATAGTTTAATTCTATGATTATTTACCTGAATCGTTTTGTCGATATTAAAAATTCAGAACAAATGCCATGATTCAGTGGAATTTTATAATTATCTAGACAGAATCCTTAATAGAATACTATATATTGAAACGGATGTTGAGAAAAGATAAGGAAAAATCTCTGTTTTCTTCAATC
This sequence comes from Araneus ventricosus, assembly GCA_013235015.1. Taxonomy (NCBI): domain Eukaryota; kingdom Metazoa; phylum Arthropoda; class Arachnida; order Araneae; family Araneidae; genus Araneus; species Araneus ventricosus. The sequence goes on from BGPR01000749.1 coordinate 292,326, forward strand.
ATGATCCTTAGAATCCGAAAGCAAAACTTGTTCGAAGTTTATAATGCTATGCCACTGTTATCATGTGAGGTTAACTAGAGTAATTGTGATTAGATTTGAACCAGCGAGAATTATGACATATTTTATCGGGACAAGATCCAGTTTAGGACATGCCACACCAAACGCAATATTTTTAAGATCAAAGCTAAAGGCGTTTTTCAGGATGCGTTGTTGTAATGTTGAATCATAACGTGATTCAACATTACAAATCTAAAATCTACGTCAGTATATGAAAACACAGGTCAATTAACCCCTCAAGTCTCGCGCCCGTTATATTGAGGTCCATAGAATTATCGCATTTTTAGATTTATAAACTAAAATTTAATCATTAATTAGCTTTATAATTTGACACAAAAATTAAGTAGAACCCACAAGCATCTCAAGTGTTCTATGATTTCTTAGATGAATGAAGCCCCTTTCCGAAACAGGATAGGTCATCATATTAGATAGCAAAAAATGCATCTTGTGAGGGTTAAACGAATAAGGGCATGGTTAAGATACTAAAACTTCAGACAAAACAAAAAGAGTCAATGGTTTATAAAACACTAAATAGTTTAGCGTGGGGTGTTTCACTCAACTCCTGTAAATTTAAAATAGACGAGTAAAAGATTTGAAACGATGAGATGTAAAATTAGGAGAAGTGGGGGCTGGTTCTCCCAACAAACGCCTATGAGTGTATCTAGTGTGTCCAATGCGCAGACTAGTTAATTTTAAATCCGTGTATTGGTTCAATAATATTGGCCACCAGTAATTAACATAATTATGTTGTGGTACCGGAAATTTTTGGGAAGATGTGACATGAATTGGACTCTCCCAACCTGGGTGCTCATTTACCCCACCACCCCACCCCTGCTATAACCTTCCCTTAAGGCGCTCGGAAACGGGATGCTGTTGGCAATGATAATTGTACCTCCTACCGCTCTTATCTCCGAAGCGATCTCAGAACCTCACCTCCTCTCAAAAGAACCCAACCGCCTCAAACCGGCCTTCGTCGCTGTTAAGAAGGAATACTTAGACCGCCCTGGACCGCCTCGCTGGATATGAGAGGGTTAAATTTTCTATAAGTTTGTAGATAGATCATCCAGCTCAGAGGAGATGGGAATAGAGAGGACACACGATTGAAAAGTGAAAAAAAAATTCAAATAGGGTGACTTATCTCCTTATTATAATGAATAATTTTTCTTTGAAATTTATTTGACAGCTGCAACTACTGAGAAGTTATGAGATAAAAAGATATTTTAAACCACTAACTTCGACTGCCTTTTAACTTATGTGTGTTATTCCTCGTTGCATGTCAGAAAGCTATCATTAGTTGCATTCTCTACCATCTTTATTTATCGTTATAACTCTAACCCTTTAGTGATTAGCGGGGGATTACGAACTATTATCAGACAAAAGCAATGGACCTTCATCTCCGGTCTTGCCGACAGTATTTTTTAACTAAAACTTCTATTTGAAAATAATTTTCTTGGGCGATTTTCTTTTAAACCATTTGAGAATTAAAATCAGAATATAGTAATGATAAAAGTTAAAATATAAGTATTTAACAAGGATATATAAAATATATTTACAATGTTCATGACTTTTTAAATATATAAATAATTATAAATCTATTTTTTTGTTTCTCTCTCTATATTATTATTATTATTAAGGGGAAAAACTTTTCTGAACATCAAAGAAGAGGTATTTCATTTGAAAAAATGAAAAAAAAAAAACGCTTTCTGTTTCAAAGCGCTAGTTTGAGGAAGTGCTTGCTTTCAAAATTAATATTCTCAGAACGTCAGCATTTTTATTTATTACATACATTTTTATATGTTTCTATTATTCAAAAAGCCAGAAACTTTATCAGTATATTTAGTACGTACATTAGGGTGGATCGACAAATCAAAGTGTGGATAAAATAATCGGTATAGGGTGCAAAAGTTCTCTTTTAAGTGTACGAATACATGCAAAATTTTTTCAACTTTGTTTAATATCTTCCGGTGCTCAAAGGCACTCAAATATTTGCAAAAAAACGATTTTTTATGCAAATTTCGAATTAAAATTTAAAAATAAAAAATGCGTTAAAGAAACGATTTCACAGGAAAAAACGTATGGAAAAGGACGAAGGAATGATAAAAATTACCAACAAAAATTAGAAAATTATCGTAATGAAAAAATATCGTGTTTGTTCGATATCACATTTTGTAAGTTTACAAATTTCGATACATGTAAATGCCAAAAAGACATGAAAATTCCACTTGATGAGCGATTGTTTATAGAAGTTCAAATATTGGAAAGAAAAATGGTTATTGGGGGAGTGGACGTAATTACGACTGAAAAAGGAGAGAAAAGGGAAAAAAGAAATCAGATGGAGGACGAAAGAATAAAACGCAAAATGGTTGAAACTGATGCTGATGCTGCTCATGCTCAATCAATGGAGCTACTTGAGCTCAACTCTATGTCTTCGTCCTCGTATACAGATACGGATGTAATTACCTTGTAATATCAATCACAAAATAGTTTACATTTCGCTACCTTAGCAAGGGAATGTGATCGATATGGAATTTCAGTTAGAGCATCTGCTTCAATTGCTAGTGCTGTTTCACAAGGCATTGGAATTGTCCATGAAGGAGAGACTTCGCATTTGGTAGATCGCAATAAAATTCGTAGACAGCGTAAAAAGCATCAAAATGCAGTTGCAGAGTCTTCTAAGTTAACAATGTCTTGGTGTCTTTTAACCGGATTATATTTCCATGGGAGAAAAGATAACACAAAAGTGCTAATTAAGAAGGACACAAAGTACTACCCAAAGACCACGAAAGAGGAGCATTATACTCTTGTAAACGAACCTACTTGTGTATATCGGACATGTCACTGCTGCAACAGGAGGAGCTAAAGCCATAGAAGAAGAATTACTCAATTTTTTGTACCAAATATATGTAATTAAATGGGCTAAAAGTAATTGGATGCGATGAAACAAATGTTAATACTGGGTACAAGGGAGGTGTTATTCGCTTGATGGAACTAGACCTCAATATACCATTACTCTGGTGCATTTGTTTGCTTCGTAAATGAGTTACTTCTACGTCATCTTCTAAATTCTTTGGATGATGCAACAACTGGTCATACAGAATTTTGTGGACCAATTGGTAAAGCAATCAGAATATGCGAGGAGCTCCTTTTTCTTCCATAAGTGTGGAGAATATGCCAGATAATATAGATAGAATAATTCTCAGCAATATCAATATGATACTTGCCTAGCGATATCAGGTGGTAAATGTTATTCTGACCTGGCATTAAGAAATCCTGTTCCAGTTGCTCACTCAAGGTGCCTAACAACTACATTAGAATTTTAAGGTTGTATGTGACCACAGAAAAATCATCTGACAATCTTACTATTATTGCAACATATATTATGAAGGCATATGCAACCTGTATGGTTCCATGTCAAGACAACGCCCTCCATAACAGAAGGAGCGCGGCATATTTGGAGACTTATCTCATTTTCTAGATATTTGGAACCCAATTTAAGAAATACAGTAGACACTGTTATTGAACTAAATAGCTTCTTTTGTCATCCTGAAAATTTGCTATTGTCAATTCTCACAGATAACAGAGAGAATATAAGGTCTTTAGCACTACGAAAACTAATCTAATTTGTACTAGAAATGAGAACAGAGAATCTTCAGAAGAAATAATTTTTCAAGTACCATAAATATTCTTTAAAGCAAAGGATTATTTTGCGCTTATGAACTAGCAACGAGTTGGAAGTTTTGAACCACCTCTTTTGATAAATGTGCCATTTAAGAAATTGAGTCCATGGTAAAAGATAGAAAACCGGAGGAATGGTCAAAATATCTATGTCATACCCAAGCTGTAGAATGTTTTCGCTTAGTGTCTGAAGCGTCAGAAAGTGTATATGGAGAAGAGAAGAGACACGGCTTCATTTTTAATAGGATACAATCAAATATCTTTTCAAGCATTATAATATAATACCACAAAGGATACCTTTAGAAATATGTAAATTTTCAAACTAATAAAATTAAAAAATCTGCGATGTATGTTCAATATTTATAAGTATTGTGATTTATCGCTTTGCGTATTAAATTTAAACTTCATGTATTATTTATTATAAAATTATAATTATTTATAAGTTTATGCACTAATACTTGAATAATCTACCAATTTTTCAAATATTTTCATCAATTCACAATTTTTAATACATATTTGTAAAAATGTCAATTTTTTAACTTTTTGGGGGGCACTTGGGCTACCAGAAGATATGAATGAACTTTAATAGTAAAAAAACGTAAACTAATATACCCAAAGTAATTTTTTTTACCCGGCGCTAAAGGAAATTTTGAAAATATTTTTTTTATAAATTTCCCAAAAAAAAATGTCATTTTTAACTATTTTGGGGGCACATGGGCACTGGAAGATATGAATGAATTTCAATAAAAAAATTATATACTTTAGACACAACTTTCCCGTCCCATGCCAAAAATGTTTCAATTTTTTTCGCTATAATTTTCGCTCCACCCTAATGTACATGGTAAATATCGAATGGCCTATTCAAAGCAAGTAATGATTGGATCGATACTGAAATATATACATATTCTGCTCTAAATATGTAATCAAGGTGTCTGTTGCAAAAGATACAATTATCAAATCTTTCTTTAGATGACACTTTTTAAAGCTGTATTGTCCAAACTTTCAAAAAAGTATTATGCATCCTAACGTACAATGAGATATTGCTTAGTGTATTCTTAACTAAAAATGTGTGTTATTTGAAGGTGTCATCCCCTTGATGTTATAATTCTGTTTCTGTTGCAATTGTTCCCGATTGCACATTTTTCTAAGCATTAACAAATGCAAAATTTCCATGCACTTAGTACAAAAATATTAAGGAAAAGATTTGAAGATTATTTGACAAATTAGTCAATCATTAATGTCAGAAAGTCGTAAGCGAAATAAAATGCATTGTTAAAGAACGTTCCAAAGAATTCCGTATTTATTGTTTCTTAAAAACTCTTCTATTAAAGGATGATTTGGATGCTTTTTCTTCAGAATATTTGAGCGCAAATTCTAAACTATTGTGCATAAAATTATTATCGATCCGAGTATTAGTTGCAGCTTCAAAATGATCAGAAGAGTTCAACTTATTTTATACCCACAGTATATCTATTAAATTTGATTCTTTTGAGGTTTATGTGTATTTCTCTCTGATCGAAATAGAAGTTCGCAAAATAATTTTAAAATAAGACATAAAATTTTCTGAGTCTTAAGAAAATTGCCTCAATTTCTGTATGTAGGGATATACTACATTCACAGGGGTATTAAACATGCATGATTAAGGAATTTTCGAGCTTACCATTACACGTTAAGAGGAAATTGAATAAACTGTTCATTGAATTATTCGTTTAATTGTCTTACGTATAGATTTAAATGATAGCTCGCTTAATCCTTCAAGTAAGTAAATTGTGTTACAGTAAATGTTAAAATGTTGAACTTTATGAATCATCTGAAACAACGATCGCAACGGAATTTACTATTATTCATTTTTCCCTTTATTAATACAAACAAATTTTAATTTTTATTACTATTTGAATCATTGCAACAACTTAAAAAAATTCTTGCCTTTCTTTTTCTATGTCAAATATATTTCATAGCTCCTGCTTTATAAATTATTATTAATTCTTACTTATACAATTGAGCTAATATTTAAGAAACATTTTAAGAGGTTTTAAGAAATTAATTAATTAGAATTTTTACAATATCTTGCGATTTATAAATCTACCGGAGAATCTAAAAACAGTGAAAGCCGCAAATAATAAGTAAGGCTTAAGAAGTAGAGAGGATGCTGCTCTTACTCGTCACCCACGGAGAAATTATCAGGTATTTCCACGATTTCGAAGATGAAAAAAGATTCAAAGATAGTTAATTGTATAACAAATTTTGTAAAATTTCAAAGAAGTAGACACCCACTCATATAAATAATTAAACAACAAATACCGATGATCTGAGATAAGAAGTTCACTAGGTTGAAATCTATAAGTTGGAACACAGCGTAGTTAAAACCGTGCCAGCGCGCTAAGTCGCCAAGCTAAATATAAACAAACGTGCATCGGTCACAGTTAAAGGTTAATCGTTTCATGTTGACTCGTTTTGAACCCAATGCGTTTGTGGTTTGTCGTTGCACTATCTCAGAATTTCATCTTTTTGAACCCATTGCGTTTGTGGTTTGTCGTTGCACTATCTCAGAATTTCATCTTTTTGAACCCAATGCGTTTGTGGTTTGCCATTGCACTATCTCCCGTTTTAAATGTAGAATTTCAACAGAACTACTAGCTTTATTAGCTCATTGAATGTACGGAATCTGTTACTTTTAATTATTCTAACAAAGCAGGAAAAATTGCGCTCGCGATGCCTGCGGCATCTGAAGTGGGTACCGGGCAAATTTTTTTAACTTAAAAAAACATCAGCGGCTTCGCTTACAGCAAAGTGGTGTTTTAGTAGCTTCGCTAGCTTAGTGAATGTACGGAATAAGCTTCTTTTAATTACTCTAATGGAGCAGCAGAACATTTGCCCTTAGTAGCGTTCAAAACAAGTAATAGTAAAAAATTAAGACTTACTCAGTTCTAGTATTTGCACTTGGGAGGAAACGATTTTGATATATGAAAAAGAAAAATGAATAATGCGGCGCATGAAGGAAACCATCGCGAAGGTGAAGACAGCATTCCAAACGATGAATTCCGAAATATGACCAAGCATCTTCAAAAATTCCATGCAAACGATTTTTATTATAAGGCAAAGAAAAAATCTCTCAATTATATGATCGGAAAAATATATAATCGCTAAATAAACCCAAGTTCTATTTGTCATTCTTTTACTAATTGAAATCATACTAATTAAAATACATTTTATTATTTAAATAAATATTTCAAGTTATTTAAAAATCCGCGTAGTATGTAAACAACACGCGAAACGCTTGCTATGACGTAAGCAATCTAGCCGACGGGTTGCCAATGGAACTAATGGAACTATGGATTCCGCATGTAACCATATTGGCGATGAAATCGGTGTGTTCTAACTTGTAGATATCAACCGTTCGCTACTGTCTAGCATGCCATGTTCAATCAGACTGTTGTGTTACTGGAAAGGATTGTTTGTGTGCGTGAGGATAAAGTACTTTATGTGGGAAAAGCAATTTTCAGAACTATAATAAAACGAGTAGAATCAGGCTAACATTCTAGGGTGACTAACTTAAGCATCATTATCAATCAATTTGTTAATGGATGCTTTTGTGCATATTGTTACATCTTTCTATTACCGGGAGTAATGATTCAGGGTGGTGATAAATTATTGGACCCATTTCAAAAGTTATTAAAAAAAACTAATAATATTACAACTACATTTTTTAAATGACAGCGCATTTGAAAAAGTTTTTTTTCAGAAAGGTAACGCCTGTTACGGTGGTCTAGATGGTCATTAATTATTGGACATTTCCCATTTTTGAGAGCCATTATCTACGAAACTATTAAAGTTAGAAAAGATAAAAGCATTTAATTGTAGGGAATTTCACGCTCTTTAATTTGTTAAATCAATTGTAATTCGAAAACTGTATAGCTTTCGAGATATTCAAGACAAAAATTAAATAAATAAATAAACCAAATTTAGAATTCTGTAATGGTACATCATCGATCTAAAAATCTTTTTTATTTGCTCTCTCATTTATAAAAAAACGCAATTATTAGTTTTTTTTATTAATTTTTTAAATAGGTTCAATAATTTATGACTACCCTGTATTTGTAGCACATGTAACGTGCAAATGCACCTTATTGTAAGAAAACGTTTTTTGAACTAACACTTGGTTGGCTTTGAATAATAAGCGCAATTTGCTTATTCTATTTTTAACTCCCTCAGTGAGGCATACCGAGAACTTGTATGAGAAGCCGCTGGAGAAGTTAACGGTCCTCACTTGCCTAGTGGGTATAGTACTAGTGCTGGGCCGAGTTTGCCCTCTCTGATGACGGAAAGTACCTCCTGAGGGAGGGGCTGGGTCGTGGCCGGTGATGCCTATGAGGACTCCATGCTCTGCTTCCGATTAAATTCGCGACGATTATCATTCAGATTCAAAGGAAGCTACGGCAGGGCGGAATAACTCCGTTGCGATTATTCTATTACTAGCAGTACGCGCACGGCGTTGCCCGTGGTATCAAGACTTTGACAAAATGGAAAAAAAACGCCCACAATGACATGAAAAAGTTTTGAAAACAATATCAAAACAAAAGATACACATTATTTGATTTTCCTGCTTATTTTTTTTCACGCTACAGTACAGAGTACGTTAATCCAGAACAATATTACAAAATTGGAACGTGAAAATGATTATTATACAGCAAGCAAAATATAAAATTGAATCCGAAAATAATAATCTAAGTAATTCATTCTGGTGAAGGTCATGACGTATCCTGCGCGTCCGCCAATCAAAATTGCCAGCTACGTTCCGAAGAAGTGCCGCTCGAGGAACTCGATCGAGAAAAATTACTCTCAACCGCCCAGAAAAAAATTAATTTAAAAAAAACGGAATAAGATATTTTAACCGTTCTTGTTTTAACTTCGACAGAACCGTTCTAGTTATAAGCTGAAAAAAATTGAAATTCAGAGTATTATTAGAAAGTCGGATGCAACGAATTTAAAAACAAAAAAAACATTCCGATGGCAAAACTGACTATTTTTAAACATTTCTCAAAATTCAGTAAATTACGTTAGAAATTCAAAACTAACTTCATTAGAACAGAAATCGTATGCTCTTTCCGATGGTGTATATATTTTTGTCGTAAACTTATTCGAGACTATTCTATTGAGAAATTAGTGCGAAAAATCAACCAAAACAACACAAAACATTAAATAAAAAATTTTCTAGATTAAATTTTAAAATTTCGGCTTCGAGGTGCATTCAGTCACCATTACGACTACCTGTGTGCCAAATGTCAAGGTTTTAAGTGCGATAGATTCGTCTGGACATCGCACGCACACACACAGACATTGCCTTTTATAAGTATAAATTAAGTCTTACAACGATGTCCAGTCTTTTATTTATAACTTAAGGTGAAGTAGATAATAAATTGCGAGAAATTAACTCAGTAGCCTAATTCAAGAAAATAGACTCAAAAATCCCTAGAATATTCTAATTATTCTTTTTATGTCACAATATATGAATAAATAATGAAAGAAGAATACGACAATAACATCTGCTTTTTATTCCTGAGCTCAATCATTCCAGTTAGTTTCATCTTCATCATGGTCGCATCACATGGTATATGTAACAATGATTTATTTGTGTGAGCCTGACTTCCCTGCATATTATTAAATAGTTATTCTGAACCACGCCGTAAATTAGCAGTCATGGATGTTACTTTTATATACAAAAACAATTTTATCTTCTGAATTATGTATATTAGGAAGTAACTGCTCTATGTAATGCTAATGTGAAAAATAAATCAGTTCTTTATATCTTTTCTTTAAAGCATGAATAAAATTTAGCTAACCTTTCTCTGCTATAACATTATTTCAATTTTCCTCTTCACAGGATAGAGCTTTCATACTTCTATATTTTTTAACTTCTGATTTCCTTTCTTTTAAAAATCTTATTTGCCCTGCAGTATTGCAAGTATCCCTCTTAGTTTTGCGAAACTATTAAATTTATTAAAAACTTTTCATCTTTTGTCAAATATAAATTCTCTTTCAAAATACTCTTACACGTTCTCGCATAGAAACAAATTCAGCATATTTGAAATGAATATAGTGTTTTTGTTTCAATGGATGCGGAGGTATTGGATATATTCACACTTCTCCATGAATTGAAAAGCTTATACTCATTCTTAAAAAACGCTGGCATGATCTCGAATGTCGCCTCTAAGAAAAGGAATTAAAACTAGAACGCCTCAGAACAAATGCGAAGGTTCTATGCAAAATAAAAAAAATACATATTCTAATTAACAAGCAGCAGAAGTTTTGATACTTTATAACTCGATGCATTAGAAGCTCGAGAGAAAAAAATCAGAAGCAGAGCTTCTTTATTGAAATATTGATGTGCACGAGACTTAATAATACGAGGAACGATGTTTCTGCAAAACATTTGTTGAGTCTCATAATGAAAATTACCGGAACAAGCGCGGGATTGATTCCCTAAAAGAATATTTTATTCGCAAGAAAACATCTGAGATTTTTAGAATCAAATAAAAGCTTTTCTGCTCTCTATCTTCAATGAAATAATCAATACGCGAGGCCATTTCTTTCATTCATTCCTCGGCCCCGTCTTGCAGCCCATTTCTTTTTCCCTCGTTGTGACTTCCAAACTTGATGATAAATTTCAAAAGATACGATCCCAGTATGTTTCCCATCGTTATCTGTAGAAGCAATTAGTTACCTTGTCTTATTTAAAGGATGAAGAGAAAATTTAATTTAACCGATGAAGGAGAGCCAATTTGTTTTCTTTACATTAAAGAAAAGATAAAGAAAACACAAACCCTTATTACTACAGGGGGGGAACTGCTACGAACTCTTGATGAAAAGGAAGAAAGACCAAATTTAAAACTCTGTAGCTTACACGAGGAAATAAGGGGAATTGATTTGATCCGGATGCAAATCTCAGCATCTTGATGGATGCTTAGAGTGTTTTTCTTAAGTAAGCAATCTGAAGATGCTGCTTTTTTTCCACTCTTGTTCGCTGATAATTTAATTACTCATCTACATTTTCTGGAAAGATTTCTGTTTAGTAGTATAAAACTGATTAAGAAACGATGCTGAACTTATACCATTATTTGCTAGTATCAATTCGCTGGTCTAATGCTATAATGCTCACATTTGAATAAATTGTTTCATTTGTGTGTGTAGAAAGTGACAATAATGCACAAGGGAATTTTCACATAAAGTATATATTGCGACAAAATCGTCTTGTGTGTGTACGTGAATGCAATCCAATAAGCAGGATTTAAAAAAAAAATAAAGCTCTTTATTTTACAAACATTCTAAACACAAGTATTAAAATAGCACATGTAATAATTCGCAACAGAGATTACCAATAAATTGCAAAGGTTTCTAATTAGCTCACCAGCTTGCTTGCTGATCAAAATCCAACTAACTCCTCTTAGCTTGAGAGCTTGCTTTTATACTTTTTCAACAGGAAGTGACGTCAATACGTAGGAAGTGACGTAATCTCCAGACTGTTCATAAAGCCAGTAGAAATAGGTTGACAGTTCAAGGTCTTTATAGAAATTTTTTTCGCCAAAGTCGCCAAAATAGTCGCTAAATTTGTCGCCAAGTTTTCCACCAAGATTAGCATCTCAAGGAAACAACTTTATAACTTTGTAACAATACATATAAACTTTTTCTTACAGCTGTTGAATATTCAACATCAGTTAATTTTTTTCCACTCTCGTTACGGTCATAGTATATGTGCTGTTCCACTAGAGCAATAAGATATCACTCATATCTCTACAAAACCAATCTATTTCACATTTAATTAACCTGCATGATTCCAATTATTTAATTATTTGTTAGATATTTTGATAATGAGAGAAGAAAAGAATGGGTAATTCCAGGAGTAGTCAAAAGGGATCAGTTTCAGGAAAACAGTACTGGTTTTAATCTAAATAGCTGTTTTATTTTGAGCCAATTCCAAGATTGAAAGCGTCATTATGAAGACGGAGTATGGCCACTTTTGTTGTTAAAAGTGACACGTAACACCTAGAAAATGGCTGAGGTAGAAGTCAGTTTCAATTTATGGGAGTATGTTGCCTTCCTAGAAGTTTCTCAAGTGAAACAAGACATCAGTTGTGCTTCGCTTGTATGAAAATCAGGAAAACTTACAACGTCATCCCGACCACAGAGAGCAATTCACTTCTAAAACAGACATCGATCTTCAAATTTAAATAATGCTGGAAAAAAGCATAGTCTGAGCATGAATCTCACAATTTTTCAGCTGAAGTTCCTCAGTCATGAGACAATATAAAGCATCGGTGGCCACTTCGAATTTTTCCAAAGAAGGCTTTAAAAATAGGGCATGTATAATGAGGGTGGAGTTATACAAATCAGAGAAATACTAATATCAATGTTTCAATTTACAATCGTAAATTTCATTCTTATAATTCAATTAGAATGTAAAATATGCGGAGTTAACGTAAAAAACTCATACTTTTTCTGACACCCAAGAAGTTCTGATTCCTTTACATGATAAATGAATTTACAATATATATTTTATGAAAGTGCAAAGTGGAAAAACCTTCTTTCTTTCTGGATGTTTCTCAGATGAAACAAGCCCACAGTTATGTGTCGCTTGCAGGAAAACATGAATAGTCAGTTCGTCTACAGATAATGATTCTTCTCTAAAATGCATATAGCTCAACCAGCTTTATTCGTAGTTCCCCTGATTCATGTTTCTCAACCAATAATGTTACTTTTGGTTTGTTTTCAATAAATTGAAACAGATGGTGCATTTTCTTGTTTCTTGGTCTTAATCCATGTTTTAAAGCGATAATATGATTTTTCTCCCTTCGAAACCTTAAATTTTAAAAAATTGAATTATTAAAATTTTCATAATCAGTTATGGACAGTGATAAAATGCAGGTCTATCTTATGTCTCACCTGCCTTATGTTGTTCATCCTGATTTCTATTTGTAACACGATTTGTTCTCATGACATACATTTCTCTGAAAATCTGAGCTCTAATTTGGAACCACATTTTACAATTTCGGGTTAGAATATAATATCATAACTCAATCTCTGCATACGCAGGTCAAGCAGTTTTAGATCGAGCAATAAAAATTTAGTGATTGCCGTAAAATGTTTCTAATTTCCATTTCGCTTATGTGATACTAGATATGTTTTACTTTAAATATTTTTGTCTACTTCAGAAGTATTTCAACGATTTGGGAATTTTTTGAATGCAACAAATTCGTAAAATATCTTACATGTTTATAGAATATGAGTTGAATACAAATGATTTAAAATATGTCTTGATTTTTGGAATTTTTTGATAAATTTTTGGAATATTATTATACTTTTTGTATCTTCTGTCTACTAATTTCCACTAATATTCGAATTTAAATATACAATTATTTCTTCTGAATATAAGTACTAGAATTATCATTAAATACTGTCATGATGGTATATATTATTAAAAAAATATCTTACAAATTTAAGATAGATAAAAAGGACTATTTATTAGCTATAAAAATTTAGATTTAAAAAAGTGGTTTTAAACTCTTTTAAGTAAAAGGCAGTTACTGAAATGTCATTCGATAGTCTTATTTTATTTTAAATAATTTATAAATTAACAGAATTGCTATTTTTTCCTGTACGGTGCCTAATAGAAATTTAATCTTGCCGATGTGCTTTGTATATATATATTATCCTAGTAAATGCTACATTAAATTTTTTCTATATATTTAAAATTAACTGTATATTTATATGTGCCTAGATATTCATTTGTTCTAGTATCCCTAAGCATTTATTTAATTATATGCAAGAATATAAATATTTTCTTTCGTTCGCGTGAGCATATGTGTATGTTCTTATTATATGCTTCCTTTCTTCTTATATGTTTCTTGCAGAAATATAAGTTCTAATTTCGCAAACTTTATTGATCTTTTTCATAAATACATTGCTATCCTAAAATTATACATTAGAAAGTAACGCACAAAGAAGATTAATTCTTAATTAATCGATCAAATCATTCATAAATACATGTGCATAATAAATAAGGACTTCATTGACTTTAGCATTATCTTTTATCTCTTACGAAGTTGAATTGTAAGTACTCTCAGTTATTGCTATTCTGTTAGATAAAAAAACATGGTGAATGATTACATTATTAAAATTAATCTAATTAAAAGAAATAATTATAAACTTTATGCAAGCATTAATGAGTTACTTTGCGAAATATGGTTATTCCACCTGTATTTGCTATTCAATACATTATGCTTAAAAAAGAGAATCATTATAAATTATTTACATTATTATAATATTTGTTTTGCTTTTGTCACAGGTAAGGCAATAAGGCATAAATATTCATTGGCGTTTTGATTTGTATATTTGAAGGAAACATTAATTTTTAATTTCGCAACGTGTCATCGATTTTGCACGAAGTAACAACGATTGTTTTTACTGCAGTTTTCTCATTGTCGTTCTTCTTTACTTATATTTATTTTCCTCATTATTCCTAAATTATTACGTTGATTTGTCGTCAGATGGATTATTTTCGATCTTTAAACGGAATATAGAAACGTCTATGACATTTCATATGGCGATAACATACTTATTCTCTGCCACATATTTATTGGTCTATCAGCGAAAATTGCTGAATAAAAACATATTGATGCGTAAGTTCATTTAATTATTCATATCGAACGAAATCTATTACTAATGTTCACAAAAATTGAAGCAATTATTTCTCATGTAAGACATTTACTGACTTACTTTTTTCATTTTGAGAATTGAATATTTAATGAGATTTTAGATTGCTTTCTTTATCGAGTTCTTTTTCATTCTCACACACGAAGAATGCCAAGATAAAGGTTTGTTATTGGCTAACACTTTGATGAAAATTTACGCTTAAGACCTCACTGACCAAGTAGCACACTATATTGTTCAATATTGTAAAATTCGAAAAATCAATATTGTACAATATTGTGTTACAATATTGAAAGAGTGTAAAATGTAAGACTTTTCCGATATTGCTCAATATTGGATTTCAATATTTTGAAATATTGAGAAATATTATACAATATGTACTGTTTATTTCCCCAAAATTATAAATATTCCTAAAATTACACCTAATTACTTATAAGAGATTAAAATTTTTTTTTGTTTCCATACTGAGACATCCGATTAACTTGTACTCGACATTTCTTATGCATGCGAGCCTTGGTTTTGAATCCCGTACAACTTGGTTATCTAATCCGTCGCCTTGTCCACTGAGCCACCGATACCTTGAACGTTGAAGATAGATTGCGATTTAATACGAAGTATCGTGCATCTATGCATTTTATTTTGAATTGTCTTCTTTATTTAATTAACTTTTTCATAATTCTGAGTTGAGAATTTGATTTGAAGTCAAAGAGAGAGAGGGCGCGATTTTCGCTAGTAACTAAGTTTAGCTAGTGGAATAAATTATGAAACTAGGATTCAAAAATAATTACTTTTAAAAAAATGGGACACAAAGAAAGTTTTTATGTTTCAACAGACATTAACTGTTTTAAGTATTTAATTTTGTTTAAGAAAGTTAAAATTTAACATTAAAAAAAGATGATATATAGTTTTCTTTAAAATGCGAGTTGCCCATCCTAACTAATAATTTGCTTAAAAGGAATGATTTTGGCATGTTCTATTTTTAGTAAAAGTTGAGATGGAGGATTTTTCAAAAGTAATATTTTTATGAAAATACATAGTTTTTTCCAACTACCATCGAGTTATTGAATTAATGAAAAGAAGGACGGTCCTGAAGATTTTATTAAAAATCTGATGTTTTTAAAACAGAAACAAAGAATCAAAACCATATATATTCAAACGTATTCAGGTTCGTATGGTCACTAAGGAGGAAAAAAACCCCGGAATAATAAAACTATGTGTTATATTGTTAAATGCAAAATTTACAATATTGTCGTCACTACATATATAAACGTTATTAAACGTAGAATTTTCAATACTGTCACCAATAAATTGATCAATGTTGTGGGAATATAGAATTTTCAATATTGTCACCACTACATTAATCAATGTTGTGGGAATATAAAATTTTCAATATTGTTTACACAGTGTTATACAGTATTCGGCTTTTCTACGAAAAATTGTTCCATTGAATTTTTTTTAATAAAATCTTAAATAACAAGAATTATTAAGCTAAAACTAATATATTTGTGTCAAAATTTTAGTCTTACAAAACTTAGATACAGCATTCGGTATTCCTCGGTATTCACAATATTGTTAAATATTGCCCAAAATAATTTACAGAATTGCTGTGCTACTGGGGTGAGTCGGAAAATTTTTAATTATGTCTATCCATCTGTATGTACGCATGTGAACACAAAAACTCATAAAATAAACGAAAAAGACGAAAAAACCTTTGTGTGCGATCTTTACAACAGACTTTCAGATTTGTATAAAAGTTTGTACACAATACATCAAAGAATAATCTATCTGACTATCATTCAAACTCACGTCAGATAACTAAAAAATGCAACAAGCCAGATGGATGAAATTTCGTATATGGTTTTAGCACAGCGATTGAAAATCTGTATCATATTTTAAATCTAATCTGTCAACTCATTGGCTGTCAGTCGAACCTTCTGTTCATGCAAAATCGTTTTGAAGTTCTGGCAACATCGCAGAAAGGATGATGGATACATCTTAGTGTGGTCTTTGTATCAAAAACGTAGATATATGCCGAATGTTTAACTAAATCATTCACCGGATAGACTGTTTTTTTCTTACCGTGGGGTTGGGAACACACAACTCAAGAGCATATCGTATAGTAACTGATTCGGAAACCCTCCGCGCTTTTGCGCATGCGCCGGGTGGAGTTATTTTCATCAAAATAGGAGTAAATTGAAGAATGGATGGGTTATGATTACATTTTACTGAGCGAGATCTAACAAAAAACCGGGAATGCGCTCATATGGACTCATTGCCTGACACACCTTTCCGGTGTAAAATCGTCCAAAAGTGATAGCCTCGGATTCCGTTGCTGAACAGTAATAAACTAGATAAATGTTGATTTCCATGTGTTTTATTAGGATCCAGATTAAAGATTCTCCAGAATGCGCATTTTATACAAAATTAGTCAAAATTAAGAAGTCTAAAATGCATTCTGGTTCTGAGTCAGAAGACGACAAAGCTCAAAATGCTCATTTTATGAAACTTGCGAGGAAAGCAGAACGAAAACAATCCCTCTGGTTAATACATAGGAATAAAGTACCGTTCTTAATGCAACATCTTCTAAAAGAACGATTATGACAACTAATTTAATGGTATCTAATTCTGTCTTTACTTGAAAATATAATTGTTGAGCCAGATCAAATAGTCCTGGATATGATACTATGTTTAAAAGGGTATATTATAATTTCGCTGACTTTAACTTTAGATTCCTATTATCAATATTCTACCGACTGAAATTCTATCTTTAAAGGAAACATTATTGAATCTCATCGGTCTCTTTCAGCAGTTCCGGGTTGCGAAGAAGCCCCTAATTAAGTAATTATCTAAAAATGTGCTCACTGACAGCGTTTTAGGCGCTCTCAACTTGAGTTCTCATACACTAAATTATTCTAATATTCTTTAACATTCTAAACCTTAAATTAATCGCACAGATATCTTAAACAGTTTTTATGCGTTTGGGAATTTGAAACAATTATTCTTTATTTTCTTGGTTAAATATTTTTTGATATAATTTATACACTACATATATTATAACTCCTTAATGAAAAAGATCCCCCTTATAAAAGACGCGATGCTATCTATAGCAATTTAATTTTATGACATAATTATTATAATTATTAAAAAGAACATTATAATGATTTTTCTTCTGTCAAAAAAATTAAAGCAGAAGGACATAACAATTTATTGTCTAAAATACGGCGGATTTTCACTGTAAATAGATTTTACTCTGAGAGTTGAGCTCAAAATTTATTCGGAAAAAAACATGTTTAAACATACGTCACGTGATACTATATTTTATCATTTTTTCCTTCAAAACTCTTAAATCCACCACTCGGAAAGAAGGCTTTGGGTTTCATTTTACAAGCATCATTTGGTCTCTTTCAGGCTTTACCGTGTGCTGCCTGTAAGCCCATCACCAAGTATTCCTCCAGGTTGCATGAAGGCAAACCCATAAGTCATGAATGCCTGACGTTGTCCTAACAGTAATGGAATCACAAATCACCCGACTGAATTGAACTGTCGCAGGCAGGATTCAGGGAAAACAGCGTGGTGAATGTGTACTGAGAACCGGTTCCGTAATTGCATGTCTGAACCGTTCTCCGATAAGGAGGCCCTTAGAGTGAGATACCGTTCCGAAAAAAGGAGACTAGGAAGTAATGTGTCTCACTGATCATTGTGCAAGCTGTCAGTTTTTGTATGCGAGGATTCAATGGCATTTTATTAGATTTTTGTCATGAATACAGAAAATGAAGAAAAAAGGGAGTGAAGGAATGTTATGTTCTTATTTTTAGGAATGTTATTTTAATGCCCGAGGCTTTAGGATTGATTTGACATTTCAGTAGTTGATTTTTTTTACGGTGTATACCTTTAAAATTTTCGCTTCAGGAATTGCATTTAAGGAAAAGGACAAGCATTAAAGATATGTCTCAGTTTAGGGAAAGGAATTTAAAAATTCCTGCACTCGAAAGTTAAACCTTATTTCGAGAAATACTCGTTTATATTGTAACATTTTATCTAAAATATTAATGTCTTAAACTCTTCTTATGAATATTTTTATATTAATTAAAGTTGCTTAAATTCTGATTTTAGTGTTATGTCTGATTTTATAATTACATTACTATAAAAGTAAAAAATAAAAGTTGCCTATTCATGTTTAACGAGAGAATTCATGTGTAGTAAATTCTGTCAGACATAAATTAATTCTAAAGTTTTCTTACGATTCTTCATTTTAATGTTAGCTTGGCGTTTTCAATCTCTGTGATAAAAAAAGGAAATTGATCCTGCATCATAATATACCATTAACTGGTATTCTCCTAAGCTTGCGAAACCCAAAAAGGATTTGGATTTCATTGTTCAAGTCACAAATTACAAAGAAATTATCAGATGTATTAGTGGGTTCGTTTTCGGCACATTCATCATGAGATATAATTTACAAAATATATCCATAACACAACATATTCAAATTAAAATTAACATGTTGGCTGCCTCTGTGACTTGCACCTGATTCACACATTTATCTAACTAGATGACCCCTTCTCTACTATAGTTAAGACATAATAGAGAAGAGGTCATCTAATTAGATAGAATGTCGAATCACAGGAGGGAGCCATGGCAGCGAACGTCTTAAAATAATAATAGAATTTAGCCAGTTACTTACAAAATACGAGGATGGATACAAAATAATAATAAAAAATATGTAAAATGTGTAACTACGTGTAAAATTCATTAAAAGCTATATAAATATAGTTACACGATAGTTAAAATGTTATATTTTATGCATTTTGACAATTTTATCGAATAAACGTGATTTTTCTTAAATTCATTCTTTTATTCAATATAACATCCTACATGCTCGTGAAACTCAAGAATTGCTGCAAAAGTTGATGATGATGATCCCCGAAGATCAGCAGAGCTATATCAGGTCCATGAGCCTGTGCACCCTAAAGAAATCCAAAGTCAATAGAGGATTAGAAACAAGATCCTGTTGGGAAAGCCCCGGGCATGCAAGAATATGATCAGATGTGGCATATTCTGCAGTACACTTTGGGCAGATCTCAAAACACTTAGAATTATGAGAGCAAGTCAAACTTCTGATATGCCCACTAAGGAAGCGAGTAAGAGTTGTTTGGTGGCGTCTGCTGCAGTCAATTGATAGACAGCCACCTGGTCGAGAACCCTGATACCAATGATGCTCCGGTGGAATGAGCCAGATATTTTTATTCCTTCTTTTAGCTCTAGAGAACAGCTTCAAGTAGGTGAGAGGTGCAGAAGGCACTGAAGCATCATCAGAACCTGCTTTAGCAAGTGCATCTGCAATCTCGTTACCTTGGATGTTGACATGGGAAGGAATCAACTGTAGGTGAATCCGGTAAGATGCTGAGAGACTTTTAAGTTTGTTAAGAATATTCATTCCTGTATTATCTCTTACTCTATGCCAATTGGCGAAATGTTGGATAGAACTTCTGCTATCTGTTAGTATCCAGATTTCATTACTGCAAGAGAAGGATGAGAGTGAGTGCTGCAAAGTTCAAGTGGGAAGTCTGGAGCCACCCCCATACAGTCCGTATTTGGAACAATCTGGGTTCCAAACACTTATCTGGAACAAGGTTCACTCACACAGTGATGTGCAAATAGCTACCGAGAACTGGCTCAATGATCATGGACATAATTTTTACCATGTCGGGTTAAACAAGTTGGTCCTGCGTTTAGATAAATGCTTATGTAGATTTCGTGATTATGTGGAAAAGTGATCGGCAAGTATGCCTCTTAATTTGTTTTTATATTATTTGTCTATTTTTAATAAATTATTTTTGAACACCCTCGTAACATTTTTTTATCCATCCTCGTAGTAAGTAACTGGGTAATGTAAGTCAAATACAATAGCATATATATCCTCCATCTCAATGATTTGGCCATAATAAGGTGAATATTAGTGCTATTTTATTGAAATAGATTATTGTGGTAACGAAACACACTTAACAACTTTAAGGGCAGCATTTTTTTTTCTTTCTAATAAAATGACCCCTCCTTTTCTGGAAAGGGGCTGTCGTTTTCATTCATCTAAGAAGATATAGAATACTTGAGATGCTTATGGATCCGACGTAATTTTTGTGCCAAATGATAATGTTATTAATGATTAAATTTCAATTTATAAGTCTAAAATTGCGGTAATTCGATGCACGTCATTAAGACGGGAGCGAGACTTAAGAGGTTAAGTAAAACCTTCCACTTTTAAAAGGGTACGGAATGTAGTTTGAAATAGAGGTTTTATTACTTTAATTCTTATTCCCTGTAATAATGCAGCACTAATTTCCTCTCCCGACAACAACAAGAGACATTCTCGTCAGATGTCGTTTGTGTTATGTCTAATTATGGACGCCTTAGTGCTTCTGCAACTTTGAAAGTCGGGTTGATGAAAAACTTGTCTTCCCTTGCAAATGACCGGGATATACCTAAAGATCTAGGAGCTATCGGATAAAATCAAGGAAAGAAAAGAATTCGAATTCAAAATGATTATCCCAATTCAATATCCTACCTAAAAGTGCGTATTAAAGCAAAGTTACTTTAGAAGACTCATCAACTCATGGAAATAATTCAAGATTTTAATAAACAAATATTATTTTCATTTGTTTTTCATGCTAAAATTCAGGTTATGTTTCACAAAAACATATTGCAAAGGATTCAGATTGATGCAGTGGCAAATCCAGGATTCGGGTCTTGAGGGTGCTGATGTCATAAAAGCTTTGTATCGTTGTAACGAATGTCAAACCTCATGGCTTATGTAAACCAAAACTCTTTCCCTTTACAGACTTTACTCACCTGACAATAAGAATCATAAAGAACAAAACAATACTTTCGATAATTTAATAAAAAGTACAATGAAATAACTAGCCCAAAACTGTTTTCGATCGCGTCAAGCTACAAGTACAAGTGGAATGACTAGAAAAGTAGAAAAAGTTTCGAGCCTGTAAAGCCAAAAAGCAATGTTGACACGATTTTATTATTTTTTAAAATGAAAATTAAGAAGAAACAGTTGTAGTGATTTGAAATAAAGTCAATAATTTTGGTTTAGCTCGGGAGGGAAGGGGGTGCAGCCCGATACCCCCCTTGGATTCGTCACTGGATTGATGCATAAAAACATTTTCTTACATCCCTAAAGATCAGGTTATTTCTATGACACTTAGCTAATAATTTATACTCATGAATTTTTGTTAAAAACTATGTTTTATGCTAAAAACATGTTTTCCAAAGAAGGGAAGTTAAGAGCAACTTTCTGGAGTAAGTTTACACAGGACATAAAATCTGTAAAAATTCTCTATTATCACATTCCGAGATTATTAATAGTATTTATATTTACATGTGCTTTTTCATGTAATTAAGAAACAAGTTTTTCATGAAAGAGCAATTTCAAATTTTAAACTTTGTTTAAGGAGCACTTGATTTCAAATTTTAAAAACTTTTAATTGCTTACCTACGTATATAATTTCATTTTTATCATTGGTAAATTATTTGTGATGTCTCTAAGGTTTTCAGTATTTTTTTCAATTTCTTGTAAAGCACCTGAAAGTTTATTAATGAAAGATAATTATCTATTTAGAAATGTACGTACCTTAGCAAACTCGCTGGATAAACGAGAAACGCAGGCTGTGTCTTAAAGTTCAAAGTATGTGAAATTCTTTTGTTAGTTTGCAAGCAAGAGCCATTCAATAAAAAAATTGCACTCATTTTATATTGGATGAAAACTGTTGTTCTTTACGTGTATGAGTGCATAAACATGGTTGGTTTAGAAGTATAGTAAAGTGTTGGGTGGAGTAAGAAAATTCCACACGATTCAATCAAAAACTACATAAAATATCAAGAAAACAAGATGCACAATAAACATGTTTTCACAAAACAAGTCTGATAAAGCAACAGATCATGAAATATATAACAGATTTTAACTTTGTTACCGATTCAAAAATAATATCTAAAGAGTTTAGTTTAAAATACTTTTTCATGTTACATAAATTTCATTTATAATTGTTTAAAGATTTTACTAAGAGTACGCCGTAAAGCTAAGCCTATGTAATGAGATCACTACAAACAAAGTTCTTCTTGTTCAACGTAAACATTTCATAAATATTTTATTGCAAGCGTACCAGTTATACGATCTTCATAGAAGGTAATTCTATACAAACAAAGTTCTTCCTTTTCAACATAAACATTTCATCAATATTTTATTGTAAGCGTACCAGTTATACGATCTTCATAGAAGGTAATTCTATCCGAATAAAATAATGATTTTTCATCTTAAATTCTTATGGAAAGAAATATAACAAATGCTTATCCCGTGTTTTGACACACACTTTGTAAACAGAGTTGTTAGTTGTTTCAAATTACTAAAAGTATACACTTTCGAATTCCTAAGATAATGAGAGAGAGATTCTGAGAATTTTACTTGAGAAAGCAAAATGAATATTTCATTTTTCTCTTCGGGATCAACAAGATCAGCATTTTTAAACTTCTAAGAGACTAGTGAAATTGCTGTTTGTGCAGCCATCTTAATTTTTACTCCATTATTGCATTCAAACACTACACATGTAGCTTTGCTTTTTTATTTACTTTTATAATTAAGAGAAAATAAAGATACCTCTTTAAATTGAAGTGCACTTCGTTATCTTCACCAAATCCTGAACTCTTTGCACGAGGCTCTAGGATCCGAGGAGTGAAAAATGACTCACACACTTGGTTTAGTAGACTTACATACGAGGGAGAGAAAGATAATTTTTCCTTTTTGATAAGCGCTGCCATTTTTCACCACGGAGGGGAAAAAACACCCCTGGCACGCATTCCAGTCATAATGCACCAAGTGGTAATTAGGGAATGTAACTGGAAGGATTACGAGAATTTGAGGTAACTTTTCAAAATTTTCTTCGGGAAACATTCAGCTGCTTAATCACCGAATATGTTTCCTTGGTTTTTCAAAAAATGCGTTGCAGGCCCGTTCCTCACGCGTATGGAATAATGATGAGAGAGTTGTTTCCACAATAAACCTCATTAGGGTAAGACTCAAAGAACTGTAATTAAGGCCACGCGATTCTGATATTTCTGGAGATTTATGGGTTTTCAAAAATTAAACACTTATAATTATTATTAGAAACGCCAATGATAAATTTCGGAAATATAACAGAAAATGAGTTTGTTGTAAAGAAAATAGTGACCAAATATACATACATGAATACAATTATTAGTGCAATATTATAACTAAGTAATTAGCATCCTTAAATCTTTATAAATACTGTCGACGCTCGTTATAACGACCACACATTATAAAGGCGATTCCATTATAACGACCCGTGATAAAATCCCCAACTGTATTTCCTTATGCACTATGCTATTTTACTTCCGGTATAACGACCGTACAGGGTCGTCTAATCCCAGTGCAACGTCCGAATTCAGCGAGAACTCTTCCCTGAATTTTTCTAAAAAAGAACATGCTTCTAAATTTAAATAATCTTGATTATTGTATTTTGCCAAGCTTCTCAGATGTAGAGTCTTCAGTGTTACAGTTCAACTTTGACGCGGGAGAGGAGGGGAGAATTACTACTCCACCACAGCGCGAAAATTAGAATAGCCTAGAATAAAAAAAATGTTTCAAGTGCTATTGAGACTTTAAAATGTATTTTCGAAAGGCAGAACATTATTCATCATTTTTAACTCAAATGGAAAATTATGTTTTGCAAAAAGCACATATGCAGAAAAGACAAACAACTATTTCTGATTTTTTCTTTAGAAAATAAACGTTTTGTAAGTATATAACACCCTTTATTTTCTACTTTAAAATTTGTTTTAGAAATATATTTTTAATTGATAAAATTTTATTTTTACTGCCAATGATAAAAAATAAGTTGAGTATTTAGGTTGGAATCTTTAAAAATCGCCTATTTATATGGAACTGCTGAGCGTGCATGTGTACAGTTTTTAATTATATCAACTTTAGCGACCACTCGTTACAAAGATCTTCTGCTGTGGGACGCAGATGGTCGTTATAACGGGCGTCGACTGTAGTATATAATTAAAAACAATTTAAATCTTTCAGAGGATTTATTATTCGTTGAAATTGTTAACGTATTTTTGATACGTTTCAAAAGGGGAAAAATTATTCAATATGTAATTCGTTACTTAGCAAGCAACGCCACCTACCTCAATTTTTTGAAATTTCAAAGAGGAAAAAAATACACAATTTGTCGCAACCAATTACGAATATTTCTGAATATGCAGTCTCGTGTTTATATCATATGTTAAAACAATTCGGATATATTTGTTATTGGTTGCGAAAAATTGAGTACTTTCTTAACCCTCTGACTACTAAGAGCTTTCAAAATCTGAGTACAGTTGTATGCGGAGATTTGCTTACTAATTGATCTGTGGAATGTATTCGTCCTCCCCGTTCACCCTTTGCCTTTCACTACGGGTGGAGGGAGATGTGAATGGCAGGCCTTTCATCTCTTTTCTCTCCCTTAAGGGTCCCTTTAATGACCACTCGTCCAACTTCCTTCTTCCCCTTTCGGAACAGCAACTGGCCGAAATTTGCCCCACTAGTATAGGAGTAGCATGGCCGGTTATGGCCGGCTTAGGAGTCATAGTGTTAAGGGAGGAAAATGGGATGTCCTCTTTAATCGTGTACCGATAAAATATTTCTAAAATACAACAAATATACACGTACTTTAAATGAAGTAAAGAATTATTTTGTGTGCGATTTGAGTCAATAAATATACTGCTTAAAAAATTAAGAAGTCTGTAGAAAAAATAATTCTAAATTCTCAATATATTAACCTCCAGATAATAAAATTTCTAATCCAAGAAAAAATTAAAAAGTAAATGACTGAAAGAAAACTTGCATAACAAATTGAAACTAAATAAATACAACAAAAAAATTACGAACTTAGTAGAAAAACTAATTCTAAATTCTGAATATATTAATCTCCAGTTAATAAAATTTCTAACCCAAGAAAAAATTAAAAAGTAAATGACTGAAACAAAACTTGCACAACGAATTGAAACTAAATAAATACAACAAAAATCTAAAGAGGCACTTTCCCCCAAGAAATAAAACGAATGCAAAAAGTCAATACAAAATCGAAATTCTCGTCAACTGTAAATAAGCCGCATGGATTCAGTACCGTGTTATAGAGTTAAACCAAGTTTTCTTGACCCAACATCAATTATATAATAATGACTCCTAGATTTCACTGTGATATATTACCTTTCCAATTCCTCTAAATCGCTACATTTTTAAAAATATTGTTAGAATCAATTGCGCGCCACATCGTAGCTAATAGGGCATCAAAATCAAATATAATACAATAAAGTTATATGTATATGATTTCTTAAATAATCAGAAAATGCGATAGTACAAAGAGTAGCCTGTTTTGAAATAATATAGGTTTGCGAGTAATTTATCTTCAGATAGCACTGTCTGTGATTTGATGCTTTGCTCGTAATTTCCAAGGCACTAAAAACAAATTAAAATAAAATAAATAAATAAATGATCCGTATCTATTCTTGTGTTTCGGGAGTTCTTCTATGAAGTTATTGATCAGCATGGTAGGTGCAAAAGCATGCTAAAGATCTGTGATTTGATGCTTTATCGTAATTTCCAAGGCACTAAAAATAAAGATAGAATAAATTAATAAATTATCCTTATCTATTTTTGTGTTTCTGGAGTTCTTCTATGAAGTTATTAATAAGCATGGTAGGTGCAAAAGCATGTTAAATGTCTGTGATTTGATGCTTTAATCGTAATTTCCAAGGCACTAAAAATAAATTAAGATAGAATAAATTAATAAATTATCCTTATCTATTTCTGTGTTTCTGCAGTTCTTCTATGAATTTATTAATCAGCATGACTGGTTCAAAAGCATGTTAAAGATCTGTGATTTGATGCTTTACTCGTAATTCCCAAGACACTAAAAACAAATTAAAATAAAATAAATAAATATATGATCCGTATCTATTTCTGTGTTTCTGGAGTTCTTCTATGAAGTTATTAATCAGCATGATAGGTGCAAAAGCATGTTAACCCTCCGTTATTCGCGCGTGGTATAGGTGTCCCCCATTAGTTTTCAAAACGCTGAACTTTGCATTCCATTCATTGTCTAGAGACCAAACTGTTAGTACCTGCCCTTTAAATACTCAGGAACAATATGGCATAGTGATTCAAGTTCAAAAGGTTAGTGCACGACAGATAAGAGAACAAAGAGACACATGGTGGACAGGTTTACCCCGCGCACCTAAACTTGTTACAGGAATTCGCAGTTGATAGTTTTTCTTTCGCTGGTTCTGTAGTAATGCTTTCTTTCTTAACGACTTATAATGCTTCCCGTGTGAAATTCTGGCACTGTGCTTCGTTTAATTTTTTAAATATAAATTAAATTACAGTGAATATCATTCTAAAAATCTATGAGAACACGTTTGACAGCGGATAACTGGTTCTTTAGCTTCGAATTTGCCAAACAACTTTTAACAGATATCTGACCTTATTTATGAGGATGTAATTAATTTAAATAAACTGGAATTGTTAAAAGAATTTTTACCATATAAGAAGCGAGAAATAAAGTGTTGAATATTTGTCATGGTTATTTGCAATGGACATTTTAGTTTCTATTGACGACAGGTAATAATAAAAAAAATCTGAAATGTTGCATTTTATTACATGACAAAAGGTGTACATATTCTAGTTCAGATATGGCGGGAAGATGATGTATCAAAAATACTTGTCATTGGATTATGTTCTTTCTTCCAATCTTTGAAACGACTCTACTATTAATGATTTTGCAATTTTCAAACACAATAATATCGATAAGGATATGAAACGACTTCGTTCCATCAAAAATTTCAGTTTCATACTTATTAAATTTCACATTTTATGCAGAGATGCCCAATAACCTCCTACGAATTAAAAAGAACAGAAAATCTTATTTTAGGAATTAACGGTATAGGACCAAAAAAAAAGTCAATTAGGAATAAAGGTAGATGCAAATATTGCGGGAAAAATAGCGACAAAACTAACCAAAAATATGGTAAAAGATGTCATAATTAAATCTATATTGAACACTTACAGAAGTATACGTAAAATGTTGTGATTTTTCATTGTATTTTTGTTATCTCTATAAAAAATATTCAAAAATAGTAATTTTATAGAGCGACGATATTCAAGTTTGTGTGTAGTGCTGCTGAAGAATCCATTCAATTTTAGGAACCATTTTTTATTAGGCTACGTTCCACAGCACAGAACATTAAAGTTACAAGACACAAGACAAGACAGAGAACAACATCACGAGACAAGCACACAGACAAGTATGACAGAGAGGCATCATGGGAAAAAGATGGCTCCAGTAGCGCCACCTACCATAGAAAGGAGAAGGCAACTGATTGTAACCGCTACAATTTAAAATTATTTTTCTTTTTTTACATTTCTTAGAAGTGTATTCTTTAATTTGCAGCTGATATATAAATTTTTAGAAAAAAAATTATATGTAGAAAAATGGAAGAGAAAATGGGGTACATATGTACCCCGCGCGCCTAGTCGTACAACAAAATTTCGGAATCCTAACGGAGGGTTAAAGATAAATGTGTGGAAATTCCAAACAGAGTTGTTGAAGAATTCCTTAATGATATTTCCATTGCTATTATAACAAAACCACATTAAACAAAATCTCCTCATTTCCCTAATTTTAAGTTCAAACTTCTAAGACCTTTTCAATTCTTTTTACTTTCTCGTATACGAAGTATACAAAGAGAAAATATTGTAATCGTCAAAAAATTCAAACTCGAGATTTTGACGAATCTCCACGTTTCAGGCCTTCCTGAGTCCGAATAACACAATTTGGGAATTATGTCTGTCTGTGAACACGATAACTCGAAAACTATTAGAGCTACGGGGATGAAATTTGGTATGTGATCTTTGCACATAATTTGTAGGTTACTGTCAAATTTTGGACAAAATCCGTCTACGGGAAGTCCGTCTGTCTGTCTGTCCAGGTTCATGTGAACACTATAACTCAAACACCTCAATACCTAGATGGATAAAATTTGGTACACAGCTTTATCAACCTGAATGTAGGTCCGTATAAAAGTTTGGGCCAAAACCGTCAACGGGCTGACTGTCTGTAGGTCTGTATAATCGCATACTTGTTTTAATTCGCTTCTCCATGCGCATGCGTACTGGTTTACTTAAACGCTATTTCTGTCTTGGTGAAAGTGACCTTGACGCGAAACAAGTGGATAAACATTGCATTCTGGGTTACGAGACGATGCAGTAGATTCGAATTTTTTTTACGCGGGGAAAGGTAGGTTGCCGTAATTGCCAAGCATTGATACGGGACGCTTAGATGCTAAATAAATAAATCACGAATAGAGTAGGTACGTATTTAGCTTATTTTACTCGGATGAAAAACATCAATACTCTTAGCAATGAATCATCCTCAGCAACCTTATAAAATGAATCCGTAAAATAATAAAAAAAATTGTTGCGAGGCTAATCCCTTTTATCCCAGTCACACTTTAAAGCTGATTTTGCTTTCTTAATTATATAACTTTCTTCTTTCACATAATTAGAAAATTGGGCGCAAGTCATTTTAAAATTGTAATGATACAGAGTTTAGGAAGAAAACGGAACACATAATAATACGGGAATGAGTAGTGAAATACGGTGACAGACCCTTAAATACGGGACGTATAGAGAGGGAAAATGACACGAGAAAATTTAGGGGAGACAACTCCCGCTGGTTAAAATCAGCATTAGTCACATTTACAATATCTTCGTAGGGTATGGAATAATACAATCTATTATGCAAAAAATATCTATTTATCCTAAATATTTAATATGAAATATCATATAAAAATAATTAATGATCGTTAATGTTTTAGGCGTGAATTACTGAACTAGAAGTGAGTACAATGCACAGTAATTTGTGCTCTGCTAAATTATATCCTATTTATGTTTTCCCCATTACTTTTGTGAAATATCTTCTGTGTAAGCATGGAATTATGTTTGTTCATCTTTAATTAGTGGCGAATTCAGAACTGATGCAAATATATTAAGAAGCGGGATGAAATCACTCAACTTCCAACAAAAGCTTACTAAACAAAGGAGCTTTCAAATCAAGCAAATAATTTCATTTAAATTTAAATGCTCTTAAATTAGTGTAGGAATCTCATCAAGAAAACTCAGTTGTTAAAGTTAATTTTTAGTTTCAACGAACAAAAAGATTTTCTTATGAAAAAGACATAATTTTTTTATCCTGGTAATTATATTTACTTTAGATAATTATATTTTATTCAACTTTATTACATACAAAGATTTCTTGTTGTCTGGAATAAATGATGGAATTTTAATTGAAACAAATACAAGAGATATATTTAGATTTAGAAAAATTCTTTGCCATTTGCATTAAAATGCACATTGCTGCTATTGGATTCAAGTATTAATTAAATAAAAATACAGAAAGTTAAGGTATTATACGTCATTTCTGTAATTTTGCCGATAGGATTATTTTTAAAAGTGTTATTCAATCAGGGGAACCGTCTTTTTTACGGTTTTTCTTTCAATCATATTCAAAAGATATTTGAAATATGTGTTTATTTAAGTCATTACATTTACCGGAACAGAAGAATAATGAATGGACGAATTTTAAAAAATAAAATTGCTTTCGTTAAAAGAAATTCACACTAATTGATATCAAAGTCTCTTAAGCAACAAAAACAACAACAAAATATACATATATGAAAAGAAATCTTGCTAAATGCAGATATATTTCATATACAGTAGAGTCTCCCTACAACGATGTCTCCCTACAGCGAATTTCTCCCTATAACGAAATTTTTAATCGGAATGTTAAATAACATTCAAAATACTCTCCATATAACGAAGTGGTTGTCTCCCTATAACGAAATTTTTAATCGGAATGTTAAATAACATTCAAAATATTCTCCATATAACGAAGTGGTTGTCTCCCTATAACGAATTTTTTCAGACCTTTATCTTTTCGATTTTTGTCATTTTTGAAGAAAGTTGCTAATTTCTGCGCAAACAAATCGCTCACACGTGCCTGTTTCTGGAACCACTCGCATTGTTCATTCCATCGATAACACATAACAATAGAATGCTATGTGAAGGGTAATGCAGTTGTGGGGACCTGTGTTTCTACACAGGGAGCAACATTTCTACGGGTCAACATTCCAGGAATCGGTGTGGAGCGGGGGTGGACACAGCAAATTGATGTGACAATACGCGTTTTATGTTTATCCATACTAGTACATATTATTCTCTAAATTGGTGAATTGTCTTCACTTTTGAGCATTTTATTTATACAGCAATAATTAGTACAGTTTTAACAAGTTTATAATAAATATTACTTCATTTTTAATTCAATGTCATAATTAAATATTTTTGAACTTATCGCACATACTAAAAGGTTTGTAACGTTTACTTAAATAACTGCAAAAATCTCTAATCTCCGTATAACGAAATTTTCTCTATAGCGAATTTTTCAACCGGAACCAAACGATTTTGTTATAGGGAGATTCCACTGTATTTACATTTGTTCATCCAGAGTTTTTACAGAACTGACGTTTGTACAAACAGTTTAAATTAAAAACATGCATGAAAATAAATAAAGAACTAGATTTATTTTTCAAATATTTCTTTTGTGTTATATGCAAAAAAATGCGTTACCTGATTTTAAATAACGAATGATGAAATAAAATTCGAGTTCTGAGTTCTAATCAATGTACGGTTTTAAGTTTGAAATCAAATGTTTTACGATATAAAGGATATGCACTCTTGTAACTTGTATATGTCAGCATATATTTTCATTATATTGTGTGTGTCAGTATAATTTAATTCAGTTTAATTAGTGTTGCGAACTTCACCCACAAAAGTAAGAGGGGCCGGTCTATTGAACCCTGTGAGGGCCTTGCCAGAAGGGGGAGGACTCTCCTACAACCTCTCTTGTGAGTGGCTACTGGCTTTAAGTGAAAAAGTCAGTTTTCACTCAATTCACTCCGCAATCCTCTAATGTAAGATGCCAATTTTTTCTGAGCACAGGGCACGGTTCGAGATTTTTTAAGTAAAGCTCTCAAGTGGTCTGTTTCTTTTGAGACAGATTCACCTATAGTGAGACGAGGGATGAATTCCTGAAGGTTGAGGCCCAACTATTATATAAATGATATGATGAGTTTGTAGTGTTTGATGAATGCATGCTCTTATATGTCTAATATAATCTCCATGTCCAACAAGAAAATAAAACCCACTGAATGTCAGACAGCGAGTCGTCTTATCATTGCCTATAGAGATAAGTAAACTCGCATTTACATTATATATAAGTTAAGAATATATTTACTCCTGATAAGCT
>BGPR01000749.1:329181-372903 GCA_013235015.1 Araneus ventricosus
TTTATTCGAAAAACATTGGACACCGAGTCGCACAGATTTAAATGCCATCTAAACATATTCACTATCGTAACACTCCAAATAATTAAAAGCCAGTGCGAGGTTCTCCTATGTGATACTGATGATAGACTGCGTGCAGCATCTGAAATAGGAAAAAGAATAACATCAGGAATGTGTATAAAATAGTTCAATAGAGAATTTATGGTAAATATATTTGTGGTTTTATAAATGCATAAAAAATTCATACGTTTTTCATGGAAAATCAAATTTATATACGAAGGAAAACAAACAATATGGATTATTGAATAAAGTCTTCTTTATTACTTGTATTTATTAAATTTTTGACTTATGATTCGACTTCATATCAGTCTGACTCTATTTGATCGTTAATTAAAATATCAGAATCTGAAAGAATTTACAAGGTGAGGCAGAATGGACGGGCGTGTTTGAAAGTTCTAGAACTCACCAACAGGTGAAGGAGATATGCGCGGGAGGTGACGTTAGGTTCATGCCCAGATAGCATGCACATTTGCAGCAAGTTCGATTTTTTCTTGATATTATATTGTCATGGCAAACTTGACGTGACAAATTTTCAGCAAACCTCCTGCAAAGTAAGATTACATAATCGACCATCCTCATCGTAAAACAAGTTTGCCGTGAATTTGACACGGCAAACATGACACAATAATGAAGTTAAAACTCCTTTCTTCCGTTTTCCGCTTGAGTCCCAACTTGTATTTTGTTTAGCATACCCACCTATAGTCCAAGACAACTCAAGAATGTTATACAGTGGAAGCTATGGATGATATTCTTCCGCCAAGTGAAATAGTCCTGCAATTATTCTAATGTATTTTAAAAGTAATTGACATATTTCAACAGAATTCTGCTTTAAATAACAAAAACCGGTATTCTATGCAATAAAATTCTATTTTCAAAACGTATGTTATTTAATTTCTTAAATCTTTTTTTCCCGCCTTCTGTCGGAAATGACGAGAACCAAGATGACCTTGGGAGCATTCGGGGGAAAAGCTTTTTTTTCTCTGTCTCTTCGGAGCTCACATTTGGCGAATAATCCCTCTTGGTGTTGGCAGCATGTAACACAGCATATAAGTTTTTGCATTTTATATGTTTGACTCAATCTGTTTATCTATAAAGACTAAATGTTAAACTCTAGATTTTACGGATTCATTTGTGCTCAAATTTATCGAAAAAATATTTGCATACAATGAAAAATATTATAAGAGTGCTAAGAAAAATATTTAAAATAGAATATGAAACTTTCGGTTATGCTGTATAATATAAAACATTCAATGTACATATCTTAACCTCTCAAAACTCCGTATTAGAAGAGTGAAAATAATTGTTTTACTGAATATATAGTTTAAAATTTGAGTTGTAATTCGATTATTATTCGAGCATTATTCATTGTAAATATTTTAGTTTTTTCATTAAATTTCCTTTTCATTATTAAAAAAATTATGCATCCTTTATTTCAAGATAAACAGCATGAAAGCATGGTTGGTGTAATCAATTCTTTTTTTTTTGCATAGAATCTTCTGCTGTATACAATTTTAAATATAGTGTCAAGTGTCTACTATTGATATTTCTCAGACTTCCTTTAATTAATAATGCACAAATTATGTACTTAAAAACAATGTAATAGTTAAAAAAACGATCCAAGCAACTTTCTCTTTTTGCTTTGAGAACGAAACGTTGGCGCACACGAAGCAAAGAAAATTTACTTCTGGTTGTTGGCGAATTCTAATAGAAAGTAACCCCAAAACGCGTAGAAACACCAACTACGTCATTCATCGGTGCAGCGCCGGAAGCATAGACTAATCTCTGTTAGCTTCTTGGCCTGTCTTTGAGTATAGGGACCATCCGGTCGTCAGATCGAATCGCTCTCTCCTCTACAACCATACGGATCGTTAAAGTAAGTTCCTTCAAAAATAACTCAAAGTGCGGTCAGTAGAGGGTGGAAAAAAGAGGGAAAGAAACCCCACCGTCTTGTTACGCGATAATAAAAGAGGGTGATCGATCAGTAGATAAGGCTTTGAAGAAGGGGGGGGGAATATACCCCTGACGGGAAGCTATTTTTTTCTACTAGTTTGCTATGAGCTTGAAACAGCAAGCTTGTCGCATGGTGACTTCGAACTTTGGGACAACTTGTTTCAAACTTGTTATGAACTTGCGTTCTTGCCGTGTCAAACTTGTTGCAGACTTGCAGAACAAGATTGCTGCAAACTAAAATCGCTATCTGGGTGAAGTCTTATTATTTATTTTTCTCTGTTGAAGCCATGAAGCTGGAGACGATACAACACCGCGTTTTTGCGTACGACTTGCTTCTTCAAGAATAACGAATCTGTCAAGACGTTCAGCGTGAGTTTCATCGCCATTTCAATATCCATAGAAATCAATCTGTTCCCGTTCGTAATATTATCCTACATTGAGTTTTAGCTCTAAGTCAACGAGATACACTATTGAGCAAACCACCTCCGGGGGTTACACGAAAGGTACGTAACCTTGAAAATGTGGAAAGATTCAGACAAGCCGTGTTGCGCAACCTGAGTTGCTCTGCTCGGAAACAATCTTATGAACTTGGCCTCAGTAATCTATAAGTTGTATTTTACATTTAGACCTATAACTTCACAACTACACATTGGACGTTGCGCAACAGTGGAAACCCAGGGATTGCGACCAACTACTAAACTTCGCGCATGAGATGGAAGATGATGATACTTTTTCAGAAATGCATCAGTGATAACGGACATGACATGAGAGATGATGTTTTTCACACACTTGATTTTGTTAAACGCTATTTCGGTAAGAACTCTGGTATGACAATAAATTTCTTTTTAAGAAAAAATTAACGATTTTGTGATATTCTGAAAAACTTCCGTCCTTTCAGCCTCACACTGTATATTTTTATTTTCTCTTGCTTTCAATGAACATTTGTAGTTGTATAAAAATGTTATTTTATTACTTTTTGTGCTTTGCTAACCAATCTGTAAAAGTTTCGTACTATCCGTTGCAAATTAATGATTAAATTATTTGGTATACAGAGCATCTGGAGTTACTCTTCTATTCCATGATGAAATATGTGTAAACGGAGCCACGTATAGGCAACACAACAGTGAAAATGTCTTCCATCAAAAAGAATGGCTAGATCGTCAGTTCTTTTTGAGTAGCTGAGATGAGAAAATGTTTATTGAAGGAAAATATCTTGCTGCTGCAACTCGACATACAATTCGGCTCAAGCTATTCTGAATAGTGCAATTTTATTATAGCAATAAAACTAATAAGATTGCAAAGATTAGATTTAATTTCTATTTATCTTGGGACAATTTGGTACCAGGCTTTAAGGAACTGGATACGGGTAAAGACCGAAATTACTACTTTCGAAGTCAAAGAGAAGAGAACAAAAGTTTGCCCTGAACTGAACTAATAACATCGAAGGACTATTTAGAAAAGAAAAAGAAAGAAGAAGAATAAAAAGGGAGAGTGAGATACAAAAGAGAGTTTAAAAACAAAAGAGGGATCGCAATACACTTAAATAGATGTGTGAACAGGACTGTGTTATAGCTGGGCCGAAATTTCACAGGACAATGTTGTAGTTGGACCATCGGTAGAACAGGTTTTGTAAAGAAGTAAATGATTGGCAACAGGTTGAAATTACGTTCCTTTTGGTGAGGCTTGTGTGATGTGTTCGAAAAAAGAATGCGTTAGGATGATGTCGCCTTTCTGATTCCTGCTCTCCGTGATGTTGCCTTTAGCTTCAAGATCTATGTCTCGTGCGGCTGAATAGAGTGAATTTTTGTACAATGTGTTTTTAAAGACAGAATAGTGATGACTATTCATCGCACGTTTCTATCCTATAGTAATTGAGGATAAGGTCGTCTCAGTGCCACTCGTGTTTCGAGCTCGAATTTCCTTCCCGATTTTTTATAGCATGCTTCGGTAAGGTTTTCTTTTCTTTGACTGCAGTCAAATTAACATTTTATCCTATATCTATCATTATGTTGGAACATTTATATAGTATCTTTTACTCATTTATGTACACACGTGTTTTTCTTGTTTCAATAAGACTTGGTGTGTTGAATATTTGTTCCGCAGTAATGTCACGAGGTTAAATGTTAATAAATAATGTTTTTTTGTCTAATTCGATCTTGTGCTCTTGCCTTTGGTGTGCTACTCACTTATACGATCACAGTGCCATTTGATATGTATTTTAAACATCTACAGTGTTTCTGCCACAATGCAACAAGATGAAAACTAAAGCTGCAATAAGGAGCACTATGAAAGCAAGGGAAAAAAAGAAGGCATTCTGATTTGTCTAGTTCGAGTTCTGGAGGTGATGCATTCAGCTTCAAAATTGGCGATGATACCGATGTTGCAGATATCCGAGTACAATGTATATTACTTTCATACAAGGTTTAGATATATCCTAGAAAAGTAGTTGAAATCGAGAACATTAAAGTAAAAGTCAGTTTAATGTTAACAGGTAGGAAATTTTGGAAGTTGACATCAAAAGAAGACAAATATTTGTCTAATGATACTGCAATTATTAAGAGTATCACACTTCGTTGACACATTATTAGCCGTGAGATGCGAGTGTGATTGATTTTTATTATACAGGCTGTAATTGTTGCTTTTTGAATCAATATATTAATTTTTTCAAAAAATTTTCTTTCTTAACTTGTTTCAGATAAATTACCTAAATATGGTAATGCTCAATTTCCGAACGGTAAATATTATGCTTTAGTTTTATTACGCTTTGTTTTTGAACGCTGAACTTACTTTTTTCGTGCTACATACACAATATTTCCATGGTATTACATTAAAGGTTTTACTGTTAGCTGAGCTTGAAAAGATTTTCTTAGTGTTGTTGCTAACAAGCTCAGTATTTATATATTCAGTTTTTTTATGGATTGGTTAAATCAGTTTTAATTTAATTAACGTCCGTAACACTTTATAGATGTCAGCGGTTTCTGGAAATAACATATGTTTATATTTGAGTTTTTAAACTCATTATTCAAAGTTATTGCATTTTCTGCAGTTTCTTAAATATATATGTGCATACACATAAAATAATTAAAAAGGGATATTGTAAGATTAAATAACTACTTCTTTAGAAGTCAGTTGAGTTATATTCGAGACGCTGTTAGTCTACTGCTGAGGTAAAAGTCGGTGTACCTCTCACTTTTACTTACATTAAAAATATTTTAAAATTTTAATAATAAAAGCAAATCTTAAATTTTGATAAATAAAAAAATAACAATCTTTCCAAATCCTAAATTTTTCCGAAGGGGGGGGGAGAATACCGCCTACTCCTATGAATGAAATGTGTACTTGTGTCAATATATTTATAAAATATTTTTTACACTCAAGCAAGTGATTAGTTTTAAAAAATTCTACATGCGAGTTAAAAGGTATATTATGCTGTATATTTTGATTTATTGCAGTGTATGACGTTAACATTTACTCCGTGGTACATTCCGAGATCGAAACCCAAAGAGTCTCCAGTCCGTTGGATGGGTATACGTAGACGGAAGAACATACCATGCTCTCAAAAGCCAGGATTTAACCGACCGAACATATCTCCTATCCTACTTTGAGTTGTCCGAACCACCGCGCGGAATGGCAGTCAACAATTGAAAGTAGAACCAATGGGCTTTCTTCGATGAGTACCGTTGACTACATAAACTTGAAGACGACTTAAAAATACAGTTCTGTCCTTCTGATTTTAAATTCAACGGTCATTAATTCATTTTCTCTCAAAAACGAGTTAACTAGGTACGCCTGCATTGTTTCCTTCACTTCCGTGACAACTGCAAGTAAGACATCTCATGGTAAATTGACTGCGAATGAATCATTTATGGGCTTTAATTTCATTCCAATATATTACAATGACTTATATTTGATTAATTAAACCAAAATATATAACCACATTTAAAAATACAGTTCTGTGTTCTGTCTTTCTGATTTTAAATTCAACGGTCATTATTCCATTTTCTCTCAGAAACGAGTTAACGAGGTACGCCTGCATTGTTTTCTTCACTTCCGTGACAGCTGCAAGTAAGATATCTCATGGTAAACTGGCTGCGAATGAATCATTTATGTTCTTTAAATTAAGTTGTCTACAGGCATGCATATTTCCTGAAGTCTTTTGTCTGACCATTATATCCTATTTTTCTCATTCGACAACGCTTTTTAACAACTATAAGAATATACGTGTTTTGCTTTGTTAAAATAATCGATTTAAAACATCTATACACCTATTTCTTCAGCGTTCGCAATGTGCTAAATACAGAAAAAAGCTTCAATTCCTCTTTTTTCAAATTACTGTTATAATTTCTACAGTGATAAAAGATTTATCGGAGAACTTTTATCAGTAAGTCTTCCATTTTATCACAATTTTCGTAATTTTTTAAAATAAATTGTGAAGTTAATGTTCTCGACAATTTTTAATCCCTAAGACGAAAAAGTGTTTTAATGATGTTCTTTCTGTGCAATATTAAAGAATACTGCACGGATTGAAACTGAAAGAAACCTTATCTTTTCAAAACCTTATCATACTTGCTCATCAGCAACTTATCTTTGCTCATTTCATTTATGTTTCCTTCTTAGCATTTATCTGCTGTTCTTTTAATTTAATACCTAATATTTAAATTAGTTTCGGTGAATATTGTCTCCTTAATTTAAGTCAATTGTTTTCATAGAACTGTCGGGTATTTTTAATTATCATCCAGAATCAAAATATATGCTTCTGTTAAGTCATTTAAAAATAACGTTGCGGCTATTTTGAATGCAACCAGTATTTTAAAAGGTACTGTTGATCTGCTTAGTAGAGTACCTTTTTCTCAATAAACTGGTAAATTGAAGGTCAGTTATCAGTAAAAAATCCCTCACTTCTTTTATTAAAATGTGTTTTTATTAAATATGTTTTAATTATTAATCGTTGCAATATTTTGTTGATGCAATCACTAGCTGCTGCTGCGTTGAGCGCGCATAAAGGTGTATTGTTATTGTTTAATTCTTGTTTCTTATTTATACTTTTTATTTTTTAATTTTTGTTTTGCCTTCATTGTATCCTATTTTCGTCCCTTGGTCGCAGTGAACTTGCGCTGAAAAACTCGTCTTGTTTCAGCAGCAATAGGATTTAATGATGGAATTCAACTCATTCGCTGTACTAAAGAATAAACTCCGAACATCATATAGAAAATAGACAAAATCACAGTGTAAAGAACAATGTCTCACTAAATATCTTGCAATACTGTTGAAGCAAGCGGTGGATTCTTTGGAAACGTCGTATTATTGTCTTTCAAATTCCAACGCCATTTGTTGTCTAATTTTGCAACGAATTTCAAAATTTACTGGGTAAATATTTACTGTTCTCCCAAGCATAGTATTGCAAACGGTGCTTTTCTGTTACTTACTCATCTTTTCTGTTATTCATGTTACAAAACTGGGGACATCGTGTAAAAACTTGTTTGATTTGGTCGGACTTCGCCTTATACGAACACGAAATCTTTTTATTCCTCCTACTGGATTGTGTACCTTTATCTATTCGTGTAGAATGTGAAAACGGCAAGTTGCCACATTCGTTTTTAATCGAATAAATGATCTATTTGATTAGTACAGTAGTTTTATCTTAATAGTTTTTAAAATCAGCATTTTATATTAAAAGTTCCCATTGTAATACCGTATATTTGTGTTATTACTTTATTATAACCGTTTACAGCTTTATTTTGCTTTTATCTTATTTCCACTCTTCTTTATCAGTCCCTAGAATGTCATTAAATAATTTCATTATTATTATTAGCAAACTGTCAAAAGAAACGCAGAATTTTCTCATTTTTGCAAACTGTCAATGAATTGTCTTCAGATAGATGTTAGAAGAGCAATGATGAACAACTTGTTCAGTCAAAACTAAGAATAATGTTTTAATAACTACAATATGAATAATGACAAGAATTTAAAATTTTAATCTTTCATTGTTTCTACTGAAACGGAAAAATAAGGCTAACATTCCATTATTTCACATTATTCGAAATAATAAATAATTAGCTACGCCATACCTGTAAGAAATATTGTAATTTATTTAGAACAAACACCTACGTTTCACTATTTATTATTTTAATCATAGAACGTATAACATAGAAAGACGATAATATTCTGTTTAAAATTAAAATTTCAAAAAATTACGGTCAGCAACCATTATAATTTGAAGCATTAGGTGCATTATTCTATTTTAAAATTTTATTTAAAACACGCTTCAGATTTGCAAAACAACTTCAACAGTAAGTTTACAGGCATGATTTTGTAAAGAATAAATTATTCTTATACATCATGCTGTGGATAAAGCCTTCTTTTGTGTTTGGTCTAATCTGTTACTCATTTTTACGTAACACAATACATCAGAACTTTCAAATACTCGGAGAACAAAAGGCAATAACATTTATTTTTCTAAAAGTCTGCATATTTTAAGGTATTCGAACACGTTCGGAGTACTTTTTTTTAAAATTGTGAAATAGAAACACCAAAATGTGTTTTTTAGATTCGAATTTAATAAAGATTAATATTAGAGTATGATTTTTGAGTATAAATTATTACAAATTTACAAAAATCTTAAATTTCTGCTGCTTTTTAGAGGGAATTCCCCAAAACTTTCACAGGTCAAACTACTACAGGTCAAAATTTTGTAATAATTCAAATAAAACTAACACTAAAATAAACTACATACTATGGACTAGTCACTGTACGAGAATCTTAACATTCTTTGGATAAATAAAAATTTTAGAGCTGATCGAACAATCATCATAAGATTTTCAGCAAATTCTCTATGTCATTTTTCAAATAAAAGACCATAATTAAAAAATATTGATACAATATACATTATTCTACTACATTCACTAGAGAATCATTTGAAGAAAGCGTTCAAAAAATTTCAGAACAATCGAATGATAATATCATGAGTTATCATGTTTGAAGTTTGAAAAATATGCATAAAATCTAATTTTGAGAAAAATCAAATTTTAGTTTTTCCTCGCGCTCAAATTAAGTATCTAAACTTTAAAAAAATTTCCTAAAAATCTACTAACATCATATTAACTTGAAAAAAACGCAGTTTAAAAGAATTTTTGACAGGTTTCTGTCCCTTTAAATGACAACTTTCGGTTAATTAAACGCCCACTTCCGGTTTGTTATAAAACAATTAATATCTCATCTTCTAATTAACGTACCGGCAAAAGTAAATATGTTTTAGCAAGGTAAATGAATGAACTATCGAAAACATCAAAAATTAAAAAAATGGAATCTTGATCGAAAATCGACTTTTCAACGTGTTCGGATACCTTAAATATATTTAGACACTAAGCGATATTTCACAACACTGATGCTACAATTTAGTAGGATTTTTAAGAAAGTTGTTAGTTATATATATTTAAAATATTCGTGGTAAATGAACATCAGTGCCTTTAGATTCTTACCAGCTTCTTTTGGATGTGGAGATAACAATTGTGTCATATCCCTTCTTCACATCCAAAAGATTTACTAGACCATAGTATCGGAATAAATGCGTTTAATCATTGGTACGAAGGCATTTAATATCCTTAATTCTTTGTGATATTTTTTATGAAAAGTAAAATAATCTTTTAATAAAATTACTTCGATCTTTTTCGAATTAGAATTTATAGTACTTATACAAACTACTCCTATTATCTCCAATATTTTGGAGAATGGGCTGAATATACAATGGTTTCTCAACTTCGTTTTGAATTACAAAATAACAGGAATTTAATTTGATTGTAGATTTGAAACTGACTTGAATTATTCAACTTTTATAACAAGAAATAATTAGTCATAAAAAATATATTAAGCTCTAAAAGTAATACGTTTCTGCAGATGAAAACCGATTAAATGTGAAATGCATAAATGAAAAATATTTGACCTTTTAATGTTAGTTGGATAGAGATTAAATATTCAAAGTTATCAACTTTCATTACATTTACTTAGTCGTAGTTTTGATGCAATTGCACTAACGCGTTGTTGAAATCAAATTCTGGAAAAATATTTTTTCATTAAAATGACTCTGAATTTCATTTTCCGGAAATAAAGCTTAATATAGTATTCAAATATGATTTGAGATCTACAATTATTTTAATATTAATGCAAGATTAAAGCTATAATACGAAGTAAATCATAACTTCCAGAAAAGAATCATCTTAACTTATTATATTATTCAAGAGTTTTCTTACCAATTCGAAGTCCCTGAATGCCTAGAAAGAAAAAGAAAGTATATTAGAACACATTTCATTAAAAATATTGTAACATATTGTAGTCAATACTTAATATCGCAATCAATTCGAAATAATTACATCCATGCTACAAAAAATTGAACGTTTGAAAAAAATGCTTGGAAACAATTTTCTAATAAAAGTATTTAGAATTCCATAATTTGAATATTTATCTCAAAACATAGTATAAATGCAAACCCATCTCATTCTTTTTTGTGAAATTCTTTGATTCTTACAGTATAGCACATTAATGACGTTATGCTAAGTACATAGGGGGATAAATAGATAAAATAAATGCAACATTATATTTTTTATGGCTCTAAATAAACTCATAATATTTAAAAAATAATCTTATATTATTAAATTCATTGATCAAAAGATAAATTATTTGAACATGGCTTCTATGATATTATGATCTTTTTCTAATTAAAATTTTCATAACAAGAGATTTCAAGAATTAGTTAATCATATGAATTTCATTTGATCTGTTGGTATCTGAAATCAAAGCATAGATATTGCATACCTGCATTTATAAGATTAAAAACATTACTTTCTATATCAGATATAATTTAAAATACATCTATCAATATTTTTTTATTGAAGAGTTCAATTCATGAAACGATACTTTGATTGCGAATTAACAATTACATAATTTACTTAAAATTGTAAAAGGATTAGATTAAATTCATACACATTTAACACCTTAAGAAATATCTATATGATACCCTTTATTACTAAGACCTTTTAATTTTTTCACTTTAATTTTTATTTCGTTCTTTTACAACGAACTGCACGAAGAATTCCATTACTAATAATTCCAGGTGTGAAGTCATAACTAAAATAATATCCTCTTCTCATTCTCATGAAAACTTGAATTAAGTATTCTTAACTGAAATAAAGTTCTTGGATTTTATTTTATCTCCTGAAAGAATAAAGGAACTAAAAAAGGGAGTCCCATCCTTCTAAGCACCACCTTTCATTTTCATCGTCGAATTTTACGATCTCGGTTTAATGGTTTTTTGCTGGATGAAGCTTCTTACGAAATGAGGAGGAGTTTAACAGAGAGAGAGATCTTAACGGGAAAATCAACAGAAGTGAATCTGGTAAGTAAGATATTTTCTTTAATTAAAATCCGTGCCCGGTAATGCAGCTCTTAATGCTTTTTATTAAATTTGCATCATTTATGATCCTATTGAATGGGGTTTATTTAAAATAAATTTCTTATTTTTCCGTCTGAGGATTATGGTTTCATTATAACGGTTACAGGCTTTTAAAGTTAATTTTGTGAAGGGGAGTCAGTACACTCTATACCACCAATGTTAAATTGACCATTTTCTATGTACCTTTTCTTGCAATCTATTATAGATACATGTTTGAAATTTTTTATACAGTTGAAGTAGATATTCATTTCTATACCGAAGTGAAAATCTTATAAAAATATAGATTGTTTTCTGAATGAAGCTTCTTACGAAATGAGGAAGAGTTTAACAGAGAAAGTTAATTTTGTGAAGGAGAGTCAGTAAACCCTATACCGCCAATGTTAAATTGACCATTTTCATTTTTTTTCTACAGTAGAAGTAGGCATTTATTTCTATACCGAAGTGAAAATCTTATAAAAATATAGATTGTTTTTTAAACATTTTTAATTGAATGTCACTATGAATTTTTCAAAAAATGCCTTTATAACACGATATAAGCATTATTAAAAATATTTTTGGAATATCAGAAAAGCATTTCACATCAGTATATACATTTATATGTATAGAATAGGTGTTAAAAATTTCAAGAGTATATATATACTAGATTTTGAGAAAAAGGTAAGGGCAGTTTCCAAAATACAATTTTGAGATAATTCAAGTTAAAGGTAAAAATTTTGTATTACGTTAATCTGCTTACATTTTTTTAAAGTTTATTTTAACTTACTTCTAATATGAACACGAACAAAAGTCATAAATCGTTAGAAAGTTCTTGAAATGGAATTTCAAATATATAAAAATCAAAATAATTGTGAAAGTATATCGGGTACTGGCTCCCGTTGTTGGAAATGACTCGCCGACGTATTTTGTTACAGTAAAACTTTGATTAACCGTCCCCGTCCGGACCAGGGCTGTGCCGGATAACTGAATAGACGGAAAACAGAATATTTTTAATACTCATGTATAATGAGTGATTTCACTTCTGGTTCCGGACTAAAATGGAAATAAAACACTTTAAAACTGAATAATACATAATTTTGTATTTTATTTTACAAAACGATCAACATAAACTTATAAGAGTAATAATGTACAAACAGTAATTCAATAAAGTAATAATAAACAGTGGAAGAGTACTAACGTACAGAATTTTTTTGCAATACTATAATCCTACGTTTTCAGACGATGACAAATAATAGAAACTGACGAAATAATAGATTTGACTAACCGAAGTTTTATTGTATAAACAAAACGTGAGATTCCAATTCCATTTCGGAGAGCATATCTAGCTAAGTTCATGAATCAAGGACTCAAGCTAAAGATAATAAACGGCATTTTTGGCTGGTCAAACGGCCGTAGCTTCTATCTAACTAAAGATTCAAGAGATCGCCAACAGAGGGCGCACTCAATGGACTGAACTCTGAACACTCGTTTTTTGTGGTTACTCTCAATTCTGTATTCGTTAAGCGTTACACAAGGAATGATGCCTGTACGCGCTCTTAAATCTGTGAATAAATTATAAAACTCCATTCTTATATTCGTCTATTCTG
Source organism: Araneus ventricosus (assembly GCA_013235015.1). Lineage (NCBI taxonomy): Eukaryota > Metazoa > Arthropoda > Arachnida > Araneae > Araneidae > Araneus > Araneus ventricosus. The sequence continues at coordinate 342,217 of BGPR01000749.1, forward strand.
CTCATTCTAGATGTAATTCGAACCGTAATATCAATTCGGATAATAAAGCCGTTATATAATTTCGGAAAAGAGGTGAGTCACTAATTTTATCTGTTTCCTTAAGTACAATTACGCAAGGTTTAAAATTAGTAATGATGTAATCCCCATTCAGTATTGTTTCTATATATAGATATTATCTCAACCTAATCAATTCTTAAATCAGATTCTCATTCTAAATCAACATATCCATAGGTCGCTGTTTCGGCTCCGGCTCGACGGACCAATAACCCCTGAGGTAGAAGTCAGACATGTGTCCTATGGGAGAGTGGGTAGGGTATGGTAGTCTTTCTGGGGGACTCTTGGGGTAACTGACCACATTGCGTTTCACCTGAAGAAAAACCTCTTGCAGCCAGCAATTCAATGTTAAAGCGCGCATTGCTCTTTCATTTTTTGAATAATGCCGGTTAATATAGATCATAGCCAAAGTTACAACGAATAAGCTCCTACTTGCTCCGATTCATATTTCCCACCATAGCTTTTGTAAAAATCAAAATTTTACGAAACGTTATATGAAATAAAATACCATTATAAAATGGATTTTCTAGTACAGAAAATTTAAAGTGTTTCTTCCCTTTTCATGTCAATGGAAGAGTGGATCTATCTCTCTTTTCGACCAACTGTGGGACTGGCTGCCTGTTATTGTTTTCTCCTAAGTTATTTCTAGATTTCTTCAATATTTACTTTACAGTCATAATTTTAAAACATTTCTAGAAATCATCATAGCTTAAAAAGAATAAGCAAATTTAAATTAATTATGGCAACCGTAGCCATTAACAAACTTAAACAAAGGAATGGAGTGAAACAGATGCTAAAATGATAAATTGTGCACCTTTTTTATTTGGAACTCATTGTACATCTTCCAGCAACGAACAGAATGTGACCCCGGATCACAAATTAACCCAAAGCCCATTTAGTTGTTAAATGGCATGCGGGGAAACATCTTACACTTGATTGCGACTTCGTATTTGAATTTATTTAATTTCTTTTGAATGCATTTATGTTTGTGTTTCGAACTATACTTTAAATATAACAAAATTAAAAACTCAATCTCAAGATAAAATCTTAGAAAATAGGAAGCATAATTTATGTATTGATTAAACATACTCTTTAACCCTCATTTTGGATTGTGGTTCTCTGGCCATTTATTCTCCACAAATATTTTTTAACTTGCCCAACCCTAATAAAAAATGCTCATCGCCCTTCTTGTTATCTGTACCTTTCGGGTAGAACGTTAAAAGAAGCTGGGCAAATTCTTGACATTATTCTAGTCTTTTCTCTTTCTCTCTCTGTTATTTTTTTCTTCAAAGTTTCTGTGGGGACAGAACGACACCGAAACACCGCTTGCGTTATGTGTTTGCAGTCCTTCAGCCAAATCGTTAAAATGGCAATTACATTTCGGACAGGAATAAATTATTTTGACAAAGATTTCGAAGAAATTGCTGGATTCTGGCTTTCCGAGGTTCAGACTAAAGACAGCGCTGCTAATGCTTGTGCTAAAAATAATGCAGATTCGTGGCGTCATTTGCAAAGTCTATGCTTCTGATCTCGATCAATTCCAAATTTGATCCTTGTGAAAATGAGAAGAGGGGAAAATATAAGTGTAAGCAAAGATATATATATATATATTTGTGTTTCATTGGTATGATTACTGATAATGTAACATTATTTTATTTTCAACTTTAATTATTAGTTTAATAAGTGTTGAAATATATATATATTATTTCATCGATAAGTTAGAGTTTTTCCACATGCTACTTGCGTGTAATAAGCACTATTACTTATAGGATCATAATTAAAATTTGTTTAATTAATAAACTCTTTGTTTTTGCATTGTATTTTTGATATGATTTGTTTATTTTGTTTGGAATATTCATTGCACTTTTGTTTATAGGATAATAATTTAAATTTATTTTGATTAATAATTTTTTAATTTTTGAATTGCATTTTGATATGTCTTGTTTACTTTGTTTTGTATGTTCATATATAACAAGTTATATTTTGGTTTATATATATATATATATATATATATATATATATATATATATATATATACGAATGCGCAATATTCTGCAATTTTAGGAGCGTTGTGCAAATATAGCAATACAATAATTACTGTCTCTCCATTCAAAAGCAATCTACTTTTTCTTCTGCTTTAAATGTGTGTTTTTATAAATGGTTATTCGGAAAAAAAATTGCAGGAGAGTATTATTTACTGATTTATTGGTTGATAAATACAACATGGAAAAATCACATTGTTTTTATGAAAAATTCCTCTTATTTGTTTTTTACATGTTACAACGCTGGCTTGGTACAAAATGGCACCACGACGCCAGTTGAGCAAAAGAAATTTCACGACACCACTTAAGGTTGAACGTACGGATAAAAATACTCCAGCATTTATGCACATAATCGCAAGACTAAATACGAAAAAATTCGAAACAAAGGCCTCAGAAAACCTTTAAAGAAAGAAAGAACAGAATTAGGTTCGTAGTGAAAGTCAAAAAATCGCATTAGACCTACTATATTATTTATTCACACCTTCCTCCAACAAATTTCCGACCACTTAAAAGCGCAGGCAAAGCCTTCCTGCCTTCATTTCCACACGTAAAAAGCCAGACAAGGAGTTAAAACTGCTCTCATACAATGTCAAGAGTAGAATCGTGCGATCCAGTCAGCTCGCATTAACCCACCTAGTTAAGTGTACGGTGACAGTTTCCTGGAGCCTCAACTCCCCACTTTATTATCTGCCACGTGACGTCACAACGGCCTGGCCAATTATTCGCCTCACGTCGCTTAAAGACTGTTAAAGGATCGCTTTCTGTGTTGCAGAGAGGGATCTTTTTTTTCAGCCGAGAGAGGGAAAGATATGTCATGTCCGAATGGCCGTTTTACACGCAATCAGTCTTCGGAAAAAGTTCGAGAAAAGAAAATTTCCACACTTGCAAAGGAGAGTGAAAAAGAATATTTTATTTTTCCCTTTCAGGAACTTTTTAGAAACACTGAAATTAAGACGAACAGATTAAAGCAACGATGTGACACGTAACAAACGATGATTAATGAGTTTAATTAAGAAGTTAACATTTATAATTGTTGTATTTTATAAATTTGTTTAAGAGAGATGGATAGACCTTAAATGCAATATTAATTTTACCTTAGAACGCATGAACCTTGTTCGGAAGTTAACATATTCTAACATTCAGTGCGTATCAATAATTAATTGCATTAATACCTGCCTCATTAGAAAAAGAGAAAATTAGTTGCATTCTGTATCTCAAAACCTGCACTGCATGTATAATTAATAATACACGTTTCCCTGAATTACCACTGATTTTTGGAATTACTGAATTTCCTATTTTTCTACACCCCTTTACAATTCTGTAACCATATCGTAAATCAGGCTACTTGAAATTTTTTAATTTGTGATGTTTGCATCTTTAATTTAATTTTTACGTTTGAATAATGAAAGTGAGTTTTTCTTTTAATTTCAGTGTTAAGCAAACAATGTGTTGCAACGTCAGAAGTCGGTAAAAATATCATATACACTAATGACTCTTCATCGCCCTGTATTTATTATTTTGGCTCTCAGCATCTGTTTTCCTAAACTAAAACAAATCCTGCAGCGATGAAGAGGCATCAATGTATATGATATTTTTACCGACTTCTGACGTTGCAACACATTGTTTGTTCAACACTAAAATTAAAAAAAAACTCATTCTCATTATTCAAACAATAAAAATTAAATTAAATATGCAAACCTCACAAATTAAAGAATTTCAAGTAGTTTGATTTACGATATGGTTACAGAATTTTAAAAAGACGTAGAAAAATAGGAAATTCAGAAATTCCAAAAATACTATACTATATTATACTATTCTTTTAACTTCAGTGTTGAGCAAACAATGTGTTGCAACGTCAGAAGTCGGTAAAAAAATCATATACATTGATGCCTCATTCGTGGCTGCAGGATTTGTTTTAGTTTAGAAAAACAGATGTTGAGAGCAAAAATAATATAAATAGGGACAGCTTTTGAATACCAAAAGATTTGATACATCCAGATGTTTGAAGAATAACATAACTCTTTAATCCCGATTATACTTTTTTCTTTTAGCTCCTTTAAAACCGGGACTTTTTGGGAGAAAACGACATGAATTCGACTCTCCCAACCTTGGTGGTCATTTTCCCTACCACTGCACCCTCTGCTATGACCTGCCCGCAACACGCACGGAACTGGGCTGTGGTTGGCAAGGATCCCCCACCGCGCTTATCTCCTAAGCAATCTCAGAACCTCACCTCCCTTGAAAAGAAGCCAAACTCCTCAGACTGGCCTTCTTCGCTGTTAAGGGGAAGTTTATTGACCTCCCAGGACCGCCTCGCTCGGTTTGAGAGGGTTAATTCTTAATATGATCATTCTACATTGAAACTTGATGTTTCTACATACTCTAGGATATTACGTAGGATTTCTTGAGAAAAGTTATTTCAATTCAAAGTTTTCCTACCATCCCGCATTAGTTTTGTTTAGTTTAGTTATATTAACCTGAATTGGCACTCACTCTCCAAACTTACCACCAAATCAGTGGGAGGGCGTTTGACGCATGATTTCAGATTTAGCGTGCACCGGACCCACATACAACGCGGATCTTGAGTGGAATCGGGCCTCGAAGCACGAGACCTTATCACTAGGCCACCTCGGCTTAGACCTATTACCTAAATTATAATTTATATTACAGTAGAACCCCGCTAATCCGAACTAACTGGGACCGGTGCCTGTTCGGATTACAAAAAATTCGGATTACCCGATATTCCGATAACAAATAGCAAAGAAAAAGATGTGTGCTGAAAAAACTGTAAGTTAAAAGTACTCAGTAGTACTATCTCCTGAATTCTTTTGTTCAAAAGCAATAGAAAGAGAATATGTCTCCCCTTTTCATTAGAATAATGGATGTGCTCCTGTATGAATTGACCTTATCTTACGGCGAATTGCATTAGTTTCTTCAATGTGTACAAAATTATGCATGCTGAAAAAGTACTTTTTTGTTTCTAGTATGTATATTTAAATCAAGTAATCTTTGAAATAACTTGTAATTTTCGAAAATAAAATCGGTTCGGATTAACCGGAATTTCGGATTAGCAGGGTTCTAATGTAATAATAAACATACTTACATGCTTGATTGATATGTAAATATCGTTTATATATTTGAATTGGAAATTTATTATAGTTTCCGAACAATTAATGCATTGTTTACTCAATAATTCGATGTGAAAATTCCATCTGCAGTCGAATTAAAGTTATATATTCATATTTACTGAGATATTGCTGGTAATAACTTAAAATGTTATTAGAAGCATAATAATAAGTTTTGAAACTGAAGAAAATTAGAAAACAAAGGAAGCATAATATTCTTGTAACTGGCATATTTGTTCTTTACAATGTTTCTTAATGACCTGAAAATATTTACATCAATTGCGTCAATAGTAATATTACCTGATTTGCAGCATTTCATATTGCATAAATATGGTGATACTCTTTAAATAACGGAAGGGAAACAAAATTTTCAGTTGTCACTTCAAGTTAATGAGAAATCACTTCAAGTTAATGAGAAGTCACTTCAAGTTAATGAGAAGTCACTTCAAAAGTTAATGAGAAGTCACTTCAAGTTAATGAGAAGTCACTTCAAGTTAATGAGAAAGTTAATGAGAAGTTACTTCAAGTTAATGAGAAAGTTAATGAGAAGTTACTTCAAGTTAATTAGAAATTAAAGTACATCCAGGTAAAAGAAAGGAGCAAATAAAAAATGTAATCAGTAGGGATAGTCGAGACCGTTGTGTTCCACCACAGGTACATAACAAACAAAACCGATTCATATCGAAGCATAAAAATGGTTACTTAATTACATATTTATATATATCAAAATATTAAATTTAAATTATATAGAACCTTTGGCCTAGAATAATTTTTTATTGTCTGTTAACTGACTGACTGCAAATCAATTTTTGTACCGAAATGAAACAACAAAATTACAAAAAGTAGAAGAAAATTAATTTAGTGCATATAAAACTTATGCAGAATACATAAAATGTAGTTTTTCAGATGAATGCGCATATAAATCAGCATCCAAAAACAATTTTATTTCCTCAACTTTGTTTCTAGTATAAAATTTTCTTTCAGCGGATTGGGGGGAATTTAAATATAGGAAATCCCTTGCAGGGATTTTACCTTGAAAATAATCTCTAGTACTTCTATAAAGTTGCTTATATGAGTCTCCTTCGCCGGATAAATCCAATTAGCGTCGAAAACCCGCTGTGGAAATCAAACATTTCCTCGAAGCAAACAAGAAAGGAAGCTATCATATTTTGTTCACTAATTTGATCAACGAATCCTTTGGAGTTATTATTGCTTTTCTAAAATCCACTCCATGAAATGTCAATCTAATAATGGATAGGTTCGATAAAATTATGTTAAGGGTTTTGGTGTTCGTGATAGAAAAAGTATATTTTTTAAAGTTATGAAAGAAAGGAAAGTTTCACTCCTAATTTGAAACTCCAGTTTTTTTCATGAGGTTTATTTTTTTAAAAGGACAAAGAAAAAGGAAACGAAATCCATGATTCTAAGAAACTACTAATAACTAATATGAAAGAAAGCAGATTGAAAAAAAACTTGAAAACATTTTTTTCTAAGGCATTTTTTTGAGGTAGGATTTCTTTAATCTAAATTCTGTAACTTTCCGGATTTCATCAGGATTCTTTATTAACAACAACAATATATAATTAGATTTATTTGAGAAGGAAAAATAGCCTCAGCTTCCTTGTCATTGCATTTCCTTCACGAAAATAACAGACTCAGTTGTTACTTGTCACATAGTAAATCTGTTCATCGAAAGCAAACGTAATATTGTTTACAAGTTATCAAAGGCACAATTTATTACACAGCTTTTGTAACTAAATTATGTTTTCATAATTTGTTTTCGTTGTTATTCAGAATTTATTGGCACGTAAAGTTATTTAATCTGATACCTTTGCTGTTGTTTTCAGAAAAATATGTTTATTTTCTTCTTTTCTGAATTTACAAGCATAGTTCTACAGACCTTGTATATCAAGAATTTTTTCGACAGTGGTTGTGCAAATAAATATGATTGAATATAAAATTATAGAAAAATATTTCATTAAATCAATTTTAAATATTTTTTTCTAATTTTTTCTTGTAAATATTATTTCAAATTAAATGACATTTTAATAGTTTGATTAAATTTTTTTCAAATTTTATTACGAAATTTTAAAAATCGAAAGAAGTAATTATTTTATGAATCAACCATTAAATCATTCAAAATTAATTTTAAAACAAGTTTAAATGAACGTCATTGAACATTGTATAATAAAATTTTAAATAAAACGACGCTGTAAAATTTCTTCTCAAGAACAATTAATTCGCAACTGAATTTCAAATAAACACAAAACATGCACAAAAGGTAGATGCTTCCAGTTTAACTATAATAAATAATGATCCTTTTCATAACATTTCACCGAATATGTCTCAAATTAATTACGCAAAAAAACAGCAAAAATGTATGCTATATTTTCATCTTTTATGTCTATCTTGAAGCTGATACGCTTCAGGAATGTAGGTTGGAGATGTTTATTTGTATTTTCCAGTATAAGTACTGTTTGCAATGTGCAGTGGTTAGTGTAAACAATACAAATGATGTAGTTGATATGTTAAGAAATTATTGAACATCTTAATAGAAAATTTATTAAAATATATTCAGATATCGCAGTCTTCAAAAATACAACACAAATTCCCATTAAAAGCTAACGATGGAACCATTATACAGATATTGTATACTTTAAGAAGTTTATTCTTAGTCTATTGAAACAAAATTCTAGAAATTTCGATGGGTATAAGCGATTTCTAAGACGAAATGTTATTTCAAAATCCATAACGTTTCATAAACACAAATTTTCTAGATTTTAAAATAAATGGGCATTAACTCCTTTTCAGAAGCACATCATAAATTCTTATAAACAAAAGATATAATTATCTCCTATGCGAGCACTACGATAGAATATTTTGCAATTTTGGATGTTTCCTTCGAAAAATATTTTTCCAATCAGAGCACACTAATCTCATTACTAGCAATGTGAGTGATCTAGAAAATAATTTACAAAATTATAAATTTTTAAGAATTAAAATATCCGATAGGTAAATATATTTAGAAACAAATTTCTGAATCATATGCGTCTAACACTAAAATTGAAACTAAAAATACATTCGTCCAAAACACATTTCAATATTGAACTGTTAACATTTGTAGTAAGAAGAGAAATCAATTTTAATATATTATACATGCAGAATCAACAGCAGAGAAATAAAACTGGAAGAGTTTACGCATCTCCACATAAAAATATCGGATTCCGAGGAAATGGAGATCTCTTGGTGAATGGAACAATGTTTCCATTACAAGGGATATGCAAAGAATATCGAATATTCGTACAGAAACAAATCGTGACTGTTTATTTGATCTCGAAGAATCCAATTACTCAGCGTGACTGAAAAAAGTATTCCGGATGTTTCTCGGGATTGTTCACGGTATTTGTGAAGATATTTATGGTTTCGGTATCCGTGTTAACAGAATAATGCCAACGGCTGAATAAATGAAAATGTTTGTTTCCTCAGCTTTCACGGAGAGTGTTTGCCTGTGGGAAGATTAAATTGTTTATTAGATTGAAGGATTATTTGAAATCTTGTTGATTCTTTGAGGTTTAATTTCAATACTGATTATTGTGATTTGTGTGAATTGTGTTAAAAGACTTTTTGGTCATCAGAAACTAATGATGAAAATTCAGTTTGATCTTAACTCTTATTCTTATTCATCAACGTTCTTTGATAAGACAGAATTTTTATCGACACATATTTCTCTGAATGAAGAATATAAAAATAAACAGTCTTATTACATGCATATGTTCCCTTTTCTTGCAAGATTTGATTTTACATCAGTGGCGAATCTAGGATTCCGGTCTGGGGGGGGGGGCTGAGGTCACAAAAATTTTGTATCGTCTTGACGAATGTCAAACCTCAAGGCTAAAGTAAACCAAAACTCTTTAACTTTACAGACTTTACTCACCTGACAGTAAGAATCATAAAGAACAATATAATATTTTCGATAATTTAATAAAAATTACGATGAAGTCAAAGCTACAAGTACAAATGGAATGACTACAAAAGTAGCAAAATTTTCGAGCCTTTCAAGCTAGAAAACAATGTTGAAACGTTTTTATTATTTTTTAAAGAGAGAAATTAAGAAAAAAAAACATTTGTAATGATGTTAAATTAAATCAAGAATTCTGGCTTGGCTCTGGGGGGAGCTGTAGCCAGATAGCCCCCCCCCCGGGATTCGCCACTGTTTTACATCAACAGAAGGAAAGAAAAGGCTGCATTATTTAGTTAGCTTACACTTAGCAATTGTTGAGCTTGAATTTAGAATGCAATACAGTATTCGTAGCGATTGAAACTTCTCGTGTACCTCTCGTACAATTTTCGTACAAGATCTGAGGTAATAGATTGGGTTAGATTGTGTTACCATCTATTAAATATCTTTCAAAACGAATCACACCTTTTTACCGATGAGTGAACAGAGCAATGTACAGGGACATGTGAAAACCATGTTGTTGGAGGACATATGTTTCTCCTTTAATTTTCTCCCTTTTGCAAACATTATTGAAAGTCATTGCTTTAGGTAGACGTCAGTGGATACAGAGTTCAAAAGAATTGTTTTAACCCTTTGTAAGGCCGTGGGAAAATACTTTCTACCAAATTCATCAATTTTTAAATGCATTTTTAAGGTTTGCGTAAGTTCTCGCCAAATTTTTCGATGAAACAAAAACCTGAATGTTCCAATTTATTGTCTCAAACCATTACGAAGTGTCTTGACTTGGTAAGCAATTATTAATTAATAAAATTAATTAATAAAAAATAATGTTATCCAGTAATTTAGATGAATTTCTTTTCTTAAATTAATCTCAATACCAAAGTTATTTTATTATACCACTAGTAGAAAATATGGCCTTATAAAGGATTAACTAACGAAAGAGTTATTCATTATTGCATTATTTCATTGTGATGCTGAAATGCTTAACAACTGCATATGGCGTGAATTTAGAATGCAATACGGCACCTGTAGCATTTTAAATAAGTATACTCTCGCATATTGTTACGAAGCTATAAAGTCGTTTCCCTGAGATGCTAAACTTGGCGACAAACTTGGCTACAAATTTGGCGGCTTGGCGGCAAAGTTGGCGACAAAAGGAATTTTCTAGAAGGACCTCGAATTTTCAACCGATTTCTACTGGTTTCACGAACTTTCTAGAGATTACGTCACTTCCTACGTAATGAAGTCACTTCCTGTTGAAAGGTATAAAAGCAAGCTCTCAAGCCAAGAGGAGTCAGTTAGATTTTGATCAGCAAGCAAGCTGGTGAGCTAACAAGAAACCTTTGAGTGCTGTGTTGAGATTTATTGGTAGTCTCTGTTATGAATTTCTACTAGTGTTGTGTTAATACTTGTGCTACGAATATCTGTAAAATAAAGAGCTTTATTTTTTAAATCCTGCTTATTGGACTGCATTCACGTACACCCACAATACGATTTTGTGACATTATTGTATTATGTCATTGTGATACTGAAATGCTTAACAACTGCATATGGCATGAATTTAGAATGCAATACGGCACCTGTAGCATTTTAAATAAGAATATTCTCGCATATGTAAGTTTCGTACAAGAACTGAGGGCCTAGATAAGCAGAGCATGAGCTATCATCTGTCAAATATCTTTCAAAACGGCTCACCTGTTTCATGAGGAGTAAACAGAACAATGAACAGGAACAGGTGTGAACCATGTAGCTTGTTGACACATATTGTTTGTTTACATTCTAACTTTCCTTCTCCCTTTACAAATAGATGCGGGATGTAATGTCTAGGGCAGGCGCCAAAAGACTCGGAGCTCTCTGAGATGATAGACAGCGGAGCTCTCTGAGATGATAGACAGCGGAGTTCATATTACCATTGCATCCTTCGAAACATAAGAGGTAATTTTTTGTTCCTTGTTTCCTTGGGCCTGTAAAGTTTCAGTACACTAGAATTGATACTGTCAAGTTGGATAAGACTTCTGGCTTTGTAGTTGTAAAATAACCAAGATTGGGATTATAATCAATATTTATTTTAGAATAATCAATAACCTCGTAAATTTGTCGTCTGAGTATGATTTCAAATTTTGAGATATTCTTATAGTTATAAAAATGTATGTGTCGTTATTTTTTGTCGGACTTTTAATGGCAACTGAACATATCACCACAATAAACAAAGATATACATACTATTTTTAACTGATATTTATCACAGTCAGGTACAGTTAAAATTTTCCATAAGTTCAGTTTAAAACATTTGATGTCTTCTGATTTTTTTAGGCCGACTAGCTATCAAATACTATCCAAAATTCTTCCTGGTTTTTTATGGTGTTATTTCTGAATGCATATCAACTTCATGTACGACCGTGTTTTCTAATACATAATTTTCCTGTTTACTCATCATTTTAAGTCAAAGATGGAGAAGTGTTATTTTTTCACCCTAGTTAAAGATAGAATATAACAGAATCTATTAAATATCTGTATTTTGAATAGAGGAGACTAAATTACTCTGCACCCAGGACCCAAAACAGTTAGAATGTTAATTCTGTACAGCATGTTCTTTATTTTCCATTGCTTAACATTTTAAGTCAAAGGCGGAGAAATGTTATTTTTTCAGCCCGATTAAAGATAGGATATAACAGAATCTATTAAAATATATTGTCTATATTTTGAATAGATGGGCTAAATTACTTTGCACCCCAGTTAGAATGTTAATTCTGTACAACTTATTCTTTATTTTCCATTGCTTACCATTTTAAGTCAAAGGCGGAGGAGTGATATTGTTTCAGCCTAATTAATTGTAGAGTATAACAGAATCCATTAAAATATATTGTCTGTATTTTGAATAGATTATACTACATTTCGCAGCACTCAAGTTAGAATGTTAATTCTGTACTAATATTCTTTATTACTTATCATTTTAAGTCAAAGATGGAGAACTTTTATTTTTTTAGCTAAATTAATGATAGATTATAAAAGAATGAAATAAAACATATCTGTATTCAGAATAGATGAGACTAAATTACGCCTCACCCAACACATTAAAAATGTTGATTCTGTACAACATATTTTTTTTATTTTCCAAAACAATAACAAATTCTCAAAATGTGCGTGAATGTCGCAAATAAAATGCTATTTTTTCTATATAAATGTTTAAACAAAAAGTGAATACTCTATAGTAGAACAATAATGCGATACGAAACATGTTTTCCTATTCCAGAAAAGTTATAATCTTTATTCTACTTTTACGTTTTACACTTTTCTTTAGATCCGCATTTTCGTAGCTGAAAATAAAATCACTGTATTATTAGGGTAAAATTCCTCCGCCATATGTCTTCTTGGCTTCGAAATTTCCCTGAAAACTCGCTCTAATACATAAATGATATATAGGAATGAATTCGTTGCTGAATACAAATTCAGAAAACTATTCGTCATTGAGGCATTTTTACTTCCCGCTGCTCGGAAATGACTCAGATGCAGAAAATGTCGCCAGCAGTACTTCCGAGATAACAGCGGAACTTTATTTTTTCTCTTCAATGAAAAAAAGAATCCAGCAAGAGTTTGGAAATCAATCATATTTTATTAATGTAGGAAATCTTTCGATTGTTTCTATTTTTATCCAACATATTGCTTCCTCTTTTTAAAGGATTTAAAAAGTCACGTTTAGCATGGAACTCGCTTAGGTACTTCGGTTAAAAGGTTCTTTTAAAATATATGATGATGCATCTACAATCTTCTGATGTTTGTTATTTAATTTTTTCTCTTTTGAAATGCAGCAACAATAAAGACGTTCTGCTTTTTTAAAAATATCTTAATATTCATAAATCAATAGTTTTCCCCCCCTAATATCTTCACACAAATGAAAAAATATCTTTTCAATAATGAAAAAAGATGTTAGGAACGATGAAATGTTTGACAAAAATGCAAATATTTGAAAGATTAATTTCAAAATGGTCTTATTTTTGTCATGTTAAAATAAAAACTTTTGGTACTCCTGGTTGATTTATGACATTTTTAATTCATTACTTTGTTTCACAGAAGACATATTAAAAGAAATCAGCAAAAACTGCAAGGCTGATAACAATTTTCAATGTTTTAAATCCCTATTGTTGCAATTTTTGAACTTGGAATTTCTTATCGTACTCGATGCCTAATAGCTTTTGAATTTAATTTCTTCATCGTTTTATTATTCAAAAAAAATGCCCGTTTCTATACAAAAGGTATAGGGACGCAATGATATAAATCTTTTCCGCTTAAATTAATAAAATAAAACAAAACATCGCAACTTAAATTTAAAATATTATCAGAAGTTTTCACATTATTTTTTTCTTTCTCTCATGCTTGGATAATGTTTAAAATAATATCTTCATAATAAATAGGTTTGTTGTTACGAACTGAAAATCCAGAAAGCAGTTAATATTTTATTGCATTATATAGATCGTCTCATGAAAGCTGTAACTGAATAAACAAAGAATTTAATTTAGAAGACGCAATTACTGATAAATCGAAAACTATTTACTGAGATTTCACAAATATGTCCTCCTTTTCATATGAAGAATAGATGTGAAAGCAAGCATTATGATGCAACATCTCATCTGTGTCACATTTTTTTACATGAATGACTATGGTCATTATTGATAACTAGAAAAACACCCATCATGGTATAACGGGTGCAAATTGCCTCTTCATTCGAGAGATTTCCCATCAAATTTGACGTGTTTAAATAGATATACATGCGGGACAAATGTTTAATATTGATTGAAAACAAATAAAATAAACATATGTTTTACAACAGGAAATATATATATTTTTTATATACATATTTCTTTATTCAAAAACTTCTTGGTCTCAAAAAATGTAGAAAATCTAGTAGATATAATCTAGATAGATAGAAAATTTAGTTTCAAAACAAAGCACTTCTCTGCTTCTCGAACGTTGCTAAAAAATGTTATCAAATTATATCATTGCGATTGCAATAAATAATGATATGCATCGTGGCGTCCAAACTATATCACGCGCGTGATATACCACTCACGTAATTTAGTACTTTCTATTGAGAAACGGAAATTAATTTGAATTATATGATTAATATAATTTCTCGGGAACTATTGATCATAGCGAGATAAATTTTATATCAATCGAAAGAAAATTTTCTTTCACTATTTTAGCGCTATTAAATTTGAAATTAGAAAGACAATTATTCTTTTAAATTTAAAATTACAGAAATTAAGGTTCTCTAACAACGAAATAATGTTGTTTAACAGTGTTGTTGTCTCACAGTGCTATGGCGCGAGTTTTTATTGTTGTTGACGTCAGACCGTTACCGAGAGATCCGGGCTATTATATTTGTAATATAGGGTTAGTCTGACTTAACACATTCAGGATATTAAATAGGCATATATTTTAATAATTCATCTCAACTCTATGAATTCAAAGGTGTCTGGAAGTGTAAAAATAGGTAGGAGTATTTCAGAAATGATGCATAATATATTATTAAATAAGATATACTTCCAAATAAATGAGAACGGAAGTAGTTATTTTACAAAATATTCAATTTCCTATGAATGGATACCATATGAACTGAAATTTAATTGTTTTTGTCCTTATTAGAAAAGTTAAGTAATTGTATGAGTTTCCCGTTGAACCAAACTTACTTGTAATTAATTAGGGTATTTTTAATTTAAGGTATTAATTTGTAACTTTTATGTAATGACTAATAACAAATCAAATATATTTGATGAAGATAAGATCTGAAAATTTGAAAACTATCCTCGGTAAATTAGAAGTTTTGTCATTGGAATAAGGAATTACAGAGAGGAATAGACTTTAAATCTGTATTTCATATGAAACGTTACTTTAAAGATGGTTAAATTTTTAAGGAGATTTCTTCATCCTGCAATCTTCCAAAACCAAGGAATTTATTTTACCACTAAAAGCTGCGGTTTTTTAATAATAAGAAATTAAAAGAGTTCAGAATAAAACTTATTTTATAGTTCTAAAATTTTCTTTCAAAATTTACCTACTTCGGAAAACGCCTCTGAAACAGATAGAAAAACGAACCAATATTAAAAATGAAAAAAAAAAAATAGCCATTAACAAAAGAGGACAATTGTTTTATTTTGGTTGTGTGCTTATTATTTGCATCAAATATGTAATAATATAATCTCCATTTTCTCAATATCTATTGGGTCTTTTATGGAACTTATTAAAACTGGTACATGTAAATCAGAGCTTATTTTGCCACTGCACGAAGCAAGCCACCAAAATATATATTCACAGGTACTTTTCCGTTAGCCGGGCGCAAGCGAAAAATCGCCAAATAATGTAGAATTTCGCCAAATTTCGGCGACATTTGCGCCCGCCGACTTGGCTCGCAATTGGCGAGATTTGCGCCAGGCGACTTGGCTCACGTTTTGTTCACAATTGGCGACATCATTTTAGCGTGTCGCAAGCGAAAAATCGCCAAGTAATGTAGAATTCCGTCAAATTTTGGCGAAATTTGCGCCCGCCGACTTGGCTCGCAATTGGCGAGATTTGCTTCCGGAGACTTGGCTCACGTTTTGTTCACAATTGGCGACATCATTTTAGCGTGTCGCAAGCGAAAAATCGCCAAGTTATGTAGAATTCCGCCAAATTTTGGCGAAATTTGCGCCCGCCGACTTGGCTCGCAATTGGCGAAATTTGCGCCCGCCGACTTGGCTCGCGTTTGGTTTACAATTGGCGACATTTGCGCCCGGCTAACGGAAAAAGTACCTATTCCCAGAACTTCTTACTCCTAAGAAAATTGATTCCAGTAAATTAATTCAAAGTGTCAAGACTTCTTTTACTTCTTAAATTCCTTCATAAAAATACTCTGCCAGCTTGGTTTTAATGGTTCCTATCACTTCACAGGTTTTGTTCCAGCAATATCCTTTAAGGTTAGGTAATTACGTATTTAAGAAAAAGCGATTAGGTGGATCTAAGCAGGCATTTATCAAAACACCTCGGTACATTAAACTTTAGTCTGATGGCATGTGAGAGAACTAACACCTGGACTGCGATTACTGCACTCTTCTGAAGTTTGCCAACGCCCATCTCTTTATCTATGTCTTCGACAAATACAAACTTCGAGATTAGATTTTACTTGATATATATTTCCCTTCTAATACACAAGCAATTTAACACTGTAAGCATGATCACGCAACAATACAGCAGAACCAAAACGCCGAGGTAATTTATTTTAGCAAGTTTAATTTTCGGATTTTAATTGCTTCTACTAATTACCTACTGATTTAGTATGTAGTGCACAGGTTTATGTTAAATTTACCGGTTAATAGGAGCTACGCGAAATTTTCAGTTCTAATGTGATAGAGCTGAGCATTAATGAGGTGTTTGTTTCAGTATATAGTGCTAGTGAAACATAATTCAGTCATTTATCATTGGCATGAACGTGATTTATGACAAATCTTCCCAAGTGGGTAACACTTTCATCCATTAGGGGTACGATTTATTACTGGAATCATCAAATCATCACTATTCAAAATACTGAAATTTATGTAATAACAGCAATAATAAATTGTTGTGATACATACGAGCGATACTATACGATATTTATACGAGCTTATACATAATATAAATTAATAATATTCAAACTAAATTGTGTTATTCATCTGCAATTAATCACGGAATAAAGCTGGAAAATGAATTATTTAGGAGTCTTATTTATATCGAGTTATTCTTCTTTTGACCCTTCTGCATACTGACTCTCCAATCATAAGTACTAAGTGAGTCAAGCTGGGACATTTTTTTCAAACTCAGAGTTAACTGAAGAAAAATAGATGTAATCTAGAATCGTAGCAAAAAATCAGAAACTGTGGTCATTTAAGTAAAGGCAAAATTAGAGAAAAACGAAACCAAAAATCTCAGTTCATAATACAATAGTTTTTAGTGAATAGATATATGAAACGTGGTTGCAGATTTAGAAAACGTTAAAGAAAAATAGCAGCGAAAGAATTCGCAGACGACGAGTACTAATGTGTGAGGCAAAACCATGAACTAAGACAGATCATGTAGATGATAAACGATTTTAAAATCAATGAGGTGGTAATGACCTAGTGAGTTCCAGGATGGCCAGAAGAACTCGGTGAACCCGTTGCGGACAGGTAACTTTTTAGAACAGTCAGATTAGGTGGGCCCACTTTATGAGCCATTCCATTTTCTTCCAACTCTATGCCTATTTAATTATATAAAACTTTATTTTTCATAGTGTAATAAGATTAGGAGTTTGAATGAATGGACAATATACGCATTTGTGTGCAAATCTTAGTTGATATCCTCTTCGTTAACTGGATTTCCTACGCCTCAATCTCGAGATCGGTGAACTGTGGCGCACATTATACTCCGAACTTGTCCGAAAAGGGTTAAATGAAACAATTTCCAAATGCTTGAATGGAACTTATTGCTCATCAATGGAGGGAGGCATGCAAATTATTTTATGCATTTTTAACCATAAATTGCCAGTGATCACGACGCAAAGAAAATATAATCAACCTAAGACATTTTGGAAAGACCAGGCAAAATATTATCAAATGTCTATGGGCATTCGGTATTAGACTTTGTCTTTTTGTCTAGACAAATTCAAAGGCTTAAAGCGATATATCGAAAATTATTTCTTGAAACCACTCAGCTGAGATATTTCACCCCGTCTAACCTTCTAGTAGGTTTTTAACTTCAGTCTGTTAAAAAGACCCTCGAAATTATTGTGAATGAATATAGTTGGACAGCATGACCATGTAGTCACTGATATTGGTTAAACCAAGTTTCTCAACTGCGAGATAATTCATATGTAACCTGAATAACGCCAAAGGCTCAGAGTGAGAAATTACCAACATTTCGTGAAATAAAATATTAAATTTGACTATACAACGCTGAATTTTTGAGGGTTCAAAAGCTCTTTTTCTAGAAGTGGCTAGCTGCATGCTCTGAATTTAGCATATTTTTCTCACTGACAAAGCTGATAGCGAAAGCTGATAACAGAAACATTAAAAAATATATTTTAGTCGGAATAATAAATCAATGACATTTACGTTAGCATGGTTTATTTCGAATGTCGGAAGGGATACCGTTGCAAAAACTGGTTAGTCATATGTAGAATCGTGATACAATTTTTAAAGGTTTTTTGGAAAATTTATTCGTTTAATTGAATTTGGTAATTAAGAATGAAACATAACGGAGACTGAATTGAGAATATGGGATACCATGTATAGATTCAGAACAATTACTCTTCTTCTAATGGGTTGGAAGTAACAATAAATAAGCTGGGTGCTAAAATATAGTTTGTATGCACATGTAGGCAACAATAATAAAAGTGAGTAACAAAGGAAATATTTTTTTAATAAAACCTTCTAAAAAGACAAGCGCTCCTAATATCATATTATTTTAATAGATATTTAATTCAAAAATATATTAGTTTAAAGTTAACAGAGATTTAAATGTCCTATAATGGTAAAGGTGACAGAATTTAACTTACGGAGTACTGCGTTGAAACGAAGCATAAATTGCACTTCCATAATAAATATGATTTATAATCATCTAATCTCTTAAACAGAACTCTCTGTCAAGCTCTTAAAGAGAAAAAGTCCTGTTTTGAACCTCTGCTTCTGTTTTGACCCCTGAAGAAGTACAAGAAGCTGAATTCCTCCATTTTTTCTTTGTCTGTTCCTCTCTCTACATTGAATTTGGTTGCAGCTGCATTTGCGCGTAACTAATCCAATGCATTTTTAAGATTTATTTTTAATATGTGTATTTTTAATTGCTTTAATATGCCTTTTTTCTTTTTTGTAATTTTTAAGTATTGTTTTTCCAGCTTAATTTTTCACATTTATAAAATCTAGCTCGGTGTATTTATTTCTTATAATCATTTGATGATTCTTGTCGATATTGTGGATAATGACGAAATATGGGTATGAAGATCTTAATGCTTCAAATAGCTGATATTCACACGCATAAGTTCAGTCAGATTTACATCGCAGCAGTTTCTCGCACAAGCGTTAGAGGCGCTCGTCTCATGCCTCGAGAATATAGGGGGGTGGGGCCTCAAAACCTATTCGACGTACGTTGTAGTGCTAAACCGATTACGAATTTGCGGCAATGGATAAGGAGAGAGGGCCTCGAAGCAATTTTTTACATGTGGGCTGATATTGACAAAATCCGCCACTGGATATTTATTGGGTCCTTAAAGTTTACTGGGGCATTTTTGAATTCATGGCAGAGTGTCGGTTTCAAAATTGAACTCTCATGTGCACAAGACCCAATTCTACCGCAGATTCTTGTGGTCTGGTGGACGTTTCACCTATATTTGTTCGTCAAAAGTCCTCATTTTAGTGTTGGTTGAAAGTGCAGAAAGTGGGAAGGCAACTCTTGTATCGTTCTGGACATTTCATAAAAGTTCAAAATTAAGAGATGCGTCCGAAAATAAGTCTTGCCTCGCTTCAGAACAGGAAAATACTGATGCAAATTAAAAATTAAATAGAAATTTTAATGTGAATAAAGTACATTTCTTACATTTCTCCAGCCAAACAGAAGTAAGAGATAAACTTGATATTTACGGGAAAAATCATAAACATGTAAACAGAGCCAGTTAAAGTAAATATTTTGAACTATACTGGAAGAGTTATTTTTTCTTGATCATTTTACAAGCAATTACGTAAAATATTGTACCATTATTTTAGCTAAATTATAATTTTCCTCTAAAGAGCTCATTTGCTAAAAGAAGAATAAAGAAAAAATTGATCTAGTAAGATTCTTTCTAAAGCTAAGTCTCAGGGAATAAGTAAAATTCTCAAAACTGAGGTCTTAGATATTTTCTGAAGACAAAAGAACAGCTGCTGACTAAAATTACCGAAATCCGAAAAAAGAATAAAAACTGAAAGATTGAATTTCACATTGAAGATTAGCACGCATCCATTCTCCGCTATTATTTTTTGTTCGCAACGTTACTTTATCGCACCTTATTATCTAAATCCGATTTTAGGACTAGCATTTTTATTTCTCTTTAAGTTTAAGAATATAGATAAAATAGATTTAGGCATTATGATATGTTCCATGTTTTTCAAGTTTTTATTTTTACTGTGAAATAATTTATGCTTTTTATTTCTGAATTTTATGGCTTTTAAAATTAAATATAGTTTTAATTATATTTCAATAAATTTACTGTTTTTCAATATAAATGCAATTTTACAAGGATGCATAATTAATTTAGATACTTTTTTCTAATTATGTTTTCGCGAACATTAACATATTTACTGGCAATGCATGTCAGATAAATATTTGTAACGCAAAAATAAAATATTAAAATGTACGAATATTTCGAATTAGTTAAAAAAATCTATTAATTAAAATATTAAATTTGCACTGAAATAACATACAAACACACACACATATACATATGCATACATACATATATCTATATACAAACATATACAAAAACAGAAACAAATGCAATAACCAATTAAGTTATGAGGTTGGGTTTCATGTGTTTTATTTCAAATGGACCTGCGCTTTTTATTTTAATTATTTTTATTTTTTTCAATTGGACTCTTGGCTCTTAGCTTTGTTTCCTTATTTCAAATTATGGTTTTGTTCGGTGTTCCGGGGAAACAAACTCTTTTTAGCAATATTGCTAGAGTTTGTGTTTAGAAAACACCGAATTTATTTATATATACGCCCGTCCGGGATTTCCCTTGATAATGACGCGTCCCGGACGTTGGAGTTTTGTTTTCTTTTGTTTTTATATATATATATATATATATAATGTTTTCGATGTTGTAGTCGGTAAATAAAAAATCAGGCCGAGTTATTAACTAATTTCTTTTTATTATCGGAGAGTAACGGAATGTACGTACATCTTAGCTGAAGTTTTCATGCCAAAAGAGCACAGAGAAACCCTGCTTTTTCTCAAGTAGGGATTTAACAGGTAGACACGTGATCAAACTGAAGGGACTAATAGCTATTTTTAATATATTTCGTAAGTGTTTTAGGGAAAATGCATGGCGGAAATAAGTCGCTGATTTCGTGAGTTGTGTGCACGTGGAAACGATTAAAATATTCTTTTAGTAATAAATATGTCAAGACGCGAGATTTAATGAACCTCCAGTGCGGGAAATAGAACGAAACTGGAGTTTAAGAAAAGTGATTTTGGAATAGATTAAGACTTTAAAATATATAATATTAGAATTTGAAATAAAATTAAGTGAGATTATTACATATATATATGCTGAAATATTCATAATGCACATTAACCATAATTACAAAAAAGAAGTGCTTTATTCTTGTTTCAAATTATATGTTCAATTCATCCTTGCATAAAATATTAACAAGTATATCAAAGGCATTTTTTTAAATTCTATCTCAAAACACCAATGCTGTTTTAAAAGGCAAAATGAACCGTATGCGTTTAAGCATGTTATGAAAAATTCGGTTTCTTTAATCAATTGAAGAAAGTACTTCTGTTCTAAAATGCCTGATTTGCTAGATGCCTCTTTCGGTATTTGCTACTAGTAAAATAGACTCTCGCATTCCCCAAACAATTATTACGTCTTAACTGTTTTCAATTTCCAACAGAATATCCGCATTTTAACTATCAAAACTTAATCAAACGGCTTTAGTTATACTTCTAGCATCGGCTGTTTATATCCCACACTTTCATCTTTTTACTATTTTAAAATCCAAAAGGTTTATTCTCAAGTTCTATCGTACATTAGCTTTTTGTAAAACCATTTTACATTAATCATTATTGGATCATATCTATAATTCTTTCAGCTTTTGGGTGTTTCTAAGCAATTTCGTTATTCTTTTTATCGTAAACTTAATTATAAATTTTGCGGAATATGTAAAAAAAACCCCGCTTTTATGACAATGAAATTCAAACCAAACTAAAATGACAGTTGTAGATATGGATATTAACGCAGGACGACGGAGTTGAAAATTAACTATTTAATGTCCTCTAATATCTTACCCTGGATCTGTCATTGCCTTTTGGCAGAATCTGGGCCTATGTGTCGGTAGATCATGCTTCTGAGAGAAGGATGCATATCATACATATGATCCTATACCGTATTAGATTTGTCATTATCGCTTAAGCCTTATCATGGCAGTAGGGTTTATGAGAGCACAATACGAATCATGTTTAGCCCTTGCTTCAAAATTAAGCTGTCTATTCCAGTAGACATCATGTCATTTCACTACGCAACGACCTGCTATCTAACAGAACATATAGCTTTACTAAACTAAGTGAAAATTTAACTTCTATCTGGTAGAGAAATATTCTTAACAATAAGCTATAAAGAATCAAAATCATCAACTTAGTCTCTGTCTTAATGGAAAATGAAAACTTGATAAAACCTCAATATGAACAAAATAATACATCTAGCGTAGACTCCTCCTCGGATTCAGAAACTGTTTCTCCTTCAACAAAGCAAACAAGCTCTCAAACCTTCATGATCCAGCAAGGATAAATGAACAATTCCTTACTTGTCCACTTCTTTTCTTATAAAGGGACAATTTTTAATTTAAATTTTAGTTTAGTAATACGTTCTCGTAATCCCTTTGTAAATAATAATTTAGTAAACAATTGCAGCAACAGCCTTAAGTTCTGTTGCGCGGCTGCAACTCTTAACCAACAATGTATTACGTGTGTTTTTAGTTCTATAAGTTCGTAATTTTTTAAGCCTTACCTTCAATAAAGGTCCACCTAACTGGGAAGGAACCGTCATGGCTCCCAGTTTAGGGGTATACTGAGGTGTTAAAAATCGACATCATGTATCTTGAAAACCGTATTTGAATATAATGAATCAAGTCAAACAAGTCTCGAATTTATGTGAAGATTCATCATTCACGATAAAAGATCTTCATATAAATTGTTTTATTCACTTTTTATGTGAACTGTTTAACATTATAATCATTTTGAATCGAAAATACGATTATTTTTGTCTGAATTTTGTATAAATTTATAACTAGACGGCTTAAGATATAATTTCTGATGTCAAATTCCCATAACAAGAAAAGAAAAATAAATTAACCTAAAGGAAGTAATCAGAGTAGCTCATGTTGTATCTACAACTATGAACAATGAAATTCGCGATGAAAGACGAGAAAAAAATTTCTAATTTTTTTAAAGCTACAGCTGCTTGATAAAGAAAGATAATTGAAAATATCTTTCATTACCTGCATGATTTGAACAACTTCATTATTTTCTTCTTCATCTTTCATCTAAATCGCGATGAAAAAGTGTAGAACAAATATCTCGTCGAAGCAGATGTTAGTGAAAATGAATAATGAAAAGATAAAAAGAAAATACCTTCTCCAAAAACCATCCTATCGTGTTCTGACCTCGCGACATATATAAAGGACAAAAGACGAAGAATGTGCTCTGTTGGTGACAAGTTAGAAAACCCTGAAGAAAAAATGGCTCCGAGAATTTTTACAAGGACCTCTTCGATTTTTAAACAGCTTCTTGTGATGTCTAGCACACTAGGGAGTTATTCTTATAGACGAAGTGTAGGATGAACGGAATTCCTCTTTTCTTTGGCATCGTTATTGTTTCGTGAAAAACTTTGCACATTTTTCACACAATATAGTAGCGGATTTGCGTCAGAAAAGTGCATTTTTCAAAAATCCTTCTGTATTATATTAAAATTGAAACCACTGCAGAGCTGAAAAAAAGTATTCAAGTGACCGCAGCATGAATCACATCTTTTTTCACCCCACAATTTAATGCGATCAATTAAACGTGTAAGTAGATGCTGTTTATCATCAGGATTGATAAAATGACCAAATATCTCCTTCCGTTTCCAGAACAATAAATCATTTAAATGAAATTTCTCTAGAGCAAACAACTCATTTAAATGAGTTTCAAAAACAAAGGACTAAAATTGTGTTGTGGAAGGTCTGATACATTTCACCTGCCTGAAACGGCATTCAAACATACCACATGGTAAAGTTAATTACAAAAGAAGATTTCACGCTTTCGTTGAGCATAGGGCTTTACATGAAGCGAACAAAACATGGGGATATGAGAGGTTTTGGTTTCTTCCATAATTTCTGACGCAGCCTTATTTCTGCTAAGGTAATGAAACATATTCATTTTAACAAGGGGATTTGGGAGCGGGAATAAAAGTTGCCAATGTGAAAACTCTATTTTTCCGTAAACAAGCAATTGTATATGCGAGCTTAAGTGCCTCTTCATTTGATTTGAATAAATTTCGAAACATTTTGCTTAATATTATGTTATTCATAGTTATTTGTGTATTAAATGTAAAGTTATACACCTTTAATCAAAATATACTTCAACAACAAATGCTTTTCTAGGAAAATATAGTAAATATTTTTAAATTATTAATTAACTTTAAATACTCTTTATATCAAAAGATTTTAACTTTTTCAGATGAAAAGCCAAAAGATCGTTGTGTTAAAACCAGGAAACTTCCATAGAATCAAAAATGTTATAGTTATTGGATATGAAACGTTTGAGTATGGATGAAAACTGCATACTACAATATTTCATAGGAAATAATAGCACAAAAAATATTTTTGAATTTTATTTTATATCAATTATATGCAAGAAAAAGTTGCGTGATCAATTTTTTTCAAATTTCTTGTGTTATCATATATGGTATATTTTATACTATCATCTCAGAGAAATACATAGTTCCTTGTTCTTTCTGAGGTATGTTTTGCCAAATGGGCAGTACCTGAAAAGAATGAGAGAAATAAATAAGTCAATCGATTTATTAAAAAAATTTCTTTCATGCTTTGACTTATTATATATTTTATGATCCAATGAACAATGGATTTGGAATTTTATTCTTATAAATTTACTGAGTGCGTTAACTACAGTATTTCTAAAGAATTTGCTACTACGATATAGATTAGGTTATGAAAAATTTAACAGCTATCTTTCTGATTCAATAACAAGTTATATAAACAAGTCCATTTAAATTACTTGTATTTCCGTGAAATTATGTGGTTTTTTTTTAATACTCAGCCATACTATACTAATAGAGATAATTTTAGATAGATAAATATCAGACGAAGAAAATATATATATATATATGAGCATATTATATATATATATATATATATATATAACAGAGTTTTTTTACTTGTGACATATAATTGCTTAAACTTGATTTTTTAGTTCATGGTATCTTTAGTATTTTCTATTTTAGATTTTATTTAAAATTGTTGTATTGTTCAGATAATGATTTTTTAGTATAAGATTTGATTCTTGATATGTTTGTTTAGTTCATTTCTGCATATGATTATATACAAGTTATATTTGGATTTAGTATTATATATATATATATATATATATATAATTGATGAAAAGGTAGTCAGAAAGTCAAACGAAATTTCTTTTTATATAATCCAAAAAACCATATTTGCCAAAATGATGTTCTTATTTCTTTTTCTCTCTTATCATTATTTTCTTTCTTTGTTGAAAAGAATATCTTTTCCAGGACATAAATATTTTAGTGTGTCTTTTGTGTTAAAGTTCACTCACGAATATTTTAATATTTTCCTTTACTTACTTAATTTTAATCTGTAAACCTTTAGAATCGAATTTTTGGAAATATAGAATCTTTTGAGTTTTAATTTAAAATGATTTTTTTAAAAAATCGCAAGAATAAATTTCTATTCTTTACAGCCATTCCTTTGAATTTTCTTCCTATTCTTAGAAAGAAATTATGATTTTCTGAAAAAATATTTTATATAAAAACATTTTGTATGCCATAAGATCCTTACTTAAAATCTATAAAAAATATATTGAGAATTTATTTAGAACATTAATTTATTTTGGTTGAATAATTTGAAGAAACATTCGCTAACTATTTCCGGACGAATTTAAGAAACTACTTAAATAATAATGTAATAATGGAATCTGCTGAATATTGTTTTAAGCAAGGACATATACATATTTAATACAGGTAACAAAAAAAAAGTATAGTTATCACATCTTTGTGGTTATCTTGCCAGTAAAATATAAAACTTTTATAGTGTAGTTCAGATCGAAAGCTACGCTATTAGATTCTCGATTGAAATACTAACTGATAATATAATAATGCTCTTGAAGAAATTTTGAAATGAATGCTGATTGGTCGGAAGGCACTGTAGAACTCGATGGAGCCACAGGATATATAACAAACCATTTTAAAAAAGAAAGGATTGCAATTATTGGCAGCAATATCAGTCGGAAGAACTCAAAACCTCGACGAAGAAAAGATTCAGAACCGAAAATGGAACGGCAAAAGCAATTAAGAAATCAGATTTGGGAGAGGCTTGAGAAGATGGCATCGAAATCAGATCCACTCATACTTAGACAAGCATGGCTAAAGCTTTAACGTGAGCCAGTAAGTTTTAAGCTATCAACTAAAAAAATACCTAAAGAAAATACCATAAAAATCTGAATGTCATCACTTGAATTAGAGATCGGAGAAGATTAGGAGCAACGTTCATGGCCACTCTACAAGCTTTCCATATGATGATGGTGACAGTTCATTCAGATGAAGTCTGGATCTATCTATCGGAAACCAACGCTAAATCTAAAGTTCAATATCTTTACGTGACCAGAACAGGTGACTCTGGTGCCAACCACGTAGTGCCTCATCCAAAGGCGTAATGGTTTGATGGTATTTCCGCCAATTGTATACAAAACCACTTTGTGCAACCGCCAAATAAATTCTGATTATTACATAAAGAAGATATTAAAGCTCTTCTTTAAGGATGATTACTGCAGATCGTCCAAATGGTGATAAAGCTTTTCCATCAGATCTCCCCCATCGCATATATCTAGTGTAACCCAGAAATTCCTCAAAGATCAGCAAGTGCATCCTGTGGCCAACAATGGCTGCCAAACAGTCCTGACGCTGCACCATGACTATTTCTGGGGACATCTGAAAAACAAACTGAATAAGTGAGTTTTCACGCTGAGGGGCTTTAAAAGATTCATGAGAAGAATTGAAGAAAAGCCCCTGAAACTGATTTTGTGGGTTTTGAAATATACAGAAACGTTCTGGACAAATAATATGCCGAAGGTCGACATATTGAGAAGCATCACTGAATTTGTAATAACTTTAGAAATAAACCTTCAAAATGAATCCTTATACGGTTTTGCACCGTAACGGCATGCTCAAAGTAATGCCATTAACCATAAAAATAAAAAATATAAAATAGACAAATACTATATAAGGAATAATCAAAATTGTGAAAAATATCAGCATCGAGGCATAAGGTGAAGAAAATTTGCAGAAAGTTAAAATGATTTAATTTCTGGATATACAAGGTATTCTAAATTTACATATAACATTTTTCTTAAATTTGAAATTGCCTAGATTTAATGAGATATAATTTTGAAGTTTTCATTACGACTAATCACCTGGTCTAGCCATGCCAAGGAACATGAAAAAATGTGAAGTCTGAAACTTATGTTGCTGAAAACGACCTGAAACAACCTAGGTATCCCATGAGCAAATAACTTGTTCTATCTACAGTAAATTTTAAGCTTGCTTTTTCCTTCCTGGAGGCCTGCTAGAGGGAACTGATCCATGTACTAGGGAAAATACCATCGCCTCCGACCACAGCTAGCAATGCGCTTCTAAATGTCATATCGACTAATTTAAATAATGTTTTTTAAAAGTATATTTCAGCAAGGAACTCACACCTCCAGCTGAAGTTCTAGACATGTGATGATTGAATACATATCGGTGCCAATCGAATTTTTTCAAAAATGAAAATATATAGATGAGGTGGGTTTCTTAAATCAGTGACATTATATCCCGTTTTTATCGTAAATTTCGTTCGTTTAATTCTGCAGATTCTATTTTTAGAAGTCAATAAATGTAAAAATTGAGTTTAAGTGAAATAAACTCTTTTTCTGAAACTCAAGAAGATTTGATTCCTGTATATAGGTAAATGAATCACAATATATATTTTCGGAACTATACATTGCATTGCATTTTTCATGTGGTTCTTCTTCAGATTAAATTCACAAACCAGCCAACTAACACACACAAAATTACATTCCTTACGTTTTACTCAGAAAAGTAACCTGAAAGCATTTCAATAATCCTGTTTTATTGCATCTTCTCAAATGTCAAAATGACTAACTCTATGACAATTTTGTTCAAATCTAAAGTTGAGAAACTTTTGCAAAACTCAATCAAATCCATAAACCAGCCCTGAGTAAATGCACTTTTCTGACGTAAAATCCGCTACATATTGTGTGAAAAATGAGCAAAGTTTCCCGAAAAATAACGATTCCAAAGAAAGGAGGAATCTGTTCATCCTACACTTCGTCTATAAGAATAACC
Source organism: Araneus ventricosus (assembly GCA_013235015.1). Taxonomy (NCBI): domain Eukaryota; kingdom Metazoa; phylum Arthropoda; class Arachnida; order Araneae; family Araneidae; genus Araneus; species Araneus ventricosus. The sequence goes on from BGPR01000749.1 coordinate 370,774, forward strand.
CTAGTATACTGGTCAATCATTTTTCATGTCGTTCTTTCAGAATTAAATATTACCAGCCAACCTAACCACACAAAATTACATTCCTTACTAAGCTTTACTCAGAAAAGAACCTGAAAGCATTTCAATAATCTCGTTTTATTGTGATCTTTCAAATGCTCAAAAAATGAATCCCTGCAGACAATTTTGCTTCAAATCTAAAGTTGAGAAACTTTGCAAAACTCAATCAAATCCATAAAACAGCCTTCGAGTAAATGCACTTTCTGATCGCAAATCCGCTACTATATTGTGTGAAAATATAAAGTTTCCCACGAAACAATAACGATTCCAAAGAAAGGAGGAATTCCCATCCTACACTTGTCTATAAGAATAACTTCCAGTATACTGGTCATTTTTTTCATGTGGCTCTTTCAGAATTAAATCTTACAAACCAGCCAACTAACCACTACCAAAATTACATTCTTACTAAAGCTTTACCTGAAAGAACCTGAAAGCATTTCAATAATCCTGTTTTATTGCGATTCTTCAAATGCTCAAAAATGAGCTAAATCCCTGCAGACAATTTTGCTTCAAATCTAAAGTTGAGAAACTTTGCAAACTCAATCAAATCCATAAACCAGCCTCGAGTAAATGCATTTTCTGACGCAAATCGCTACTATATTGTGTGAAAAATGTGCAAAGTTTCCACAGAAACAATAACGATTCCAAAGAAAGGAGGAATTCGTTCATCCTACACTTCGTCTATAAGAATAACTTCGTAGTATACTGGTCACTGCATTTTTCATGTGGTTCTTCAGAATTAAATCTTACAAACCAGCAACTAACCACAAAAAATTACATTCCTTACTAAGCTTTTACTCAAAAAGAACCTGAAAGCATTTCAATAATCATGTTTTATTGCGATCTTCTCAAATGCTTAAAAATGAGCTAAATCCTCCAGACAACTTTGCTTCAAATCTAAAGTTGAGAAACTTTGCAAAACTCAATCAAATCCAAAACCAGCCTCGAGTAAAATGCACTTTTCTGACGCAACTGCTACTATATTGTGTGAAAAATGAGCAAAGTTTCCCACGAAACAATAACGATTCCAAAGAAAGGAGGAATTCGTTCCATCCCACACTTCGTCTATAAGAATAACCTCCTAGTATACTGGTCACTGCATTTTTTCATGTGCTCTTTTCTCAGAATTAAATCTTACAAACCAGCCAACCAACCACAATAAAATTACATTCCTTACTAAGCTTTACTCCAGAAAAGAACCTGAAAGCATTTCAATAATCCTGTTTTATTCATCTTCTCAAATGCTCAAAAAATGAGCTAAACCCTGAAGACAATTTGTTTCAAATCTAAAGTTGAGAAACTTGCAAACTCAATCAAATCCATAAACCAGCCTCGAGTAAATGCACTTTTCTGACGCAAATCCGCTACTATATTGTGTGAAAATGAGCAAAGTTTCCACGAAACAATAACGATCAAAGAAAGAGGAATTCCTTCACCTACACTTCGTCTATAAGAATAACTCCTAGTATACTGGTCACTGCATTTTTCATGTGGTCTTTCAGAAAAATCTACAAACCAGCCAACTAACTCTTACTAAGCATTTTACTCAGAAAGAACCAGCATTTCAATAATCTGCTCTTATTAGATCTTCTCAAATGCTCAAAAAAATGAGCTAAATCCCCAGACAATTTTGCTTCAAATCTAAGTTGAGAAACTTTGCAAAACTCAATCAAATCCATAAACCAGCCTCAGTAAATGCACTTTCTGACGCAAACTACTATATTGTGTGAAAATGTGCAAGTTTCCCATGAACAATAAGATTCCAAAGAAAGGAGGAATTCCTGTCATCCCAACCCTCGTCTATAAGAATAACTTCTAGCATACGGTCACTGCATTTTTTTCATGTGGCTCTTCCAGAATTAAATCTCAACCAGCCACCAACCTAACCACACAAATTACATTCCTTACTAAGCTTTACTCAGAAAAGAACCTGAAAGCATTTCAATAATCCTGTTTTATTGCGATCTTCTCAAATGCTCAAAAATGAGCTATCCCTCCAGACAACTTTGCTTCAAATCTTAAAGTTGTAGAAAACTTTGCAAAACTCAATCAAATCCATAAACCAGCCTGAGT
>BGPR01000749.1:388873-401980 GCA_013235015.1 Araneus ventricosus
ATAAAAAAATTCAAAAATGTAGCTATAATAGATTGTAAGAAAAGGTACATAGAAAATAGTCAATTTAACATTGGCGATGTAAGGTTTACTGACTCTCCTTCACAAAATTAACTTTCTCTGTTAAACTCTTCCTCATTTCGTAAGAAGCTTCATTCAGAAAACAATCTATATTTTTATAAGATTTTCACTTCGATATAGAAATAAATTTCTACTTCAACTGTATAAAAAATTTCAAACATGTATCTAGAATAGATTGTAAGAAAAGGCAAATATAAAATGGTCAATTTAAGATTGGCGGTATGGGGGTAGTGACTCCCCTTCACAAAATTCACTTTAAAAGCCTGTAACCGTTATAATGAAACCATAATCCTCAGACGGAAAAATAAGAAATTTATTTTAAATAAACCCCATTGAATAGGATCATAAATGATGCAAATTTAATAAAAAGCATTAAGAGCTGCATTACCGGGCACGGATTTTAATTAAAGAAAATATCTTACTTACCAGATTCACTTCTGTTGATTTTCCCGTTAAGATCTCTCTGTGTTAAACCCTTCCTCATTTCGTAAGAAGCTTCTTCCAGCAAAAAACCATTAAACCCAGATCGTAAAATTCGACGATGAAAATGAAAGGTGGTGCTTAGAAGGAGGGGATTCCCTTTTTTTAGTTCCTTTATTCTTTCAGGAGATAAAATAAAACCTAAGAACTTTATTTCAGTTAAGAATACTTAATTCAAGTTTTCATGAGAATGAGAAGAGAATATTATTTTAGTTATGACTTCACACCTGGAATTATTAGTAATGGAATTCTTCGTGCAGTTCCTTGTAAAAGAACGGAATAAAAATTAAAGTGAAAAAATTAGAAGGTCTTAGTAATAAGGGGTATGATATAGATATTTCTTAAGGTGTTAAATGTGTATGAATTTAATCTAATCCCTTTACAATTTTAAGTAAATTGTGTAATCGTTAATTCGCAATCAAAGTATCGTTTCATGAATTGAGCTCTTCAATAAAAAATATTAATAGATGTGTTTAAATTATATCTGATGTAGAAAGTAATGTTTTTAATCTTATAATGCAGGTATGCAATATCTATGCTTTGATTTCAGATACCAACAGATCAAATGAAATTCATATGATTAACTAATTCTTGAAATCTCTTATTGTTAAAATTTTAATAAGAAAAAGAACATAATATCATGGGAGTCATGTTAAAATAATTTATCTTTTGATCAATGAATTTATTAATATATGTCTATTTTTTTGAAATTATGAGTTTATTTAGAAACATAAAAAATATAAAGTTGCATTTATTTTATCTATTTATCCCCCATGTACTTAGCATAACGTCATTAATGTGTGAAACTGTAAGAAACAAAGAATTTCTCAAAAAAGAATGAGATAGGTTTGACTTTATACTATGTTTTGACATAAATATTCAAATTATGGAATTCTAAATACTTTTATTAGAAAATTGTTTCCAAGTATTTTTTTCAAACATGCAATTTTTTGGAGCATGGATGTAATTATTTTGAATTGATTTTGATATTAAGTATTGAATACAATATGTTACAATATTTTTAATGAAATGTGTTCTAATATACTTTCTTTTTCTTTCTAGGCATTCAGGGACTTCGAATTGGTAAGAATACTCTTGAATAATATAATAAGTTAAGATGATTCCTATCTATAAGTTTTGATTTACTTCGTATTATAACTTTAATCTTGCATTAATATTAAAATAATTGTTAATCTCAAATCATATTTGAATACTATATTAAGCTTTATTTCCGGAAAATAAAATTCAGAGACATTTTAATGAAGAAATATTTTTCCGGAATTTGATTTGAACTACGCGTCAGTGAAATTACATCAAAACCACGACTAAATAAATGTAATGCAAGTTGATAACTTTGAATATTTAATCTTTATCCAACTAACATTAAAAGGTCAAATATTTTTCATTTATGCATTTCATATTTAATCGGTTTCATCTGCAGAAACGAATTACTTTTAAAGCTTAATACATTTTTTGTGACTAATTATTTCTTGTTATAAATGTTGAATAATTCATGTCAGTTTCAAGTCTACAATCAAATTAAGTTCCTGTTGTTCTGTAACTCAAAACGAAGTTGAGAAACCATTGTTTATTCAGCCCATTCTCCAAAATATTGGAGACAATAGGAGTAGTTTTACTTTTCATAAAAAATATCACAAAGACATAAGGATATTAAATGCCTTCGTACCAATGATTAAACGCATATATTCCGATACTATGTTCTAGTAAATCTTTTGGATGTGAAGAAGGGATATGACACAATTTTTATCTCCACATCCAAAAGAAGCTGGTATGAATCTAAAGTTACTGATGTTCATTTACCGCGAATATTTAAAAAAATATAACTAGCAACTTTCTAAAAAATCCTACTAAATTGTAGCATCAGTGTTGTGAAATATCGCTTAGCGTCTAAATATATTTAAAATGTGCAATCTTTTAGAAAAATAAATGTTATTGCCTTTTGTTCTCCGAGTATTTTAAAGTTCTGATGTATTTTGTTACGTACAAATGAGTAACAGACTAGACCAAACACAAAAGAATGCTTTATCCACAGCATGATGTATAAGAATAATTTATTCTTTACAAAATCATGCCTGTAAACTTAGTGTTGAAGTTGTTTTGCAAATCTGTAGCATGTTTCAAATAAAATTTTAAAATAGAATAATACATCTAATATTTCAGATTATGATAATGGTTCAGGACCGTAATTTTTTGAAATTTTAATTTTACGCAAGAGATTATCATCCTTCTATGTTACACGTTCTATGATTAAAATAATAAATAGTAAAACGTAGGTGTTTGCTCTCAACAAATTACAATAGTTCTCCCAGGTATGGCGTAGCTAATTATTTATTATTTCGAATAATGTGAAATAATGGAATGTTAACCTTATTTTTCTGTTTCAGTTGAAACAATGGAAAATTAAAATTTTAAATTCTTGTCATTATTCATATTGTAGTTATTAAAACATTATTCTTAGTTTTGATTGAACAAGTTGTTCATCATTGCTCTTCTAACATCTATCTGAAAACAATTCATTGGCAGTTTGCAAAAATGAGAAAATTCAGCGTTTCTTTTCACAGTTTGCTAATAATAACATTGAAATTGTTTAATGGCATTTTAGGGACTGATAAAGAAATAAGATGAAAGTAAAATAAAGCTGTAAGCGGTTATAATAAAACGAGAACACAAATATACGGTAATGAAATGGGAACTTTTAATATAAAATGCTGATTATAAAAAAAATATTAATATGAAACTACTGTACTAATACATCAAACAAGTTTATACACGATGTCCCCAGATTTGTAAAATGAATAACAGAAAAGAAGAGGAAGTAACAGAAAAGCACATTTTGCAATATTATGCTTGGGAGAACAGTAAATTTTGAAATTAGTTGCAAAATTAGACAACAAATGGCGCTGGAACTTGAAAGGCCATAATACGATATCTCCAAAGAATCCACCTCTTGCTTCAACAGTATTGCAAGATATTTAGTGAGACATTGTTCTTTACACTGTGATTTTGTCCATTTTCTATATGCTGTTCGGAGTTTATTCTTTAGTACAGCGAATGAGTTGAATTCCATCATTAAATCCTATTGCTGCTGAAACAAGACGAATTTTTCAGCGCAAGTTCACTGCGACCATGGGACGAAAATAGGATACAATAAAGGCAAAACAAAAATTAAAAAAGAAAAAGTATAAATAAGGAACAAGAATTAAACACTAACGAAAACAATACACATTTATGCTCGCTCAATGCAGCAGCAGCTAGTGATTGCATCAACAAAATATTGCAACGATTAATAATTAAAACACATTTAATAAAAACACATTTTAATAAAAGAAGTGCGGGATTTTTTACTGATAACTGACCTTCAATTTACCAGTTTATTGAGCAAAAGGTACAATCTACTAAGCAGATCAACACTACCTTTTAAAATACTGGTTGTATTCAAAATAGCCACAACTTTATTTTTAACCCTCTGACTCCTAGCGGCCCTCAAAATCTCACTACCTTTGTATACGGAGGTTTTGTTGACATATGGATTCGTGAAATGGACTCGTCCGCCTTCTCCCTTTTTCTCCTCACAGTTGGTGGTCGAAAGCGCACTGGAGCGTGACCCAGGGCTAGAGACTGGGGTCGCTAGTTGAATGATACAGTCCTCGATGGAGAACATAATGGGATTTTTTTCAATTGTTACCCCGATAGTAGGGGTTTATAATATTTTTGTTTTTAATATAATTTTGCTTAATATATTCAAACAATTTATTTAATTATAAAATAATGTGTAGCACCGTAGTCAGGAAATGAAATTTGTCATGGCTATTTATTTACCTTTTACTAGCTATTCGATAAACTTTTGGATTATAATTCTTCACAATTCTTTTTCACAAAAATGGTATCCCTTTTAAGAGGGATAAATTAACCTGTTGCATCCTAAACTGGTAGCCTTCAGAAATGACTAAGAATAAAAAGGGAGTATTTAGAACATCCCCTTCGGAATTCAGTTGTGTCCTGTTCAATCCACACTGAACAAGAGAAAATAGGCTCCTTTACAAAGCAAGGCTCCCAATTCTATAGCAAAATCTCTCTGACACATGTTCCAGTAATTTTACCACTCCTTACTAGATAAATGATTCTGAAATAGACTGTAATGGCCAGGTGTAGCGTTTTCTTTCCTTGGTCATTTTTAACGCTAATTATAGTGACATTCGGTGATTGATTTGATGGTACATTTTGTAATGACAATGCAACAGGTTAACAGACTTCTTTTCACATAGAGAGACATATGTTTCTGTATGAAAAACAAACGCTTCTTTCTTAGACTAGGGGAGAAATATAAACAATTTTAAGGGAATTTATTTTTGAGGAAAGCGCAAATGTTTGTAAGAAATAAAATAGAATTGCGAACGTCTATATTTCCTTTGTACGAAAAAAGCTAAACTAGAAAATTGAGAGTACTGTAAGTGATTTATATATAAGAGTATAACATAGATGGAATTCAGTAAATGGATTTAACTAACAAAACTGATACACCATTCATTATATCTCACGATAGTTGATTCGAGATTAAAGTCTTTGCGATTAATTGAATTTCAACTAGTATTTTTAATACCTAATTTATAAGAAAAGAATTTTTTATTAAATAAAAAGAATATGAAATAAAGTAACTTATCAACAATATAAGCAGCAAACTCAGAAAGTAGTAAATCTACTGAGATTCGGTGGGTTTTGCCATATTTTAAAATTGTTTGATGTAAAACACTTTAGTCGAAGCTATTTTTATATTTTTCTAAATGTTTATTTGGCCGGTAAAAATTTAGTCAAGGTTTAGATTTTTTTGCATGAATTTTAATTTTTGAGATTGGCTAAAATTTAATGAATTGACTAAACATTGTTTCCGACAATTTCTAATTTTCCAAATCCTAAATCAGTTTGGAAGGCTTTTAGAGTGAATGTCTTTTAATTAATGGTCCCTCAAATGTCACGTAGAAAAACATCAATCCTTACCTTTTTCTTAAAAATGAAGTTAAATCACTGATATATGATTTTATAATATGACTCCTTATCGCTTAGAAATAAAATTTAGTGTCTTTATTTAACACGTTATTGACCAAACCATTTACAGCTTTGTTTTAAGAAAAAACAAATTTAATAAAAATTTTTAAATGTACACTTTTCTTTAGTTGTATATAAAGGAAAAAGCATTCTATTTTAATTATTCCTTACTGATTGATCTTTTTTAATTCATTATTATAAATATTATGTAATTTTGAAATAATTTTTAACACAAATTTGCAATTATGAAACACCTCTTGTAAGGAATTGAAATTTAGTTCAGTTAATCGATTAATTTATAATTAAGTTATAAAAATATAAAAAACTGTTGTATTGTCATCGAGAAGAAAAATTACAAGAAATTTTAAAAATCAAGTACATCACTAATAAAATTTAGCACAGCTTGCGAGTGTTTTGTTTTTGTTTGTTTATATTTAAAATCTTGAATCCTTCAATCAAGCCCAGTGAATCAAAAAATTACATATTCATGAGTAAATCATTTTAATTATATTTTCTAGAGTAATAGTTAACCCGTTTTAAAGGAATCATTGTTAATCTATTAACGTACAAAATGATATTTGTCTTCATTACAAGAAATTCGAAAAAAAATTTACTCTAATAAATGAATTTCTAAGAAATTTAAATTTTTAAACTGTATTCTTAGCTTTAATATTTTTCCATTCAAATAAACACAGATTTAGTAAAAAATATAACAGGTTAAAATTATTTCAGAATCTTACTTTGCAAGTTCAGCGTGTAATTCTTTCTGAAAACATTTGAAGCTTCCCGCAGGCGAAATCAATTCATCACTGTCAGCCATGAATAGCAGACGTTTCCCCTCCCCGAGGAAACCCTTGTGGGAACTTCGCTTTACTACCCAAACCCCTAGTTTGACCCTTGCCCGCCCGAAAATCCGCCTGTCTCGTATAGAACCTATCAAGCCGGCTGGGGCGGGTGTCGTAGTGAGAGTGTTAAATGACTTAACAGAAGCATATATTTTGATTCTGGATGATAATTAAAAATACCCTACAGTTTTATCAAAACAATTGGTTTAACCCTATGAGCCCTATCCCGCCTCAAACCGCCCGTTCGACAGAAGCCAGACTCAGACGGTTTCCGGCACCTGGGTGAATCTTTGAGGGAAAATGTAGTTCCTTTCTTTGTTGACAATTGATCGGACAACCATAGTCTCGACCTCCTGAAATTTCTGTAAAGAACGTGATGGTTCCATTCTGTTTTTGTGAGCGAAAATTCACTCCAGGTTTTGACGCAATGGAATTCTCATTCCAGCCGGGTTCAGAGAGTTAAATTAAGGAGATAATATTCACTTAAACTAATTTAAATATTAGATATTAAATTAAAAGAACAGCAGATAAATGCTAAGAAGGAAACATAAATGAAATGAGCAAAGGTAAGTTGCTGATGAGCAAGTATGAAAAGGTTTTGAAAAGATAAGGTTTTTCAGTTTCAATCTGTGCAGTATGCTTTAATATTGCACAGAAAGAACATAATTAAATCACTTTTTCGTCTTAGGGATTAAAAATTGTTGAGAACATTAATGTCACAATTTATTTTTAAAAATTACGAAAATTTTGATAAAATGTGTAAGACTTACTGATAAAAGTTCTCTGATAAATCTTTTATCACTGTAGAAATTTTAAAAGTAATGTGAAAAAAGAGAAATTGAAGCTTTTTCTTGTATTTAGTACATTGCGAAAGCTGAAGAAATAGGTGGATAGATGTTTTAAATCGATTATTTTAGCAAAGCAAAACACGTATATTCATATAGTTGGTAAAAAGCATTGTCGAATGAGAAAAATAGGATATAATGGTCAGACAAAAGACTTCAGGAAATATGCATGCCTGTAGACAACTTAATTTAAGAACATAAATGATTCATTCGCAGCCAGTTTACCATGAGATATCTTACTTGCAGCTGTCACGGAAGTGAAGAAAACAATGCAGGCGTACCTCGTTAACTCGTTTCTGAGAGAAAATGAATTAATGACCGTTGAATTTAAAATCAGGACAGAACTGTATTTTTAAATGCGGTGATATATTTTGGATTAATTAATCAAATATGAGTTGTTGCAATATATTGGAATGAAATTAAAGCCCATAAATGATTCATTCGCAGTCAATTTACCATGTCTTACTTGCAGTTGTCACGGAAGTGAAGGAAACAATGCAGGCGTACCTAGTTAACTCGTTTCTGAGGGAAAATGAATTAATTTAATCACCGTTGAATTTAAAATCATATGGACAGAACTGTATTTTTAAAAGCATTAATATATTTTGGATTAATTAATCAAATATGAGTTGTTGCAATATATTGGAATGAAATTAAAGCCCATAAATGATTCATTCGCAGTCAATTTACCATGTCTTACTTGCAGTTGTCACGGAAGTGAAGGAAACAATGCAGGCGTACCTAGTTAACTCGTTTCTGAGAGAAAATGAATTAATGACCGTTGAATTTAAACTCAGAAGGACAGAACTGTATTTCTAAGTCGTCTTCAAGTTTATGTAGTCAACGGTACTCATCCAAGAAAGCCCTTTGGTTCTACTTTCAATTGTTGACTGCCATTCCGCGCGGTGGTTCGGACAACTCAAAGTAGGATAGGAGATATGTTCGGTCGGTTAAATCCTGGCTTTTGAGAGCATGGTATGTTCTTCCTTCTACGTATACCCATCCAACGGACTGGAGACTCTTTGGGTTTCGATCTCGGAATGTACCACGGAGTAAATGTTAACGTCATACACTGCAATAAATCAAAATATACAGCATAATATACCTTTTAACTCGCATGTAGAATTTTTTTAAACTAATCACTTGCTTGAGTGTAAAAAATATTTTATAAATATGTTGACACAAGTACACATTTCATTCATAGGAGTAGGCTGTATTCCCCCCCCTTCGGAAAAATTTAGGAATTGGAAAGATTGTTGTTTTATTATTTATAAAAATTTAAGATTTTCTTTTACTATTAAAATTTTAAAATATTTTTAATGTAGGTAAAAGCTAGAGGTACACCGACTTTTACCTCAGCAGTAGACTAACTGCGTCTCGGATATAACTCAACTGACTTCTACAGAAGTAGCTATTTAATCTTACAATATCCTTTTTTAATTATTTTGTGTGTATGCACACATATATGTAAGAAACAGCAGAAAATGCAATAACTTTGAGTAATGAGTTTAAAAACTCAAAATTAAACATATGTTATTTCCAGAAACCGATGACATCTATAAAGTGTTACGGACGTTATTTAAATTAAAATGTAATTAAAACTGATTTAACCAATTGATAAAAAAACTGAATATATAAATACTGAGCTTGTTAGCAACAACACTAAGAAAATCTTTTCAAGTTCAGTAAAGCCTTTAATGTAATACCATGGAAATATTGTGTATGTGTGTATGTAGCATGAAAAAAGCGCTCAAAAACAAAATGTAATAAAACTAAAGCATAATATTTACCGTTCGGAAATTGAGCATTGCCATATTTAGGTAATTTATCCGAAACAAGAAAGAACATTTTTTGGAGAACTTAATTTATTGATTCACAAAACAACAATTACAGCCTGTATAATAAAAATAAATCACACTCGCATCTCATGGCTAATAATGTGTTTACGAAATGTGATACTCTTAACAATTGCAGTATAATTAGACAAATATTTGTCTTCTTTTGATGTAAACTTCCAAAATTTTCTACCTGTTAACATTAAACTGATTTTTACTTTAATGTTCACGATTTCAACTACTTTTCTAGGATATATTTAAACCGGTTACATTGTTTCGGTACTACTGCGATTGGTTAAAAGTACTCGGATATCTTCAAGATCGCTATCATCGCCAATGTTGAAGCTGAATGCATCACCTCCAGAACTCGAACTAGACAAATCAGAATGCCTTCTTTTTTCCCCTTGCTTTCACAGTGCTCCTTACTGCAGTTTCAGTTTTCATCTTGTTGCATTGTGGCAGTAACACTGTAGCTGTAAAAAATACATATCAAATGGCACTGTGATCGCATAAGTGAGTAGCACACCAAAGGCAAGAGCACAAGATCGAATTAGACAAAAAAAACCCACTATTTATTAACATTTAACCTCTTGACATTACTGCGGAACAAATATTCAGGACACCAAATCTTATTGAAACAAGAAAAACACGTGTATACATAAATGAGTGAAAGGTACTATATAAATGTTCCAACCTAATGATACATATAGGATAAAATGTAATTTGACTGCAGTCAAAGAAAAGAAAATCTTACCGAAGCATGCTATAAAAAATCAGGAAGAAAATTCGAGCTCGAAACACGAGTGGCACTGAGACGACATTATCCTCAATTACTATAGGATAGAAACGTGTGATGAATAGACATCACTATTCTGTCTTTAAAAACACATTGTACAAAAATTCACTCGATTCAGCCGCACGAGACATAGATCTTGAAGCTAAAGGCAACATCACGAAAAGCAGGAATCAGAAAGGCGACATCATCCTAAAGCATTCTTTTTTCGAACACACCACACAAGCCTCACCTAAAGGAACGTAATTTCAACCTGTTGCCAATCATTTACTTCTTTACAAAACCTGTTCTACAGATGGTCCAACTACAACATTGTCCTGTGAAATTTCGGTCCAACTATAACACAGTGTCCTGTTCACACATCTATTTAAGTGTATTGCGATCCCTCTTTTGTTTTTAAACCCTCTTTTGTATCTCACTCTTCCTTTTTCTTCTTCTTTCTTTTTCTTTTCTAAATAGTCCTCCGATGCTATTAGTTCAGTTCAGGGACGAACTTTTGTTCTCTTCTGTTTGACTTCGAAAGCATTAATTTCGGTCTTTACCCGTATCCAGTTCCTTAAAGCCTGGTACCAAATTGTCCCAAGATAAATAGAAATTAAATCTTATCTTTGCAATCTTATTAATTTTATTGCTATAATAAAATTGCACTATTCAAATAGCTTGAGCCGAATTGTATGTCGTGTTGCAGCAGCAAGATATTTTCCATCAATAAACATTTTCGCTTCTCAGCTACTCAAAAGGAGCTGAAGATCTAGCCATTCTTTTTGATAGAAGACATTTTCACTGTAGTGTTGCCTATACGTGGCTCCGTTACATATATTTCATCATGGAATATAGAAGAGGAACCCCAGATGCTCTGTATATCCAATAATTTAATCATTAATTTACAACGGATAGTACGAAATTTTTACAGATTGGTTTGCAAAGCACAAAAAGTATTAAAATAACATTTTTATAGAGCTACAAATGTTCATTGTAAGCAAGAGAAAATAAAAATATACAGGGTGAGGCAGAAAGGATGGACGTTTTTCAGAGTATCACAAAATCGTTAATTTTTTCTTAAAAAGAAATTTATTGTCATATCAGAGTTCTTACCGAAATAGCATTTAACAAAATCAAGTGTGTGAAAAACATCATCTCTCATGTCATGTCCGTTATCACTGATGCATTTCTGAAAACGTATCCTCATCTTCCAACTCATGGGCGGAGTTTAGTCGCTGGTCGCAATCCCTGGGTTTCCATTGTTGCACAACGTCCAACAACTCAAGCTGAACTTCTTGTCAGATTCGTTATTCTTGAAAAAACAAGTCGTAGGCAAAACCGTGCCGTTCTATCGTCCCCAGCTTCATGGCTTCAACAGAGAAAAATAAATAATACGACTTCACCCAGATAGCGATTTTAGTTTGCAGCAATCTTGCTCTGCAAGTCTGCAACAACTTTGACACGGCAAGAACGGAAGTTCATAACAAGTTTGAAACAAGTTGTCCCAAAGTTCGAAGTCGCCATGCGACAAGCTTGCCGTATCAAGCTCTTAGAAAACTAGTAGAAAAAATAGCTTCCCGTCAGGGGTATATTCCCCCCTTCTTCAAAGCCCTATCTACTGATGGATCACCCTCTTTTATTATCGCGTAACAATACGGTAGGCTTGCCTTCCCTCTTTTTTCCACCCCCTTCTGACCGCACACTGAGTCATTTTTGAAGGAATTTATTTTAACGATCCGTGTGGTTGTAGATGAGAGAGCGATTCGAAATGTCGACCGGATGGTCCCTAGGCCGGTGTGCTAACCAAAATACAAGTTGGGACTTCAGCAAAAAAGGGAAGAAAGGAGTTTTAGCTTCGTCATTGTGTCATGTTTGCCGTGTCAAATTCACGGCGAACTTGTTTTACGATGAGGGTGGTCGATTATGCTATCTTACTTTGCAGGAGGTTTGCTGAAAATTTGTCACGTCAAGTTTGCCATGACTAGATAATATCAAGAAAAAATCAAACTTGCTGCAAATGTGCATGCTATCTGGGCATGAACCTAACGCCACCTCCCACGCATATCTCCTTCACCTGTTGGTGAGTTCTAGCCCTTTCAAAAACGCCCGTCCATTCTGCCTTACCTTGTAAAGTCTTTCAAATTCTGATATTTTAATTAACGATCAAATAGATTCAGACTGATATGAAGTCGAATCATAAGTCAAAAAGTTAATAAATACAAGTAATAAAGAAGACTTTATTCACTTATCCATATTGTTTGTTTTCCTTCGTATATAAATTTGATTTTCCATGAAAAACGTATGAATGTTTTATGCATTTATACAACCAAAAATATATTAACCATAAATTCTCTATTGAACCATTTTATACACATTTCTAATGTTATTCTTCTTCCTATTTCAGATGCTGCACACAGTCTATCATCAGTATCACATAGGAGAACCTCGCACTGGCTTTTAATTATTTGGAGTGTTACGATAGTGAATATGTTTAGGTGGCATTTAAATCTGTGCGACTCGGTGTCCAATGTTTTTCGAATAAATCCATACTTCGTTCGGTTACGTATTGCTCAACCACTGGACCGATTTCTACGATTTGTATTTCGTCCTCTCAGATACTGAACTCTAGATATGCCATCATCTGCCATTTTCCACCCTCGAATTGCAAAAGAAATCGAAAAATGAAACTTTTCCAGAGTCCTTCAGCCTCTACAACCGCCAATTCATTTCACAGTAAATTGCAAGCATACCCACAGGCCATTAACACGGGCGAACAGATGCTCACCGAGGGCGGCTAGTACTCTCTAATTTAAATGAATATTCAATTAAGTAACACATTATTTGGTTTTCAATCAAATTCAGTCATTTCGAGAAATAAACAGTTATGCAAAGATCAGCGATTTATAAAATGTATAGTATAAAGGCCTAGAAATGTGTGAGATGGGTCGGAACCTCAGATCGATCACGACTTGGTAATTCCCCAAAAGATCCACCATGGTTCAGGCCTTTTGCAGTTAACTCTGTCACTTGATCAAGCATCTTCGCTTGGTATGGTACGGACGCTTGGAGTGCAGTGCCAGGTGGGTGTTCCCTCTGTAATCTGATTGTTGCTTAAAATTGTCTGTTCATTCTAAAATGAACGGCCAGCTTCATAACAAGACTAACTGTGCAAAATCTATTTTAAA
>BGPR01000749.1:404413-418851 GCA_013235015.1 Araneus ventricosus
GGCAAGCTTTTACCCGCCTAAACGAAACCTTAATTTAGCTGCAAGAATTTGTATATAATTATAAACGACTTTGCTCCATGTACATATCGATTATATTAATGTATTGTGTTACTTAAACAGAAGATAAAATAGCATCTTATTTGTTCAAGAATCAAAAACTGTCTTAGAAAGTTATCTCTTCTCTCTCTGTTTTCAAACAAACGGAATATACAAAAGTCAGTTAAAATATTTATTATTTTTAACTTATGTCATCAACAATTATTTTAAAGAAGAAAGCGGTTTATGCCATGCTTTCTTGAATATAAGTAAAAAGAACAATCATTAATTAAGCATTTGAAAAACAAATCATATACAATCTATTCAAAAAATTTGAAACTTGTAAACAGAAGATTGCCTCTTTAGTTATAATAAAGCAGTTTTTTAATGATTTCTATAGCTTTAATCCTTAAATAGTTGCAAAGTAACTTCTATAAGCTATAACTTTTATCTGAATAATAGAAATTGACACTTGTTACTTTAATTGTCTTATACATGATTTCGTTAAGTTGTGAAAATAATTTTTCTGAAATGGGTAAACAGTTTCAATAAATTTAATTTTGGTTATGTATTTTCATTCAAGAGGAAAGAAGCATACAGAACGTGTTAATTTTGGAAATTTATGAACTTGAAGTAGTTTTCATCTAAGTGCAACTAAAAAAATAATGCAGATGCTTCTAGCGATCAACCGCGTTTTCTGCAATATAATTGATAGAAAGAAAAATCACTTCAGATTTGATTTTAATTTCTGAATCTACTATTGAAATTATTATTACGGATGAAGTAGGAGATGTAAACTCAAGAAACAGGCATTTTACGCATTTGTCATAGAAAATGTTAGACAACAAATTTTATCAAAAAACTACAGATGGCACACAAATGGGCGACTAATTTCAAAATTAATAATAAAAAAAACAAAATATTTGGAACTAAGTTATTTTTTTTAAATGAAAGCGCATCTCAATTTTTTTTCAGATAGGTAGCATGACATTTCGGTGGTACAGAAGGTCGTAAATTACTTGAAATCAAAATTTGAACCATTACTGAAAGAATTTTCAAACTGAAGAAAAATAAGCATGTATTTTTGGGGAAATTTAATCTCTCATTAGTTCTCATGGAGTGTAAAGCTGAAGAGCTTTTTGGTGATCTCAAGGAAAAACTGAAAAAAAAAACCGAGAAAATACGCATCGGCTGACCAGTAGCCATTGCGGCTGGAATTTCTCTTTCTTTAAATTTAGAACGTAAACAACGCTGCTTTATCTAAAAAATAATTTTGAGATGTTATCTTCAAAAGGCGCAGTTCAATATTTTAGTTTTTTTAAAAATTCAATTTTGAAATAGATCACTTTCATTGTGTACACCCTGTATAAATCTTAAAAAGTGGCTTTTAATGGTTAGTGACATATCGCTTTCTTTATCGACATGAGAAATAATGTAAATTCACTTCAGTTTTTCTTTCCATTTCTTTTATGTTTCTTGGTTCGAAATGCAAAAATGCTATTCAAATTGTAAAATAAACTTTCCCCCGAAAATAGTTTATATAAACAGAAAACAAAGTTAATTAATTTCTCACATGGAAATGTTTGTGATTTGCTTAGGATAAAACTTTCTTCCTAAATTATTATAAATTCAATGATTTTCATGATAATGGAAGATAAAACTTCTATACTGAATTTATTTACACGAACATATATTCGGCTATGAATAACATACCATTTCTGACTCAGGAGCTCATAAAAGCTCATTAGTTTATTTAACATTATTTTATAGAATTTTGCAGTGTTCTCAGAGTTAAAAGCTACATAATATTTTCTTGTCTTCCATATATTAAAGACCATATTCATCTTCATTTTAGAAACTATTTTACATTCCTGTACTTAGTATATATTTGCCTATTCCTAGCTTATCAGGAGTAAATATATTCTTAACTTATATATAATGTAAATGAGAGTTTACTTATCGCTATAGGCAATGATAAGACGACTCGCTGTCTGACATTCAATGCGTTTTATTTTCTTGTTTGACATGGAGATTATATTAGACATATAACAGCATGCATTCATCAAACACTACAAACTCATCATATCATTTATATAATAGTTGGGCCTCAATTTGCAGGAATTCATCCCTCGTCTCACTATAGGGGAATCTGTCTCAAAAGAAACAGACCACTTGAGAGCTTTACTTAAAAAATCTCGAACCGTGCCCTGTGCTCAGAAAAAATTGGCATCTTATGTTAGAGGATCGCAGAGTGAACTGAGTGAAAACTGACTTTTTCGCTTAAAGCCAGTAGCCACTCACAAGAGAGGTTGAAGGAGGGTCCTTCTCCTACCGGCCAGGCCCTCACAGGGTTCAATAGACCGACCTCTCTTACTTTTGTGGGGAAGTTCGCAACATTAACTAAACTACATAAAATTATACTGACAAACGCAATATAATGAAAATATATGCTGACATATACAAGTTACTAGAGTGCCTATCCTTTATATCGTAAAGCATTTGATTTCAAACTTAAAACCATACATTGATTAGAACTCAGAACTCGTATATTATTTCATCATTCGTTATTTAAAATCGGGTAACGCATTTCTTTGCATATAACTCAAAAGAAATATTTGAAAAATGAATCTATTTCTTTATTTATTTTCATGCATGTTTTTGATTTAAACTGTTTGTACAAACGTCAGTTCTGTAAAAACTCAGGATGAACAAATGTAAATACAGTGGAATCTCCCTATAACAAAATCGCTTGGTTCCGGTTGAAAAATTCGCTATAGAGAAAATTTCGTTATACGGAGACTAGAGATTTTTGCAGTTATTTAAACAAACGTTACAAACCTTTTAGTATGTGCGATATGTTCAAAAATATTTAATTATGACATTCAATTAAAAATGAAGTAATATTTATTATAAATTTGTTAAAACTATGCTAATTATTGCTGTATAAATAAAATGCTCAAAAGTGAAGACAATTCACCAATTTAGAGAATAATATGTACTAGTACGGATAAACATAAAATGCTTATTGTCACATCCATTTGCTGTTTCCACCCCCGCTCCACACCGATTCTTGGAATCTTGACCCGTAGAAATGTTGCTCCCTCCGTAGAAACCCAGGTCCCCACAACTGCAATATTTTTCACATAGCATTCTATTGTTATGTGTTATCGCTGGAATGAACAATGCGAGTGGTTCCAGAAACAGGCACATGTGAGCGATTTGTTTGCGCAGAAATTAGCAACTTTCTTCAAAAATGACAAAAATCGAAAAGTTAAAGGTCTGAAAAAATTCGTTATAGGGAGACAACCACTTCGCTATATGGAGAATATTTTGAATGTTATCTAACATTCCGATTAAAAATTTCGTTATAGGCAGAAATTCGCTGTTGGGAGACTTCGTTGTAGGGAGACTCTACTATATATGAAATATATCTGCATTTAGCAAGATTTCTTTTCATATATGTATATTTTGTTGTTGTTATTGTTGCTTAAGAAATTTTGATATCAATTAGAGTGAATTTCTTTTAACGAAAGCAATTTTATTTTTTTATATTCGTCCATTCATTATTCTTCTGTTCCGGTAAATGTAATGACTTAAATAAACACATATTTCAAATATCTTTTGAATATGATTGAAAGAAAACCGTAAAAAGACGGTTTCTCAGATTGAATAAAACTTTTAAAAATAATCTTATCGTCAAAATTACAGAAATGACGTATAATAACTTAACTTTATGTATTTTTATTTAATAATATTTGAATCAAATAGCAGCAATTGGCATTTTTATGCAAATGGGCAAAGAATTTTTCTAAATCTAAATATATCTCTTGTATTTGTTTCAATTAAAATTCCATCATTTATTCCAGACAACAAGAAATCTTTGTATGTAATAAAGTAGAAAAAAATATAATTATCTAAAGTAAATATAATAACCAGGATAAAAAAAATTATGTCTTTTTCATAAGAAAATCTTGTTGTTCGTTAAAACTAAAAATTAACTTTAACAACTGAGTTTTCTTGATGAAATTCCTACACTAATTTAAGCGCATTTAAATTTAAATGAAATGATTTGCTTGATTTGAAAGCTCCTTTGTTTAGTAAGCTTTTGTTGGAAGTTAAGTGATCTCATCCCACTTCTTAATGTATTTGCATCAGTTCTGAATTCGCCTCTAATTAAAGATGAACAAACATAATTCCATGCTTACACAGAAGATATTTGACAAAAGTAATAGGGTAAACATAAATAGGATATAATTTAGTAGAGCACAAATTACTGTGCATTGTACTCGCTTCTAGTACAGTTATTCATGCCTTAAACATTACCGATCATTAATTATTTTTATATGATATTTCATATTAAATATTTATGATAAATAGATATTTTTTGCATAATAGAATGCATTATTCCATGCCCTACGAAGTCACTGTAAATGTGATTATTGATGTTTTAAAAAGAATTGAAAAGGTCTTAGAAGTTTGAACTTAAAATTAGGAAAACGAGGAGATTTTTTACTTGTGGTTTTGTAATAATAGCAATGAAAATATGAACAAGAAATTGTTCAACAACTCTTTTTGGAATTTACACACATTTATCTTTAACCCTATGCTAGGCGTGCGAAATTTTGTTGCATGACTAGGCGCGCGGGGTACATATGTACCCCATTTTCTCTTCCTTTTATTTACATATATTTTTTCTGAGAACTGATATATCAGCTGCAAATTAAAGAATACACATCTAAGAAATGTAAAAAGAGAAAAAATAATTTTAAATGACTATTTTTGAATATTTTTATAGAGATTACAAAACTACTATGAAAAATCGCAACATTTTACATATACTTCTTTTAAATGCTCTTTATAGATTTAATTATGGCATCTTTTACCATATTTTTGGTTAGCTTTGTCGCTATTTTTCCCACAATATTTGCATCTACCATTATTACTGATTGGCTTTGTTGTTTTTTGGTCCTGTACCGTTTTTTTCCTAAAATAGGTTTTTCTGTTCTTTTTAATTCGAAGGCGGTTATTGGGCATCTCTGCATAAAATGCAGAATTTAATGAGTATGAAACTGAAATTTTTGATGGCATGAAGTCGTTTCATATCCTTATCGATATTATTGTGTTTGAAAATTACCAAACCGTTAATAGTAGAGTCGTTTCCAATATTGGAAGAAATAACATAATCCAATGACAAGTATTTTTGATACATCATTTTCCCGCCATATCTGAACTAGAATATGAATTCCTTTGTCATGTATTAAAATGCAGCATTTCAGATTTTTTTATTATTACCTGTTGTTAGATTGCAAAAATTGCATCGACATCATTTTTCGGTTTTGTCACTATTTTTAATTAATTTAATTTTTCGCCACTAAAGTTTCTTTCATCTCTTGTGGCAACTTTGGCAAATTTTGAATTTTCAAACGATAATTTCAGCCGTTTCTTTAAATATCTAAATTTTACTTGATTATTTACTTTGTTTTCGATTTAAATATTATTTGTCTTAACTTTTGTTGTTGTTTCCATTAAGGTTTCAACTTTATTAATTTTTAAATTCAAAATTTTGCAACGGGATTATTTCTTCGACATCTTGGTTCGCGTAGGTTTTTGGAGTAATCAGGTTTTGGGCGTCTGTATCTGGAATCATTTTCCGTTACGATTTGAATTTCTTGTGTGATGGGCTGAAAGTTCGGTTGGTGTTGTAGCGGCTGCGGGCCTCAGGGCCTTTTAGGCCTTTGGGGGCCTTTTTAGTTCTTTTTATCTTCAGAAGAATGAAATGATGTGGTGGTAATCTGCAGCGACATTTTTTTGCTTGAAAAAATAAATTTCTTACAAGTCGTGTTCTTTGAAAGATCAGCCATAAAATATTCTGGCGAAAAATTCGCAACTAAATTCTTGTGCGGTATGGGACGTCAGCAAATATATGTGATAAAAGAAATAAAGACAGGCGTGTAAGCCTTCAACGTTTTTCTTCAGTGTTTCTTCACGACATGGATCATCGCCAATAATGTTATTGTGCAAATATTGATGTGAGAAGCATGACAGCCAACAAACTGGCTAAATATCAGTGTGTCCTAATCTTCAGTATTATTGGGCAACATCAGGCCTATTATGTATTCTTCATATAATTGATTTCACGTTGCAACTTCTGGTCAGACGGAGAAATACGACTTCAACTGTTTTTTCATTCTAGCTCTAAAAATTTAATTTATGGAGCTAAAAATTTCTTTTTATGAAAAATTTTAGTGCTTGATGGTAGCGCTATTGTCTTTTGTTTCTTTTAAAAAAAAAGGCTGCAGCTATTTGAATTTGTGATTTTATGTCAATTGCTCTTTAGTCATTTTGTGTGCATCTTCATCAAAATATTTCATTTATAAATTCATAGCAGTTTAATCTAAAGCTTTAAATTTATTAAATAAACAAAAAAATTTAAAATTCTAGTTCGATTCTGTTTTAATTTTTCTATTTAGACATCACATCGTATATTGTACTACCACTATATGCAAATTGACTTTTAATAGTAGCTAGGTTTTTCAGGTCTGAAAAGGTAGGTGAATTATATTAGTGTAGCTTGAATTGCTTATTTTCGTGTTAATTTATTTCAGTACCCAGAATTATTAATTAATTGTTCAATATATATTATAATTTAAATTTTAACATTGGGTACCTACTTTGCTTTAATATTTAATTTGTTCCTAGCTACCCCATCCAATACCTGTCGTCAATAGAAACTGAAATGTTCATTGCAAATAACTATGACACAAGCATAGCCAAATATTCAAAAGTTTATTTCTCGCTTCATATATTGTAAAAATTCTTTTAACAATTCCAGTTTATTTAAATTAATTACATCCTCATAAATAAGGTAGGATATCTGTTAAATGTTTTTGGCAAATTCGAAGCTAGAGAACCAGTTATCCGCTGTCAAACTAGTTCTCATAGTTTTTTAGAATGAAATTCACTGAAATTTAATTGATATTTAAAAAATTAAACGAAGCACAATGCCAGAATTTCACACGGAAAGCATTATAAGTCGTTAAGAAAGAAAGCATTATTACAGAACCAGCGAAATAAGAACTATCAACTGCGAATTCCTGTGACTAGTTTAGGTGCGCGGGGTACACCTCTACCCCATGCGTCTCTTTGTTCTCTTATCTCTCGTGCACTAACCTTTTGAACTTGATTCACTATGCCATATTGTTCCTGAGTATTTAAAGGGCAGGTACTAACAGTTGGATCTCTAACAATGAATGAAATTCAAAGCTCAGCGTTTTGAAAACTAATGGGGGACACCTGTACCCCGCGCGACTAACGGAGGGTTAACATGCTTTTGCACCTATCATGCTGATTAATAACTTCATAGAAGAACTCCAGAAACACAGAAATAGATACGGATCATTTATTTATTTATTTTATTTTAATTTGTTTTTAGTGCCTTGAAAATTACGAGTAAAGCATCAAATCACAGACCTTTCACATGGTTTTACACCTACCATGCTGATTAATAACTTCACAGAACTCCAAAAACACAGAAATAGATAAGGAACATTTATTTATTTAATTTTTTTATATTTCATTGGAAATTACGAGCAAAGCATCAAGTCACAGCTATCTGAAGATAAATTACTCGCCAACCTATATTATTTCAAAACAGGCTACTCTTTGCACTATCACATCTTCTGATTATTTAAGAAATCATATACATATAACTTTATTGTATTACATTTGCTTCCTGATGCCCCAGTAGCTACGATGTGGCGTGCAATTGATTCTAACAATATATTTAAAATGTAGCGATTTAGAGGAATTGGAAATGTAACATGTCACAGTGAAATCTAGGAGTCATCATTATATAATTAAGGCTCGGTCAAGAAAACCGGGTTTAAATCTATAACACAGTACTCAATCCATACGGCTTATGTACAGTTGATGAGAATTTCGATTTTGTGTTGACTTTTTGCATTCGTTTTATTTCTTGGGGAAAAGTGCCTCTCTAGATTTTTCTTCTATTTATTTAGTTTCAATTTGTTGTGCAAGTTTTGTTTCAGTCATTTACTTTTTAATTTTTTCTTGGGTTAGAAATTTTATTAACTGGAGATTAATATATTCAGAATTTAGAATTATTTTTTCTACAGACTTCGTAATTTTTTAAGCAGTATATTTATTGACTCAAATCGCACACAAAACAATTATTTACTTCATTTAAAGCATACTTGAAGTACGTGTATATCTCCTACGGTTTAAAAATATTCTATCGGTACACGATTTAAGAGGACATCCCATTTTCGTCCCTTAACACTCTCACACCGAGCAAGGCGGTCTGGGACGGTCTAGAAATCTCCCCTTAACATAGACGAAGGCCGGTCTGAGGCGGTTGGCTTCTTTGACGGGAGGTGAGGTTCCGAGATCTCTTAGGAGATAATAAATGGTAGAGGGTCCAATTATCTTTGCCCACCACAGCTTATTTACTTGCGCCTTAAGGGAATGTTATAACAGGTGGAGGAGTGGCGGGGTAAATGACCACCCAGGTTGGGACAGTCCAATTCATGTCCCATCCTCCCAAAAAGTCCCGGTTTTAAAGGGAATGGAAGAAAAAATTCGTCTCGGGATTAAAGAGTTAAGAAAATACCCAATTTTTCGCAACCAATAACAAATATATCCGAATTGTTTTAACATATGATATAAACACGAGACTGCATATTGAGAAATATTCGTAATTGGTTGCGACAAATTGAGTATTTTTTTTCCTCTTTGAAATTTCAAAAAATTGACGTAGGTGGCGTTGCTTGTTAAGCGACCAATCACATATTGAATAATTTTTCCCCTTTTGAATAATAATTTTTCCCCTTCTGAAACGTATCAAAAATACTTTAACAATGCGACGAATAATAAATCCTCTGAAAGATTTAAATTGTTTTTAATTAAATACTACAGTCGACGCTCGTTATAACGACCCTCTGCGTCCCACAGCACAAGATCTTTATAACGAGTCGTCGCTATAGTGGATATAATTACAAACTGTACACATGCACCCTCAGCAGTTCCATATAAATAGGCGATTTTAAAAGAGATTCCAACTGAATACTCAATTTATTTTTCTATCATTGGCAGTAAAAATTAAATTTTATCAATTAAAAATATATTTCTAAAACAAATTTTAAAGTAGAAAATAAAGGGTGTTATATATTTACAGAACGTTTATTTTCTAAAGAAAAAATCAGAAATGGTTGTTTGTCTCTTTCTGCATATGTGCTTTTCGCAAAACATAATTTTCCATTTGAGTTAAAGATGATGAATAATGTTCTGCCTTTCGAAAATACATTTTAAAGTCTCAATAGCATTTGAAACATTTTTTTTATTCTAGGCTATTCTAATTTCCGGAGCTGTGGTGAGTGGTAATACTCCCCCCTCCCGTGTCAAAGTTGACCTATAACAATGAAGACTCGACATCTACGAAGCTTGGAAATACAATAATCAAGATTATTTAAGTTTGGAAACATGTTCTTTTTAGAAAAATTCCGGGAAGAGTGTTCGTTGAATTCGGACTTTGCATTGGGATTAGACGACAATGTACGGTCGTTATACCGGAAGTAAAATAGCATAGTGCATAGGGAAACACAGTTGGGGATTTTATCATGGGTCGTTATAATGGAATGGCCTTTATAATGTGTGGTCGTTATAAGGAGCGTCGACTATATTTATAAAGATTTCAGGATGCTAATTACTTAGTTATAATATTGCACTAATAATTATATCCATGTATGTATATTTGGTCACTATTTTCTTTACTGCAAACTCATTTTCTGTTATATTTCCGAAATTTATCATTGGCGTTTCTAATAATAATTATAAGTGTTTAATTTTTGAAAACCCATAAATCTCCAGAAATATCAGAATCGCGTGGCCTTAATTACAGTTCTTTGAGTCTTACCCTAATGAGGTTTATTGTGGAAACAACTCTCTCATCATTATTCCATACGCGTGAGGAACGGGGCTGCAGCGCATTTTTTGAAAAACCAAGGAAACATATTCGGTGATTAAGCAGCTGAATGTTTCCCGAAGAAAATTTTGAAAAGTTACCTCAAATTCTCGTAATCCTTCCAGTTACATTCCCTAATTACCACTTGGTGCATTATGACTGGAATGCGTGCCAGGGGTGTTTTTTCCCCTCCGTGGTGAAAAATGGCAGCGCTTATCAAAAAGGAAAAATTATCTCTCTCTCCTTCGTATGTAAGTCTACTAAACCAAGTGTGTGAGTCATTTTTCACTCCTCGGATCCTAGAGCCTCGTGCAAAGAGTTCAGGATTTGGTGAAGATAACGAAGCGCACTTCAATTTAAAGAGGTATCTTTATTTTCTCTTAATTATAAAAGTAAATAAAAAAGCAAAGCTACATGTGTAGTGTTTGAATGCAATAATGGAGTAAAAATTAAGATGGCTGCACAAACAGCAATTTCACTAGTCTCTTAAAAGTTTAAAAATGCTGATCTTGTTGATCCCGAAGAGAAAAATGAAATATTCATTTTGCTTTCTCAAGTAAAATTCTCAGAATCTCTCTCTCTTTATCTTAGGAATTCGAAAGTGTATACTTTTAGTAATTGGAAACAACTGACAACTCTGTTTACAAAGTGTGTCAAAACACGGGATAAGCGTTTTTTATATTTCTTTCCATAAGAACTTAAGATGAAAAATCATTATTTTATTCGGATAGAATTACCTTCTATGAAGATCGTATAACTGGAACGCTTACAATAAAATATTTATGAAATGTTTATGCTGAACAGGAAGAACTTTGTTCGTATAGAATTACCTTCTATGAAGATCGTATAACTGGTACGCTTACAATAAAATATTTATGAAATGTTTATGTTGAACAGGAAGAACTTTGTTTGTAGTGAACTCATTACATAGGCTTAGCTCTGCGGCGTACTCTTAGTAAAATTTGTAAACAATAATAAATGGATTTTATGTAACATGAAAATGTATTTTAAACTAAACTCTTTAGATATTATTTTTGAATCGGTAACAGAGTTAAAATCTGTTATATATGTGATAATCTGTTGCTTTATCTGACTTGTTTTGTGAAAGCATGTTTATTGTGAATTTTGTTTTCTTGATATTTTATGTAGTTTTTTATTGAAGCGTGTGGAATTTTCATACTCCACAAAACTCTTTACTTTACTTCTATGCCAACCATGTTTATGCACTCATACACATAAACAACAACAGTTTTCATCCAGTATAAAATGTGTGCAATTTTTTTATTGAATAGCTCTTGTAAATTAACAAAAGAATTTCACATACTTAGAACGTTACGACACAGCCTGTATTTCTCGCTTATCCAGCGAGCTTGCTAAGGTACGTAACTTTCTAAATAGATAATTATCTTTCATTAATAAACTTTCAGGTGCTTTTCAAGAAATTGAAAAAAAGACTGAAAAGCTTAGAAACATCGAAAATAATTTACCAATGATAAAAATGAAATTATATCGGTAAGCAATTAAAAGTTTTTAAAATTTGAAATCAAGCCTTCCTTAAACAAAGTTTAAAATTCAAAATTGCTCTTTCATGAAAAACTTGTTTCTTAATTACATAGAAAAGCACATGTAAATGTAAATATTATTAATAATCTCGGAATGTGATAATAGAGAATTTTTACAGATTTTATGTCCTGTGTAAACTTACTTCAGAAAGTTGCTCCTAACTTTTTTTCTTTGGAAAACATGTCTTTAGCATAAAACACAGTTTTTAGCTAAAATTCATGAGTACAAATTATTAGCTATGTGTCATAGAAATAACCTGTTCTTTAGGAATTGTAAGAAAATGTTTTTATGCATCAATCCAGCTGCGAATCCAAGGGGAGTATCGGGCAGCAGCCCCCCAGATCTAAACCAAAATTATTGATTTTATTTAAAATCACTACAACTGTTTGTTGTTAATTTTCATTTTTAAAAAATAATAAAATCGTGTCAAAATTGCTTTTTGGCTTGACAGGCTCGAAACTTTTCCTACTTTTCTAGTCATTCCACTTGTACTTCCGAGATAGCACGTAAGTTTGCAGCAAGTTTGATTTTGACTTGATATTCCCTTGTCATGGCAAAATTTGACGCGTCAAACTTGAAACGAACTTGTAGCAAGTTCGCTGTGACAACTAGCGCCACCCTCGCTTGCAACGCATTTGCTACAAGTTCTACGTGACTAATAGCGCCACCTCCCTTGCAAATCAAACTTGCTGCAAGTTTGCAAAACAAGCTTCCTGCAAAGATAGCACAGTAAAGAGATAATTATCTTTGACTCTGTTTTAAAAAACATCCGATTTTTCATAGCATCTCCTAGACCTCCCTTCTTTTTATTAATTCAATAAATCAATGATAATTTGTGAAAAAAATAACTTTTTTATAAAAAAAATTTTTGAAACATTTTCCATCTTTTTACTAAATATACCACACGCACTTTAAAGAAAACTATATCGCCTTTTTCTTAATGTTGATATTTTAACGTTTATAAACAAAATTAAATCTAAAAAACAGTCAGTGTTTGTTGAAAAATAATAACTAGACATTTTGTCCCATTTTAAAGTAATTACTTTTGAACTCTAATTTGATAATTTATTCTACTAGCAAAACGTATTTATTAGCTAAAATCGCTCTCTCTTTGACTTCAAATCATATTCTCAACTCAAACAATTAAGGAAATCAAGAAAAAAGTTTAAAATAAATCATATACGAATCGAATCGAACGATGTATTAGCGAAATCTAAATTCTCCTCTCGTAGTTCAGCTGGCCGAGTGGTATCGATGTTTGGCTACTAAGCGGTAGGTCGCGAGTTCTATCCCGGGTTGTGTTCATACTCTGTTTTTGCTATAATTTGCAATGTGTTTGCACGGCAAGTTTGTGGCAAGCTTGCTGCAAATTTGTTTCATGGTGACTTCGAAGCTTTCGTTAACTTGCCGCATGCTTGCACTCTTGTCATGACAAATTTGTGTCAAGCTTGCTGCAAACTAAAATTGCTATCTGGGTTGTAGCTTGACGCGGTCGAAAACATTTTTGGCTAGTTATTTCATTGTATTTTTTATTAAATTATAGAACGTATTGTTTTGTTCTTTACGATTCTTACTGTCAGGTGAGTAAAGTCTGTAAAGTGAAAGAGTTTTGGTTTACATAAGCCATGAGGTTTGACACTCGTTACTACAATACAAAACTTTTATGACATCAGCACCCCCAAGACCCGAATCCTGGATTTGCCACTGCATCAATCTGAATCTTTTGCAATATGTTTTTGTGAAAAATAACCTGAATTTTAGCATGAAAAACAAATGAAAATGATAAGATTTATTTATTAAAATCTTGAATTATTTCCATCAGTTGATGAGTCGTCTAAAGTAACTTTGCTTTAATACGCACTTTTAGGCAGGATATTGAATTGGGATAATCATTTTGAATTCAAATTCTTTTCTTTCCTTGATTTTATCCGATAGCTCCTAGATCTTTAGATGCATCCCGGTCATTTGCAAGGGAAGACAAGTTTTTCATCAACCCGACTTTCAAAGTTGCAGCAGCACTAAGGCATCCATAATTAGGCATAACACACATGAGATCTGAAGAGAATGTCTCTTGTTGTTGTCGGAAGAGGAAATTAGTGCTGCATTATCACAGGGAATAAGAATTAAAGTAATAAAACCTCTATTTCAAACAACATTCTGTCCCCTTTTAAATGTGGAAGGTTTTACTTAACCCCTTAAGTCTCGCTTCCATCTTAATGACGTGCATCGAATTATCGCATTTTTAGGCTTATAAATTAAAATTTAATCATTAATTAGCTTTATAATTTGGCACAAAAATTACGTAGGTTCCATAAGCATGTCAAGTATTCTATGCCTTCTTAGATGAACGAAAACGACAGCCCCTTTCCAGAAAAGGAGGGGTCATCTTATTAGATAGCAAAAAATGCTGCCCTTAAGGTTGTTAAGTGTGTTTCTTTACCGCAATAATCCATTTCAATAAAATAACACTAATATTGAACTTATTATGACCAAATCTTTGAAACTGAGGATATATATGCTACTGTAGTTGACTTACATTAACCAGTTACTTACTAAGAAATGGATGAAAAAACGTTACAAGGGTGATAAAAATTTATTTATTAAAAAATAGACTGAAAATACAAGAAAGGAATTAAAAGGCATACTTGGCAATCACTTTTCCACATAATCACGAAATATTCATAGGCATTTATTTAAACGCAGGACTAACTTGTCTAACCTGGCTTGGTAAAAATCATGTCCCTGCTCAATGAGCCAGTTCTCGGTAGCTATTTTCTCATGACTGTGTGAGTGAACCTTGTTCTAGATAAGTGTTTGGAACCCAGATTGTTCCAAATCCGGACTGTATGGGGGGGGGGGG
>BGPR01000750.1:0-37381 GCA_013235015.1 Araneus ventricosus
CTCATTGTACTTCGTTCTGTTGAGTTACGTATTGCTTAAAGAGTAAAAAGATCTGTTTCGGTCTAATGACGTGTTTTCCCCAAACAGCCGCTGCTGTCATAATTTATTCATGTTTACCGAACTATTTGTCCAGTATGTGTCTGCGTGTTCGTGCTGTGAGTGTCTTTTTTGTGTGTTAATAAAACGATACCAAAATGCTTAGATTCGTCAATAGAATTAGATTAGATTATTCCTCTCTTAAAATTAGATTTGAAAAAGATGAACCACCACATGGATATTAGAGATGGCAGCATTTAGATTTGGATTTAGAATTTTGATTATCGAAAGCATTCCCTATTCAAGTTATGTGAAGTACTTTATTGAGAGTCGGGTTTTTTTATAATAGGTATAGACATGATAGCTTTTAAATTCCACGCCAAACACAAAAGTTGATGAATACTGACAAAAATTAGTCAACAGATGTTTCAGAAACACTTTTCAAACAGCCGGGCAACATGCATTCTTTTGAGAAATTTTCAAAATTTTTGGAATCTTGTTAATGGAAGTTCAGAAATTTTTCACTCATGCATTTTATACAGTGTGTGGTAATTATTTTATGTTTGCTTATCTACAAAAAGCAAAGCAGTAAGACTAATCAGCCTCATAGTCGAGGCGGGGACGATACAAAATCAAGGGGTGAGAAAAATATAACTCAAATTTTAAAAACATTTTTGATAAAAGAATAATTTTCTCAAAAGATAGCTAACATTTTTATAATACACAAAGCAAAACACAATTTAAGATCTCCAAATTTAATCAAGTTTTTGATTTTTATAACATTTATAAGCTTATATTTAAATTAACTTCCTTCTTTTTTTTGTAAATTTCATGTTAGTAAAGAATTTTTTTATTTGACTTTCCGGTCATTTCCTAATGTATCAGAGTTCTGAAATTCTGTACAGTTATGTTTCCTGTTGTCAACAGATTTTAATGCAACAATTTAGGAACACATTATAATAACATTTTTCAGAACATAATTATCTGCTAAATCGATTATTTTTTTCTAAATTTCTATTTCATAAATAGCGCCATCTGGTAACGAATATAAGAAAAATTGATAAGAAGAGTCCATGATATTTATTATAATGAATATGCGAGAAGGATCAAAAAGTTTACAAGGTAATAATTATTTATTAAATTAGAGAAAATACAAAGGGAATAAAAACCATACTTCTCGATCTTTCCACGTAATCACCAAATCTACTTAGGCATTTATCTAAACGCAGGACAACTTGTTTAACCCGGCGGTAGAAATCGTCCCTGCCCCATTGGCCAGTTCTCAGCAGCTGTTTTTCCATCACTCTCTGAAGCGAACCTTGTTCCAGATAAGTGTTCAGCTTCGGAAAAAATATAATATAAGCATCACTGGGCCATCGTTAAAGCCATCCGACGAAACTCCCTGGCATGTTGAGTGTATGTTGTCATCCTCTATATGACTGCGCTCAAAACACAACATTACTGCAAAAGTTCAGTGGGAATTTGAAGCCAATCCCAAACCCCATACAGACCAGATTTGGCCCCAATCGGGTTCCAAACACTCTATCATCGGGAACAAGGTTATTTTCGAGAGTGATATGAAAACAACTGCAGAGAACTGACTCAATGAGCAGAGACATTGATTTCTACCAAGCCGGGTTATAAGTTGGTCCTGCGTTCAGATAAATTAATAAGTAGATTTGTGATTACATGGAAAGTGATCAGGGTATGCCTCTCAATTCCGTTTGTATTTTCTGTCTGAAGCTAAATAAATAATTTTTTATTGACCTTGTAAACTATTTTTTGTATCCATCCTCGTAATAAAGAATAAAATGAGAAAACAATACATAATAGCTTTTTTATCAATACATTTTATTAGTGTATTAAACGTAGAAAATAATTTTTCACAGAATCTGGAAAAGAAAACTAAATCATGAGAAGAATTAGAGACGCAGACCATTCTATAAGGAAGTATAGTAACGATAATAAAATAGCTATCATGAAAGAAATTCTCAAACTTTCCTTAAAGACTAAATATATTATAAATGTAATTTAAATTTGAATTTTCTTGAAGGTATTCAAACGCACCCGTCGCCATAGCACTTTTTTACTCCAGATTTTAAAAAATTATTTTTCCACCTTTTATTACCCTGATAGAGCGTTTAAAATATTTTTACTTTTAGTATTTAATATCTATCTACAAAGTTTATAGAAATTGGTGTCTAGGAATAAACATTTACAAGTTATCTTTCGTTATGAATCAGCAATCGGATCATAGAAAGTCAGCAACAAATAAGAAATTTGCTGATAGAAGCAGACTGATGAAAGTGAATTATCACAATATGGTCTCATTGATAGTATCATGGGGCGTCAGTATCAACCAGAGATCATTCAGTCTAGGCAGCGACCCGTTACTCGGCAAACATATCTTGTCTAACACTTGATGGTTCATTAATGTCATGGACGGATGTGTATACATTGCACGGACTCTGGTGTATTTCTGGTCATGTTTAGCTTATGATGGGGCACAAGTGCAATTGAAACAGAGTTGCTGGACTATCTATTTTAACAGAATAATATACAGGATGTACACACTACCAGCAGCTAATTTCTTAACAGTAAGAGAAAGGTATATACTTCCAGGTGGGAAAAATGCTTTAAATGAAGTAAAGAATTATATTTTATTTTGTTTGAGTCAATAAATGTGCTGCTGAAACATTACGAAGTCTAAATTTTTATACCGTTCCTCTATCCTATTAATTATATTTAGTAAAATGTTCTTGAAAAAATAGTTCCACTCTTTTGCGAATAAAACTGACAGAGTTATGATGCTTTGAATATCACTATTTTAAGCGATTTTACACCATTTCATTTCCCTCCTCTTAGATCTGCCAATCAACAGGAAGCGCTTGGTCGAGGCGGCCGCTGATTGGCTAAAAATAGTGAAATTAAAAGATTTATATCGGGATCAGTTTTAGTTACAGAAAAGTTGCACTTTTTTAAAAAATATTAGTGCGTCCTGAACATTTTCCTAAATTTGATTAATAGGTTCGAGGGACTGTATAAAAATTTAGAGCATAAAAGCACTTTTCATCTATGCATATGTGGGTATATGCCGGTTTAGAAGCTAGCTATTGGGCCACGAAGAGAGTGGACAGTAGGGTGGGCCGAAAAAAATAATAATGAACAAAAATTCATGTTGCTATACAGCGTAAAAGTTGCGAATAGGTGACAAATTAAACAAGGGAAAGAGTAAGGAAATTGATTGATATCTTCCGCTCGAGCATCGGCCTTGAAAATCGTAAAAATTGGCAAAAATCGACTGTTTTAAAAAAATTAAAAATTTTTTAAATTTCTCTTCATTTGTTTTAGAATTAGCTGCAAGTACTGATCTTCTTAAGAATGATAAAGTTTATTTTATCAAAATCGGTCCATAATTTCCGGTGGCACGTTCCCTCCAAGGTTGACAAAAATATGCGAAATTACTTCAACATACAATTTTTAGTTCCTAACCCTGAACCCTGAACGACAGACTAGTTACGTGTGTAACTGTTCTGCAAGAAAAATTCAAAACGTAGAGTATGTTATTTTTCGGGACCTGCATGTTCAGGATTGCCGGATAATTTTAAAGCACAAACGTGGCGTTTCAGATAAGAATTGGCCTATCACCCTGTTTTCATTCATTAACACAAAGTCCTCTTTCTTATTTTTTACAGAATTTGTTCACATGTAATTATACATAATGTTTTCCCTATTGATTAGAAAAATCTATGCACTTTTTGTAAAACCGTTTTACTCAATATTACTATAATGATGTTTCCTTACTTCTTCTCCATATTTTTATGTATCCTTCCCCCTTTTATATTTTTTTTGTCTATATTTTTTCTTTCTTTTTTTCCCTGAAGGTATTTTGTACCTTTTACTTCTGTATAATTTTGATTCCTGGATTACAGAAATTTCTTGATGGAGTTCAGCACCTTTTTTTGTAATTATTACTATTTTATTATTTTTTTACTTTGTATTATCTATTTCAATCGATTATTTTGCATTATTTGTTTGTTTTCTTCTTTTAATTTTCTTCTTTACTTTTGTTTTAATTTTTTGTGCAAAGAATTGCCTTTCAAAGAATTGTTTTGTATATTTTACTTCTGTAAGTCTCGTGTTGTACATTTGTGGAGCACGAGGTGTATGTCATGTTCAGTAATAAATAATAGCCCTCAACATAATCTCCATACATCTTCTTGCCGATCAATTGCAACATATCGACGTATATGTATGAAAAAAGTTATTTAGGTCTAAAAATATATCAGCTTTATTTATTTTCTTTGTTTATTGTAACACAATGCAAAACTAACCTCCAAAATTACAATATTATTTGTTACTTAAGAACGAATGGCAAGAATGCAGAAAATAACGAAAAAATTAACAGACCTTTAAGGAAACACTAGCTATTAAGACATTGTTATGTCTCTTAAATTTGTTGCATGAACTTACACTCTTTCTTCTCACCAAATGATACTTGGAAGTCTGATTTATAAGAACTTTTGGACATCGCGGGTAATAGCGTCACTTCTAGACTTCCACAAACTTTTCTTGATGCTTCTGGTCAGCACTGACCTTTAGATTTTGTGGAACTAGGCACAAATATGGAGTTAGGCTCTCGTAAATAAAGTTTTTTATAGTCTGAAGAATGTGATTTCTCAAAGAAATATTAGGATATCAATACATGAATCTACCTTCTAGTTAGAAAAAAATTATCAAAATTACTCTAAGCAATCATACACTCTTATTATAAGATAAAAATGATTGGGTTCAATTTTATTCACAGTGGGAAATACTTCAAATGATTAAATATGCTATGCGTAATTTTCCATTTTCTTATCTGCTGTTCATTTATTTTTAATGTAGGCAATTACATTTTATGATTATTTCTTTTACGTCAAATGTTTTGGAAAGGTGCAGGAAATAAATTTGGCTATATATTGTAATTTACTAACGATTTCTGATCTATACATAAAGTAGTTGGCCCGGTTGACCTACCTTAGGAACACTGTGCTTCTGATACGAGTTTGACATATCGCTCAACTGCCTGTATGTAACATGGAAACGTTCCATTCAGATGCTTCACCAGACCGAACAGGGGGAATCGATTTCATCATCACTAATGTCTTACAACAGAGAGGAAGGAGTTAAGCTTCTAGCATTCATTTGAATAATTTCCGTATACTCCTTAGATTGAAAATTGAGTTTTGGCTTCCTGAAATTTCTGATTGTTTTTCTCTTTGTTCGACTGACTGCCTCGTCTTTAAAATTTGCCTAACGCCCAGTTCTCTTATGTATTTTCGTTCATCCAGTGTCATGACCATAATTATATTTTCAATTAGTATAAAAAAGAAGCATTGGATTCTTTAATATGTCATTAGATTTAAGAAAGATTTCAGAAAGGTAACGAGTTGTGTTGATTCCTTTAACACGTTCTTTGGACTCTGTGAACTATTTCCGGGTTTTATTCTGCCATAGACGATTTAAAAAAAGCGTTCTGAAACTTTTTCTTAGTGATCACTTATTATCCAAGAAGTAACTATGTGTCAACTTTGGCAGCTCCAAGTCCAACGGTCTGCCCTGTATAACATTTTTGTATTTCTTTCTGCATTATGCGTTTAACTCTTTAATCCCGAGACGACATTTTTCTTCTAGTCCCTTTAAAACAGGGCCTTTTTGGGAGGAAGCGACATGAATTGGACTCTCCCAACCTGGGTGGACATTTACACCCCCAACCCTGCTATAACCTTCCCTTAAGGCTCACGGAAATGGGCCGTGGTTGGCAAGGATAATTGGACCCCCTACCGTGCTTATCTCCGAAGCGATCCAAGAACTTCACCTTCCCTCAAAAGAAGCCAACCGCCTCAGACCGGCCTTCGTCGATGCTAAGAGAAAATTTTTAGACCGCCCCGCTCGGTGTGAGAGGGTTAACAGAAAGTTTACCATTCTAAAAACATCATGATAATCAGATCATGTTAATAATATTTACATCCCAAGCATAAAATCGATTTCCAGGTTAAATTATGTTTTGAAATAATGGATCTCATATAAGTTTTATAATAATCAACAGAAAACAATTTTTTCCTTTTTAATTCATGAAGAAATGAAATTATAATTTATGATCTTTTCTATGATACAGGAAAAAGAATAATTTGCTGATTCGTATTGTTTTTATAGAATCTAACCATAAAGCAAACTAAAGACATCCAGTGGAAAGATGAACAAATGTAGAAATTAATAAATAAATGACTATAAGTCAAATATTCTCATCTTATTTTTGGTCTTATTTTTTATATTTTAATTTATTTTTGCCTTGATCTCTTAATCTCTCTCCTTATTCTTAACTTGATCTCTATCTCTAATTGAACAAATATTTGTGAATAATTTATGGTGTTATGCTGACATGCCAAAAATTTAATTAGTATATGTACATTGTCTACGAAATTTGTTATTTTCTTCGTCATTGTTTGGGAAATTATTTTTATCATTTCAGATTTTATACTGTTTTTATCTGAAATGCTTGTTTAAACTAACAGATAAATCACATTAAATTTTTATCGATGAACTAAGAGTTTCACGAAAGATGTCAATAATTATCTATCCTATTAAAATTAGAACGTCAACAGACGTATGTCCTTCTATCTTCTCACGAATCACTGAATCCTGAAACTAAGCGTAAGTACCAAAAGATGAAAAATAATACAAGGAATCCATTTCGACTATTCAAATTCCGAAATTGTAATTAGTTAAAAAGATATTAATTAAAAACCTCAAAATGAATGAATTGACGTGCTGCCATCTATTGGCAGCATGGTGAATTCATTCACGGCGGATTCTTTTTTTCTCTCCCTATTATTAGTTTTCGCATCCGGTGTTGCATTTTTTTTACTTTGAACAGAAGTTGGTATTTCTTTTTGAGCGAGCTTCTGCGTTTGGATTTATTAACAATGGACAAAAATCGTTTTCCTTCACTTTTCTTTCTTTTTTTGTCGTACGGTGTTTCGCAACATTTACGTTTGTTGGGGAAAATATTTATTCATTTTTATTCGTTTTTTTTCCCATTATTATTCAAAGACGGGCAAGACCAAAATATATGTTTCTAGTGTTTAATTTATCAGTTTGGTGTACTATTAAATCGTTTATCGTTTCTGTTTTTTATTTCGTTTTTTTTTGCAAAACAAATATCATGCTAATCTGTTTTAATTTATAAGCATAAGAATTCTCGCGTTTTCATTCAAACCAAACTGCTTTAATGTAGTAAAAAGGCTAGAACTGAAAGTTATAATCCAACAAGAGAGGATGCAAAACCGATTTACATTTGTTGGGGAAGCTTAGTGACAATATTTGTAGGGGAAAAAAAACAGAGGCGGGCATATGAAAAAATGTGGATTCCGAGAAACGCTGGCTTATTAACTATAAGGTAATTAAAAGGTTGGATTTAAAAATTTTAATTAAACAATATAGGATTCAAAGGATTTTTTAAGTTTTGGGGGGAACGGAACGTTTACGTTAGCGACATTATGTGTAAAAAAATAAACCGGAGGCGGAAAATTAGTAATGAAAAGGTAATATTATTCATATAATATTACCTTTTCATAATAAAAGTAATATTATTTATATTATTTAATTATATGAATATATTTTTTTTATATTTTAATATTATTTATTATATGAAAATTAGTAATAAAAAGAATTTTAAGGAATAATAAAGAATTTTAATATTATTTAATTATATGAAAATTAGTAATAAAAAGGCTAGATTTGAAAGAATATTTACATTTATTGGGGAAAGTATGTGACAATATTTGTTGAAAAAAAAACGGAGCCGGGCATATGAAAAAAATATGGATCCCAAGGCCTCACGTGGTCTCACTTCTCTCCGCCCGGGAATGTCCCATTATTCGAGATTGCCCGTGCAACGGCGGGCCATGCAGCTAATGGAAAAAAATCGTTTTCGTTCTTTTTTCTTTCTTTTTTTGTATTAAAGTGTTTAACTTCGTAACGTTTGTTAGGGAAAGTAAGTGACAATATTTGTTGATTGTAAAGAAAAACGGAGGCGGGGCATATGAAAATATATGGATCCCAAGGTCTCCCGTGACCTCACATCTTTCCGCCCGGGAATATCCTATTATTCGTGATAGCCCGTGCAACGCCGGGCCACACAGCTAGTGTTTCTCATATCATATGATCGTATTTAATTAATAAATGGGAAAAATGCATACTAAAAAAATGAAAGAGAAAAGCTATGGAGTTTCAGACGTTAATCAATGCAGCTCGAATAAGATATTTTCGAATATAGGTATAAAGCTAAATATAAAAAAGAGTGCGAATTCAGTTCTTAACCTATTTACAGCTCTACAGATACTATACCAGTATATTTTTTTACCTAAATTAATGGGCAGTACATACGGTGAATCACTAAACTATTGAGATTTTTAGGTGTGATTAACTGCATTTTTAATCACATATAATGCTATAAATCTGAGAGAAAGAAGATGGCGTTGTGAAGGAATGATTTTTTTGTAATTCTTTCAATTCCTATAAAATTTAAAAATATTTCTAAAAAATATCAAATTATTTGTTTACTTATTTCTTTGAGAAATATAATAAGACCGCGTGGTCGTTTTCATTCTATGCTACAATCTCAACTAAATTATTATTTCTAAAACAGCTGGAATGTCACAGCTGATTATTATCTCGAAACGGAAGATTCGGTCTTTTCTAAGAAAAAAACACCATCGAATGTTTAAATCGTCACTGAGAGATGACGTGTTTACAAAATCACGAATCATTCTTCAATATTCTAAAACAACAAACGATTTCATTAAATAATATGAAGCGTAAATAGATGTTTATTTATTTCTCTGAGAAATATAATAAGACAGCTTAGTCGATATCATTCTATGCTCCAATCTCAACTAAATTATTATTCCTAAAACAGCTGGAATGTCTCAGCTTATTATTATCTCGAAATGGAAGATTCAGTCAATTGTAAGAAAAAACCGCCATCGAATGTTTAAATCGTCACTGAGAGATGACATGTTTACAAAATCACGAACCATTCTTCAATATTCTAAAACAACAAACGATTTCATTAAATATGAAGCGTAAGTAGATTCATGACATGCTTCTCTAGCAAAAAATCGCGGAGACATTTTAAACGGATTTTTCACATATTCTCTCACTATCTTGACATAACTTTACCACATCTTGCGCATATTTCTCTACTAGGATATTACACATCATAAATAAAACCATATTTTGAAAAGCCTTTTTCCTTTTATTAATAAAGCTGGGAACGTTTCCTGAAGATATCGGAAAGATTTCGGAACAAATTTGCGAGTGAAAGAAGTGAAAGCTAGGGATGCGTCACATCACGTTCACAACCGTAATCAGATTTCTACAGAATTTGTCTTTCGCTGCCGTATTTTGCAGGGTTTTGGGAAACGCTGGTTGAATTCTTATATATCACGGCGTAGAAGAGGGGAAAAATTGGATACCTGCACTTCTGTTACCAAGAGATAGAAAGGGTTGAAATTTTTTGTGATGTAAGCTCAGACAGGGTAATTGGGAACTACAACTACAGTGCGCACCAGTGAGGACTTTGAAGTTTAAAGTGTCTGCTTTGGTTAAGATACTCCAGGGGCTTACTCCAGGGCTGGGGGATACTCCATTTCCCCGCTTTTTCAGTTTTATCCGACAACATTTGTTAACTTCAGCTGAAAATGTGTTCAGAAATAATTAAACTAAAAAATTCGTAAGTTTTACTGTGAGCTCTCCTCTCCTGTTATATGAAAGGTAAGTTCCTTAGTTATAGATTTCTTAGATTTATAACGGTTAGGAGGAAATCTAAATTTCCATTTTTGGATTTCCTCCTGAGAAACAGGTTACTGTTTTCAACTACCCTTGACAATTTTTATCGTTGAGTAGTTGGATACCTGGTGTTTAATGTAACAGAAACCTATATTTTTAACGTAATTTCAATACATTTCAACCTACTAATGTGGTAGCGTTCTACCCTGCCAAGAATGTTTATTGTTTCGTGTCAAATTAACAACTGATTATTTAAAAAAAATCTACCATGTGATCTATACACGCGCTTATTTTCCCGTGTGAAAATTGATTGCTTATGATGATTTAAAAAATATTAATGAACATTAGTTTCTATTTCATATATATTCTCTTCAAATCAATTCATTACTGTGACCAGAAGTCGAAACAGAACTTGACTCATGGACTTGGCTATATAAGGAATACCGAATTAGGATTAGAATCACTGCAACCGTAACTCAAGAAAATAATTGTGATAAGGAATTCGAAGAGAGATGGAGAATTACAGATTTTTTCCCTAGAATGTTCTAGGGAAAAAATATGTATGTGAGCTACCTAAGGGGCATTTAATCACTAGTTAAATATCATGTTTAAATACCCACTGAATTCTTTAACTATTAGCCTAATCGACAAATTATAAATTTTTAAAATTTAAGAGAGCTAATTTCTTTTACTCTCCCCAAGCAATACCCTAGGTAAATTACTGAACCAATGCCCTGGGTAAATTACAGAACTAATGTCCTGGGTAAATTACTGAATCAATGCATTAGGTAAAGTTTTAATTTTCATCACTTTCAATTTGAATTTGGCCTCAGAAAATGTTAGTATGCCATTTTGGGATGAGATAAAATTTTATTATTATATATTTAAAATACATAAAATTTTATAATTTTATGTATTTTAAAGAAAACTTTACTGATTTTTGATGATTCAGTAAATTTCAGAGGCAGCATTATTTTTTGTTGCGCAATCTTTTCGATTAATTTCAATTTAAGAAATTCTAACTGTTTTGATCTGATATGATTTTACGAAACATTTTTAATTAGTCAGTTGCCGGAAAATTAATAATTTTATGATAGTATTTGTACATACAAAAAATTTCAAAATCTATGTTATATCAAATTAATTGTAGCTTTTGAGATAGCTACTAATTAATTAAAGCAGTAGATACAACCAAACAATATTATTTATTGAATATTCGGAGAATACAAAACCTTTCCACGCTTTTTGATGAAAGTTTCCAAGGTTGAGAAAATAGGAAAATAATTAATTAATTCGATATTTGTATCATTTTAAATTAATTTTTTCATAAAATTAATGTGTTATGATATAGTTTTAATGATGTCTTTTATAATTATTCAGCCTGTAAGTTAGCCTATATTATTAATTTATCCAATCGTGACATTCGAAAGTAAATTACATAAGATGACGAGAGACAGTCAAGATATTAATTAATTTTGAATAATTCAATAAAGTCCTGGTAATTTCATTTTGTTTCGTAATCTATTTTAATAGAGCACCCTTTCGGAAAAATGTTTTGTCTCTCTCTGCGTATACTTTGTTAGGCGTAATAAAAGTATCTTTAAGGATAATTATATTAATTCTGACTGAAGGTAAACTAATTTTGCTATTCCTGTAATGGGTTTACAAGTTTTCATTATTTTTCATATAATTGACTTAGCTGGAATTCCGACCACGTTATTATCAGTCGTTATGCAATCATAATATGCATACAGCAGACCGGACTCGGCACAGGACAATTTAACAGGACAATTTTTTTATTAAATCCAAAAAAATATATAAAAAAAATTTACATTTTTTTACAAGATTTTATATTTAATTTATTTCTATAATATATAACTTTAAGCGTTTAAAATTCATAAATTAATAAAATTCATGAACATATTTCAATGCCAGAAAAATTTGAAATAGAAATACAAATTTAAGCAATGAACCTAAATAAAAAGAAATTTTTTAAATAAATTAAAAATTAAATCAAGAAAACTTACCTAGTAATAAAAAAATGGCAAGTAATAAAAGAAATAGAAGGAGAGAAGGAAAAAAAGAAATTCCTTTTAATAGTTTTTAAAAAATTCATGGATTTAACTCAAAAAACTTTCTCTTTATGAATAGTTTTTTTTTTCGTTTTTGTTTTTATTTTCAGAGTCAATGGTTTGACCACGAAAAACTTAGTCTTTAAAACGAGGCCCAGAAAGTGAAAGTCAATGACTTCAGGAGTCCGTTTTGAAAAGACGCAATACAAAAAAACCTGTCAAAATCTTTTATTCCATACTGCACCAGTGCAATTCGCAAAGCAAACGCGAACAGTTGGAAATTTCCAGGTTCTCCGACAGGAAACAATATGAAGATCTGCTCACAATGTTCAAGCTGGCTTGGATCATTCTCACTGATGTTCGCTATCCACTAACAGAAGGGTTGCCATAATTGCCAAGCATCGATACGGGGCGTTTAAGTGCTAAATAAATAAAACATGAAAAAATTGGGTAGGTAAAGGTTTATTTTACTAATAATCTACTAATTTTACTAATGGGGATAAAAAATCAATAAAGTTTAAGCAATCTAATGAAATGAACAAATAGAATAATAAAATGCTGCCAGGCTAATCCTTTTTAGCCCAGTTATATTTTAAAGTTGACTTTACTTTCTTAATTATATCACTTTCTTCTTTCATATAATTATGAAATTAGGCACAAATCATTTTAACCCTCTAAGCCTTTTGCACGTATTTTTCTGTTTCTCATACTGAGTTCAAAAGCAGATAATTAATGTTTATATGTATAATTTATTAAACTACCATGGATAAAATATTCTTAAAATTCCAGAGTTTTGATTAAACGCAAAAAACATCAAAATAGCAAACCGCTCAGAGGGTTAAAATTATAATGATTCGTAGTTTAGGGTGAAAACGGGACGAATAATAGTAATACGGGACTGAGCAGTGAAATACGGTGAAGTCCAGTTTATATGGGACGTATGGCAATCCTAACTAACAGAGAATAAAATAAATTATCGCTTTTCGGCCTATACGTTACCGTCGCATGTTAGTGATTACACTGTAAAAAATATCCGTTTTTTCCCCGGACTTTTTCCGTATATTTGACGGTTTAAAGCTGTTTTGTTGACAAAACGGTTTTTCACCGTTTTTCGCTCCAGCCATAAATGGTTTAAAACCGTCAGTTTAAATTCTATTTTTCGTCATACGGTATTGCTTTCCGTACGATAACTTTCCCTTTTCTTAAATGTAATTTTATTGCATTCATTTCATGTTTTTAATAGGGTTCCATCTCCGTAACCTTAAAACACGTGTTCTGGCAATAGTTGATTTTTACACCACTAGGTGGCGCCACTAGAGCTATAGTGACTTTAAGACTCAAATAGATTATTTTTACTTCAGTTTATGAAGTCTCCGGTGGTCTAGTGGTTAGAGCGACTGCCTTTTATTTCTATGAACGCGGTTTCGATCCCCGGCTCGGAGGAGTTAGAAGTTTTGTCACCATCTTGCATCGAAATCGTTCAAGTAAGTTCAATTAAAAATTAAACTAATTGAAATTAATAATTAAGCCTTGGTTAATTAATATTCCTAATTGATGATCGACATCAGCACATTTCAACTCAACTCGAACAGAAGGAGAAAAACAACTCAACTCAGGCGATGACGTCACTTACTTCGATGACTTAATTTTTACGGAGAAAACTTGATTTCATACGGTAAAAAACCGTTGTGTCTACGGATTTACTTCGCAACTTTTACGGGAAAAACTTGTTCTTGTATGGTAAAAAACCGTTTTGCCTACGGATTTACTTCGTAACTTTTACGGTTTTGCACAACCAACCCAGCTGCCAGTTTGAAACCGTAAATTTTACGGGATTTTTTTTACAGTGTAGAATACCTCAATCATTTTATAATTGATTACAAAATAGAGAGAGGTTTATTGAAATTGGGGCAAGTAACTAAATAGAAGCTGCCAATTGAAAGAATTATGTTAATTAATTTTTTTAATACTTTAATGTAATAAGTGTGTCTTTCTATCACACTCAGTTTTAAATCAACACATTTTGAGGCAATTTTAAGGTCCGTTCGTTATTATTAAGAAAGCAATTAAACCGTATGAAATTTTAAATGGATTCATTTTTCTAAAAATTGCTTTGAAAAATAATTCTCGTCTTGATGAATATAGCGCAGAAAGGAAATTTGAAGCGACCCAAAAATTGTAATAGATAGAAGAATTGATCCCTCAACGAACAAAACTAAAGCATCAACCAATTACCGGAACTCTTCAGTAAATGAAGAAAAGGCTTAAAAAATGTTTTGTATGGCCTACTGAATTTCAATGATTACACTCCTCAACATCCTTAATTAAACGGATAAATATGTCATCTTGAACGACGGGAGTTATTTTTAAAAAATTTACATGAAACAATTATCCAATTAAAGCAAATTCATTATTTTCTACCTCTCGAAAGTTTAACAAAGCACATTGAAAAATAATTTGTTATAATTTAAAGGTATAATTTAAGGTTCTTTTTAACATC
Organism: Araneus ventricosus; assembly: GCA_013235015.1. Classification (NCBI taxonomy): domain Eukaryota; kingdom Metazoa; phylum Arthropoda; class Arachnida; order Araneae; family Araneidae; genus Araneus; species Araneus ventricosus. The sequence continues at coordinate 14,443 of BGPR01000750.1, forward strand.
AATAGCGGATTGTACGATAATATCTTTGATTACTTAACTAAACGTTTGCGATCTTGATCGATTGTGATCAGATTGAAACGATTGTGAAACGTTTACGATTGTGATCAGATGTATTTCTTTGAAATACGGAATATTTTAGTATTAACAAGAAAGATAAAATCTACAAAAAAATTGAAAAAAAATGAACTTATTTGTGAATATTTATACCGAATATTTTTGAAGCTATTTTTGATTAGTTAGAACGAAAGATATCAAAATATATGAAAAAAACTGAAATATACTTCTCTAACGCCAAACGATTTTATTCAGATTGATCAAAAGGAAAAAATAGAAAAATCATGAAAATATGTTTCTTTTTTATCGATACATGATTCTAAGTCAAGAAAAATAGGTTATATTTATCTTTGATTCAATATTCGAATTTAAGTCACTAAATAAGAATGTAGATCATGTTATCTTTTCAAATTAGATATTCACAAACGAGGTAAAATATGTCAGACGAACAGCAATTCCAAAATACATCTTCTTATAGATTGTGTTATGCAACTACACAGTAATAAAATACAAAATTGTGTTATGCAACTATAAAGTAAAATCAATTGAGTAATCAAATATTGACTTACGAATTGATTACTCAGTTGTTACTTAATGATTCTTAGCTTTCACACTTCGAATTCCACTGCAATAATATTTATTCATCAAAGAAAAAGTAACTTTTCAGTTAATTTTATCAGGAATAATTTCTTTCATTTCTATAATAGTTATGTCTTTAAATTGAATGTACCTTTTATATAATATAAATGGTTTAAAAATAAACACATTAAAATTCTATAAGAAAGAGGAGGCATTTGATAATTGCTTTAAGATAAATTCTGGGGATGACCTTCCGTTCCCTGTAATGGACTCCAACTCAAGTAATGCAGCTCAAATGTGCTCCGCTTATTCAATTTCGGAATCCATTTCTCAGGCTGAAGGATGAAAAGTATTAAAAAACTTGCAAATAGTTACATGTGTCGTACGATTGACATCAAGTGAATTGATTCCAGCTGCATATCCAGCAATATTTATAATTAGTACATGAACGAATACATATATATCTATATAATAAAACGCTTATGTGGACATAAAATCGGGTCGAATTTCTTAATCACCGTTTGGCAGCAGCTCGCAAGTTTGAATTGTTTGCATCTTTGAATCAGCGGACAGTCTGAGACAACGAATTTTTTTTTGAGTTAGATCGTTGGAACAAAATGAGTTTAAGTCGTGCAATTTCGATTATAATTCGATTCTGGATGCGAAATCGTCGGAAACGGGAAGTTAGGGTAAACGAAAGTGTTGACGAATCATTCATAAGAAGATCTAGTCGGAATGAACGAGATAAGAATTGTTAAGCAATTTTGTGTACAGAGGGTAATTTCCGAACTACAGAATCATAGTTGTGGGACTGTGACAGTTTCTGGGGAGGGGGGAAGTAAATACAAGTGGAAAGTATGCGAAATGTTGCAGCGATAAAAACATTTAATTTTAGTAATTAATGCATTTATAATTTCCTATTACTCGCAGAAACCCTTACCTTTGTCAAATAGAGTTCCCATCAACTAACTCTTCTACAAAATTTTAAAACTCTGTGTGTTGTTTCCTGTTTGTAAAGATGGAATATTATAATACAATTCCTGATTGAGTGAAAATCCACAAGAATTTTGAAATTTTGTACAAATGTCTGTTCTAGATGACAATACATTATTTTTATATGTTCAGAGCCTAATTATCAATTAATCGATTAATATAACTAAATTTTAATTGCATACCTAAAGCACGACCTGGCAGTGAATTTCATAAGGATTTTTTTTCTAGAATCAATAATATTTCTAATTTTGAAATAGAAATTTAAAAAAAGAACCAGAATTTAAAATAAAAAGAAATTATTGTTCTTAGTACACTACTAAAACTAATAAAAACAAATCTGAAAAAAAGAATGATGCTAATTGAATTTTCATATGGCTACAGAAGTGCATTAAAGTAAATATAATTATTGTGAATTATTGTATCACGAAGGCAGACTTCAAAAAACAAATAGGTGTGAGTCTCGAAACAGCATCAACGCCAAAGCAACGGATGACATTGATGATATACGAGTGAAGTATTAAGCTTATAACTAGATTAAGATTAAAAACCATGCTTTTCATTGTTGATTTTGTTTCAATATTTGTCTTTTTTATTCCTTTTTTGCTTCATCCAAATGAGATTTTTAAACTTTTAGAAATACCTCTGATTTACTTTTTGAATTTTTCCACAGGGGCCATCTCCTGAGAACCTGCCGTATAAATAAGCAGAATCTCGCTTCCCGGTGGGATATAGTAATGGTGGTGTGGTTCTTAGGGCCCATTTCCGAAGAGTGGTCGTACCCCTGTAAAAGGGGGGGGGGGCGTTGCATGAGCCGTTTCGAAATTGGGGCCTTTTGAGGTCAACTTCAGTTCCCGATTTGCTGTGGTGGCGGCCGGTCTTTCGGATTTACCGCATAATTGAGGCTTGGGCAAGGTCTTCTGGATCGAATTACCTTTTGAATTTAGGTTGTAGCATTAGGCTCTTTTCTAGCCTTTTGTAATAAAAAATAATTTATTTAGTCTATTTAAATCATATTTTCACAAAACATTGTTTAGTCGGAGATAAGTTTCTGAGCGCACTTTCTCTCCGTGTAAGATAAAACTAACGATGTCATCTTCAATCGTTTCATCTCTCGCGGACAGTTTGCGCCTCGAGCCAAAAGCATCTTAAAATAATTGGCATAGCCGTCTTTACTTTTAGTACATAGTTTATCGAAGCTAGTCTCAATTTCGTTATAAGACATTCCAACTGTTACTAACTCTTTTTCATATTCATATTTCATCATATTGATTTTTCATTTTCATCATATTTCTCATTTTCAACAAATATTCCCAAGTTAACTCATTCCTTTCCAATACAGATTAATTAATTTCCAGAACATAAGAATTCCGGAATTGAAGAAAGATGTTTATAGACTGATTCTGATAATTTGAGACTATAAGAAATTGTGAGATTTTGTTACCGGAGACATAGCGAACTACTATTTAAAGTCATAAGAGCAAGTTAAGTATTTGGAAGAATCATTAAGGTAGATGAAGAAACAACACCTCATACCGATCTATATTTATTTTTTCTTCCACTTTCTCTTGAAAAGCAGTTTAAGCTCAGAAACATTTTATCGTTATTTTATCATTTTGCAAGGCTAAAAAAATTAACACGACAGAGGTATGGCCAAAAATATATCCAGTTTTAGTTGTTAGCAATAGCTAGTTTAAACGAGCGAAAATCTCCTCAGAAAGGCATAAATGGCTGGCAAGAACTAGAAGTCAGAAATAATTTTCGAAGCCATGTCTAAACATATTTAATTCGTTCCTTGTTGAGAGAAATAAGTCTCTTCCTATTACGTGTCTCCTTGAATGGCATGAAACGTAACGGTGTTTGACCTACGTAGTCAGCCATCTGTGCAGAAACAAAAAAGAGGAGAAAAGATAAAGCTCGTCGCCTTTTACCCAAAGGACATTAGAAACCATCAACGAACTAATGCTTCGGTCTTCTTTTTCATCAAATAACAAGGCACTGAGTAGGCTAAAGTAGTTTCGAAAGAACGAAGAAAAAAAAAAATCTGAGTTAGCTTCCCTCTCATTTCCTTTTCTAAACAATAAATATAAAAAAAAACTTTTTATAAAAACGCTTCTACCAATGCATTAAAAAAGAAAATAATAATTCTTTTTCAAAAATCTGGAGGTCAAAATCAAAAATCGGAAAAGCGTGAGGCGCAGGTAGAAAAGCTGTAAGTAAATTAGAATTGAAACACATATATGATACATTTTATATGATGAATGTTTATTAACAATTCGTTTCTTATGATAATCATTATGGTTTTATATCTTTCTTCTATTGTTTTCAGAGCCTCACGCTTTTAGGATTTTTGTTTTGACCTCCAGATTCTTGAGAAAAATTATTATTTTCTTTTTTAAAGCATTGGGTAAAAGCGGGGTTTTTTTTAAAGTTCTTTTTATATTTATTATTTTCTAGTTTTTAGTCTTTAATTTATGTCATAAGTCTATTTTTAATGATGGGAAACTTGTTCACGTCTGAAGAGTGGCTATGTGATATCCGTGCTGTATCCAATTGAGCCATTGGCAAGTCCTTTTGCAACGTTTATATTCGATCTTAGCATTACTTTAGCACCGATGAAGATCTCTAGTTCTTGAAAAATATTATAGATGGCGCCACGAAACCTACCGAGTGCAAACGTAATTTTGCGAATTTTTTTTTTAAATATTGATAAATGAGAGCTCTAAAATTATTAAATATTGCATTATCATCAAGACCCAAGAAATATACAAAATTTAAGAACTCTGGTGCATTAAGAAGCGAGTGAAAAATCGATCACAAAATTCCAACCTTACATACTTACAAACATGAAACATTTCGAACTTAATATAAAAAAGAGAACTTTGAATATGAGCAAAACTTTCAAGTTAATAATGAATGTTTGGCTTAAATTTTTGCTTAATTTAGTTTTAGTTAGTTATATTAACGTCCCGTTTTGAAGCAACACGAGGGCTATTTTGGGACGGACCTCGTAATTTTGAACCGTAGTCAGATGACGAAGACGACACTGGAGCTGGTATGTACCCTCTCTGGAAACTTCAGCGACACACCAGCGGGAGGACGTTTGGCCATTACGTTTGATTTAAGGGACAACAGGCCCCATACACGGTGAATCTTCAGCGGAAGCCTCTAGCCCCGAAGCCTAAACATTACCACTAGGTCACCGCGGCCTTACCTTAAAGGTTATCAGTACAGGTGGTTCTAATAATTTGAGCCATCCTGGGAAAAGAATAAAAATAGTATCAAAACACAATACTGAAGATTTACTTGCGGCTCATTGTAGAATATTTGAATTTTTTTAAAATGAATTTTGAAGATACCTGATGCCATTTCAATTTCAACGTTTCGAAATCTGAAGAAATCCTATTGACAAAAAATTCTATACACAATACTGTTAGGAAATTCTGCATTTTAAGCTAAGAAGCTTGCACCTTTTCTAAATTGTCTCTCGTACCTTTATTCTAAGATTTGAAGCATTCTTTCTTTAAACTAATCACTTCACTTGACGTCCATATTTAGCAGCTATTTAATCGGAATCGTATGACGTTGTCTATCCGATTCCCGCTGCTGATATATAGATCTGATTATTAACAGAGTATATATACTTGTCTATACTATGTCATTTTAGAAAGAAGGAGAGAGAGAGAAAGAAAGGAGGTACGGTCCTCTAAGCATTCTCTCCTCGGAGAGACTTCAGCTGTAAGCTGTTACTGTACGTATAAGATATAGGACGAGTATGAATCTTGTTAAATGGAATCTGTAAATATGTTCTTAATTGTGGTCGTCTAAATAAACGTTTTTTTAACTTATGCGATTCATCACTTCTGAAATGCTCTATCTCATAGAAATTCCAATGCATGCAATAAGCCAGGACGCTTTTAGCTCATTATCCAGCAGATCTTCATAACTAGTGTTACTCAAGCTGCCTGTCTCTACCTTACGAGACTAACAAGTGATATTAGCAAACTCGCTTCCTGTGCCTAACAGATAGATCGAAATTAAATTAAAATAGTTGCCATTTAAAAGCATATTTCTATATCGTTAATACGTAAGAATAGGTAAGTTATATGTATAGTTTATAATACATGTAAATTATCTTAAGGTGTCTCAAAAATTAAAGAAAAAACATTGCTCCCCCGAGTTTGCCCAATTCCTTTTGGTGCTAATAGACAGTATATGAAGTTTCAGCCCTCTATGTTAACAGTAGGGTTTACCTGTAAAGGCCTAAAATTTGAAAAAAGGTCTTAAAATGTAAAATTTTTAGAATTTTTTAAGAAATTTTGTATGGTTACTAATGCGTTAAAACTGGTTTATATTTGTTCCTATGGGCATATTTACTTAGAATACAAACACAAATAAGTATTAACTGTACCCTTAGCCCCTCAATACTTGGGGCAAAAGAGCATGAAATGATGAAAATTTGCACTCATTCTGCGTTGTTGGTAACACCAACCGTATTGTATGTTCACAATAAAAGTTTAAAAATTTACTAAAATGTTAAAAAATGATATAAAATGAATGCAGTGATAAGTTAAAGTCTACAATTTTATTTGACAGTTTAACACGTAACATTAAAAAAAATTAATTACTCGCAGTAATTAATTGCCCAAATAACTTGTAAAAATTCAAATAACTGTCAAATAATCTTATGTCATCTCTTTTACTACTTCAAATTTCCTTGAAAATTGACTTGTTAAAGCAAGAAGTTTTTCGTACTTTCTTCAACAGACTGAAGTAGATTTTGAGTCTGTTCCTGATTTTTCGCTATCGATTGACTGAAATCTTCCATTAGTTTTACCTCTCGTTTGGCTGTGGCATTTACTACTTTTAAGTTCTTGATAAAAATTTTCATTTCTTTGAATGTGAAATCTTCTTCCCAGATCTGAGAATTATTTTTAAACAAGGCTACATTTGGTTCAACAAATGAAAAGTCAATCATGACTTGACCAACCGATTGATATAGTAGTTATGCGGTATGATTTGAAATAGGGAAAACGCAGACACTAGTGGGAAATGATTTTTCATTAGCTTTGCATTTCATTAAGGATGCTGCAATCTTCTTCTTTTCAGAGTTTGACACTTTTTAGGAAACAAAGAAAATATTACTGTTTCTTTTGTCAAATACAACAAATGTCTACTTAAAGTTAAAAGTCCGGCTCTGGGAACTCCAGGCTCGTGTTTCTCGTATGTTCAGGGACTCCCAAAGAATCAGGTCATTTACAGGAGCATTCAACCAAACCTTAACAATAATCAAATCGTTGAACAAACATATTTGATGCAGTTTTTGGATTTTACTGTTGTCATACTTTAGTTGTTTACCAAAAGCATACATCTTTACAGAGCAATGCATTGTATACATTCACCTGGTTTCATGAAATGCCCCAGGCATTTGCCAATAAACTCTCCGAGCAACTGTTTCTCTCAACACTACTTATTTGTGTTTATAGTCTAACTAAATATGTCCATTGGAACAAAAATAAACCAGTTTTAACAAAATAGCAATCACATAAAATTTCTTAAAAAATTCTAAAAATATGATAATATATTACATTTTTTTCAAATTTCAGGGCTTTACAAGCAAGCCCTACTGTTAACTTAGAGGGCTGAAACTTTATGTACTTTCTATTAGAACCAAAAGGAATGCTTTTTTAAAAAATAATTTTTTGAGACACTCTAAAATTATCTATATAATATATATATTCTAACGCTCAAATAGCGCGGGTAAAATAAATAAATAAATAGAATGTGGCATTTTCCTTTGACGATACGACAATATTCGTGGAGAACGTCAATTATTCAGAATAACTAGAATTCTACCGATGCTAATTTGCTTTGAAGTTTCAACTAAAGTTCAATATAAGCAGGAGGTATGGAATGGGGTCTGGATTCCCTTATTTTTGACTGTAAATTACAATGAGATAAAATCATTTAAAACAGAGGCTTGGTCAAACAGAGAAATCTTTGCAGACTTCATCAAGTCAGTGGAAGGAAGGATCTGATCAATTCCATTTAATCACCAGTGTTCTTGTTGTCCCTCAATAGCAATAAATCTAATGTGTGGTTATTCAGTAGCAGAGCAAATTAAAAATATCTGAGGGCCAATTATGGCTTGCCACAGACTAATTAAATGTGGCAGTATGAAATTCTAATGATTTTTTTGTTAGGACTTAAACCAGCACATATGCACAAAAAAAGTATTATGTCTCAGAAATCTATGATGATAAAAACACCATTTGGTACACAGACTAAAGGAATTTTTAGTGGGCCCTGGGTGGAAATTTGTTACCAATTTTCGAGAAAACTTTGCGCTTCGGAATATTTATATTGAAACCAAGGATTTTCATTGCTAATAAATTTGCATTTAAAATGGGTGAAGTTATGTAGATTGGAACAAATTTGTTTTGCAAGAAATTATTTCACTTATGAATATTCATTTGCGTCTACATTATATCGGTTGGATATCTTTTCATTGTGATCAAAAACGGATCACAATGAAAGTTAAAATTGTTTTTAAAACCAAAAGAACTATATAAATATAAAAATCAATAAAATAGTTAATGCAGCAATCAATTAATAGTTAATACAGCAATTGATTAATAGTTAATACAGCAATTCAAAACTGCTGTTAATAAAGAATTACTAACTTTTTTCTTTTCTCATACTTTCAGCTATGCATAAATCCATCCAAAATAATTAAAATATTTTATTATTTTTTGTTTTGTGTACAACTTAATTTTTATGAGTTTCCTATATGAATATAAGATTTTATTTTTATCAAAAAGATATTTTTAATAAAAGAAGGAACGAGAGAATGAAATGATTTCATTTTCTTTCAATTACACTTTTAGATGGTTACCAACTTGAATGTAACTCATAATATGCATTGAGTACGCGAACATGCAGAGAAGTATAGAAGTAAGAAGACTTTTAGGAATATCATTGCCAAACGATATATCACGATTCCAGAAAATTTAATAGGAGAAACTGCTCGATTACCTTTGGAATTTGGCAGAAGAAGACGAGAATTCCCATTACAGGAAAAGCGCAGAATTCCTTTTTCTTGTCCTCAGGCTTTTCTTTCGGAATAGAATTGCAGCAAATAACCTAGTGCATTACTACTCCCCAATTTAAAAAGCATATATTAAAACTTCACTCGGAATTTAGACTACATTGCTATCGGAAATACAAGAAAAAAATATTTAGTAAAGTTTCATTATATATTCTGGCAATCTGTTGCTACAATCCCGAAAATCCTTCCCTTTAAAGAATAAATGAAGATAGTGACGTTTTAGATTAAGAAGAGGATCTTCCATAGTTTATTTTAGTATCAAGTTAACAACTACAGGGAACAACTGCAGAGCTGTCCTAATATTCAAGGATATGTTAAAATTAAAAGAATTCAAACGTATCGGGAGCTGCGAACAAAGAATACTACTCTATACAAATATAGAATACTACTAAAAATATAAGATTGAAGTCATAATTCCTTTTATCTTTTTCCATTGAACTGCATTTTTAAGCAGTACGCAATGATAAAATACTTTTTACTTATTTCAAAATCTACCTCGATCTCAGAAAGTAATTTAAATATTTAATTATATTTTAATTTAAATTTAATTAGCTTAATCTAATTAGCATAATTTAAAATCGCCAGTTTCCTTTTAATACATTAGGTTTACGCTTGGAATAAAAAACAAAGCAAATTCGAATATCGAGTCCAAACACTATAGGATCATAAAGTTAAGTTGTCTAACAAGTATTATTTATTTTATCGTCTGCGTTTTCATAATATTATTTCATCATCGTTTCTAAACCAAGATCACAAATTCATAAAATTGCATCAACATATGATGTTAGAAAGAAGTATTTATTTTATCGTCTCCTTTTTTATAATATTATTTCGCCATCGTTCATAAATCAAATTTAAACCTTCATTAAACTATTTTAAAATAATAAAAGATGCAAAATACCTTCATAAAATTTGTAACGAAAGTACGCAAGCAAGACTTAAAAATTATAATTAATATCAAAATTAAATTGTTTTTGAAATTCAAATTTACTAATATTTTTAAATATTAAAAGTTCCATTGTGAAAGCGGGCTCCGTAATTAAACAGAATCCTGAGAATTTCAATAGTGAAAGAATGGTACAAATCTATTGCATCAGCCGTTGTATAATAACTTATGAAAGAGAAAACTGCATGGAAATAAAACTGGATTAACAAAAATGCTAATTCCTTATAATTTATTATTGTATAAATATATTTTATGCCATAATATGCTCCAAAGTTATTGAAGAAATTTTATTTCGGTCAATTTTAGAAATTCTAATTAAAAGTTTGGAACTCTGTATCTTAGTGGAAATCTACACTTAGTAATAACTGATTGCAAAATTTGGTATCTCTAAGTCAAACTAAACGTTTCATTCTGTGCTTAACGATTTCCGCATCACGCGATTTACAGATAGTATGCCAGACTAAAAACATTATTAACTTTAAAAGAAATTAAATTCAAATTATTTTTCAGTCAGTACCAAATTAAGAATTTCTTAATTTGAACTTTGAATGTAGCTACCGTTTTAGTTAAATATAGCTATATCGTTAAATCATATAAACATATCGTTATGAGCAATGTTATCATTATCAAAGCATGCAACCAATGCTGAGTTCGCGGAATTTTCCTTTGCACACCTTTTACAATTTAGATGTTTTTCAAGGAAGCTAACTTTTGCATAGTGGAGGACGTCATAACAAGACAACGACAGATTTGTTTACAAATATAAAATTTATTAGATGCCACAGATTTTTCAACAGCACCACTTTCGATTAAAAATCGAATTCACACTTTGCATCATTAAACTTTTAACGTAGATATTATTCTTTCATCAAAACCTTTACTTTGGTCTTTTTTTATGAACCACTGAAATATATCGATATCATTGTTTAATATCAAATTTTTAGTGAAATCTTTTAACTTCAATCGTTAAGAAATGGCTGAATAACTTAGTAAAAATATTTTCATTTGTACGTTGATGTACACTATACTGTAACACGAGAACATCAGCTTGCAGTAGAAGAAAAATAATTCCTTAATAAAAACAGATTGTTATCTGGAACGATAATACAAGCAATCTATCTTTTAATATTAATTATCAAAGCATTTGAAAACTGTTCAATAACAATAGCATTTTTTGAATACAATACTATTCGTTAGTTACATTCTAATTTATATTAAATGTAATTTCTGAAATTTTATTGAATTTCTTAAATTCACTTTTTACATTTTAAAGTTTAAATGCCCATTACTTTGTTTGCATTTAGTATTTACTTTTATAATATATTTTACAATGTAATAGTTTTCTTTTTTTATTATTATTTTATTATTATTATTATTTATTATTTTTAACATGGGCTTTTCTTTCAAGACTTTGAGAACTAAACGAGGAATGTAAGAGTAATAACTACAGCTTACATGCTGAAAATTCCTGTAATACAATCAAGAAGCAACATGTAAATAATTATTATTTAAATTCATTACATTCTACATATAATTTGCATTAATAAAATATTATTAATTTATTTATATGTTAATTACATTTAAACTGACAAAATGCTGTGCTGAATCTTCAGTACATAAAATGATTTTTTATCACTTACACATCATAAAGTTAATTAAAAATAATTTAATTATAGTGCATTTTTATTAGGCATAAAAATTAAAAACCAGTTATTTTAATATAAATCGTGTATAATTTTGTTTAACATCAAGGACTGCTTCGCCGAAAACAAAATTATGCTTCACAGAAAGGAAAATACAAATTTTCGAACGAAGAATAAACATACATGATCAGCTATTTATATTTAATGATCAAGAAATAAAAGAAAAGTAAGAGAAAAGAGGAAGGGGGAAAGTAAGCATTTTTTTAGTGCTTCTTTAATAATAAGCTTACTTTGTTTTATATTTGTCTTTTTCTGAAACTCTTAATTTTGTTTTCTTTAATAAGAACAAAACATATAAAACTTTATTTTGAAACCTAAACTATAACTCTAAGTGCGAATTTAGCAGCAACAACAAAGCAATGCTTAGGCAATAAAATTTGGAAGTTCAGGTTTTGGTTATTTCATGCGGCGTAAAATACAAAATTTATACCACTGAAAAGTAAAACAATAAAAACTAAGACCTAATTTAAAGGCAAAATTAAGTCTTGTACTAAATCTTAGTAACGAAGCAAAAGAATAAACAATACTTAAATGATTAAACTATTTAAACATAGATATTGCTTGAGACGCTTTAAGATCAGTTTTCAGATATATTTTGTCTCGTATCTAATTTGCTTTGGTCCCAAAAGCTTTAAAGAAACTAAATATATTTTATTTTTTGAAAAGAATTGTTTCCTTTCATATAGTCTCCATTTTCCAAATAAAAAATGTAGAAAGTTGAGTGAAACAATGGGATTTTTTTCACTAGGAACGAAACATTTTTTAACTCTCTCGTCTACAGCCATAAAATAAATAAATTCGTCTGCAACAGATCTTTAATCGTCTGCAACACACGCATGTTATTAAAAATAAAAAAAGAGCTAATTGATGCCTATTATGTTGAAATATCTAGAAGAAAAATACCAAGGAGATATTTCCAACTCTCATAAACAATGTTGTTCTGTATTTTTCAAATGATATCATTGCCAATTTGTGTTATAAAATTGTAACCAAATTTTAAATAGTTGTACTTCCATCTAAAATCCCTTCTATTAAATGGATATTTCCATCTTTGTTCACATTTCGCAAATAGATTACTCATAAAATACTGATTGTATGCTTGTTGCATAAACTTCTGAAATGGTTTAATGTTCACCTTTTACATAATGCCGTTTTTCTGTAATGAAAAAACATTCTTATCAAAAACTTGAATAACAGGGTTTTTCTTGAAGGTTTTGTTAAGAATTTCAACAGATAGGTGATACTAAAGATATTGTGCCTAGCTAAGTACTATGCTGCATTTCAAACATTATATGATGCTTCCCTTCCAAAGAATAAATTTATTCTGAAAACAAACAGACATTTTTATAACTTGAAAAGTTTGCTTAAAATCTGCTAACAACAAAATTTGCTCTAGTCAAAAACATCGAATCTATTTTTTTTCATTTCCATTGGAAGGCAACGTTCAGAAAACAAAACAACTATGCCATTGTATATCTTCTTCAGTTTTTCATATATACAATGCTCTTTCGAATTTATTAATTTAAAAAAAAAGTAGGTTAAATTTTTATTTCCTCATTATATTTTAGATATCTTAATACAAACTAAATAAAACTTAGAATGGATATTAATTATGTGAATTTTTTAAAAAGATTATTTACAAATATCACAGTTCAAATGCTGCGGCATACTTTAATTTTTATATTATGCAACGTTTTGCATTATCTCAAGATATCCTCTAAAAATGGGGATTTCGGTAGCTAAAAACAAAATTATCTTCGCTTTATCTAGTTACATAAATATGACTTGCTTTTTATTGCTGGTTGGGTTGCCTATTCCTCTACATTCTCATTAGGAATAAATCGATCTGTCACGCTTGAAGTGATGCAACAGTGTATGCAGGAAAAACTTTTGAAGATTTATTAAAACTCTCCGCAGATTAACACCAAAAGTATAAGAAATCCATATGAGTTTCTGCCACGAAATTATTTCCAGTTCGTAGTCTGAGGAAATTTCAGGTGAGGTATCTCTGCCAAATCTAAGGAAATATTTAATTTTTCAAGTAATATGTAAAATTATAAAGAAAAATGCTATAAAATGTTGCTAGTGAACATCAACATTCTATAGCAATTTTATCTCTAATGATTTCAATTTAGCGTTCTGATCAAAGTCTTTCTTGCTAAAAAAACTCTTTCGATGCTGTTTGCATAAAAACTTTAATTTTGCAGTTATTTTATTGGATACTAGCCACCTTCGTCGATCAGTTGGTTCGCCCATTTTACTAAAGGTGTTAACTTACTAATGTGAATCGATTCTCAAATTTGCAACTCATTTAATTTTTTATTATCTTTAATTATTAATTGCTGCAAGTGAACATCTGGATTTCGATCCTCCGAGAGAACACGCTCCTCCAACTTTGCTGAACGGAATCTGAAATGTAATTTATTAAAAGAAAGCCAATCTAGCAAATTAAGTAAAACCTATACACTAATGCAGATTAAAAAACATAAGAGAATAAATTTTCCAAATCCCCCTGGAAAAAGAGATTATATGGATTTTACATAATGAACATCCTTAATTTAGATTAATGGCATGTTTTTGGCTGTCAGTCATAAATTATTTGCTTAACCATCAAGAGCTCGTTAAATTGCTTCTCTAATATTCCACTATACTTAATTATTTATTCAATTAATAACTCTGCCAATTAGAACTTTTACTACCAAAAAGCATAACCGCGTGAATTTTTAATATCCCATCAATCGTCGGTGCATAAATCACAGTGTAATTTGAGTTCCAGATATTATAAATCTCTCAATCAGCAATAGACAAACAAAATTGCTAATATCGTTTTAACGAGGTATTAACGCTTCTAAACTCAAATATATTAGACGAACTATTTTAACGAGGTGATCAGAAACGATGAAGATGACAAGATTGATATTGTTCATCGCGGAGACTTCCGGCATCTTTCTTGTAAGTCAGGTAAACAAAGTGCTTTCGATAATTGCTGGAGGTAATGAAGTGGAATGAGGAAATAGATGGCATCATTAGAACTATTAAAATTGTCTATTATTATGCTGAAAAATGTTTGATAAGGCCTTATTCTTAAGAGTCCCGAGAATGATGCTGTTTGATAAAGAAATATATTTATGTTTATATTTTAAAAAAATCAATTAGGTTGTTGTTTGAAATAGCTATTATGAATTAAGAAGATGGAAAAATCGATTTTTCGCTCACAGAGCTCACTCATTTCAAAGCACTCCATTTTCTGTCACTTACAAGAGTTATCCCATGAAACAGAGCTTATTCCTTTGAAATGCCACGAAGACATAATAAAAAAATCTAGGAACTAATTTATAATAAGGAAACATGTTTTTTAGGAAACAAATAAAACGCCGTCTTTAAAAAAACAGCTGTATAATATGAGTGACCCAAAAGATATTTAGATGTTCCTTATTTGAAATTCAAAATTTCAAGGTGAATTTTAATTAATTAAATAGCATTCAGTCGTATTATCTTCCATTAATTAAAAATTAATGGAAGGAAATACGATTGAGAGAAATATGTGCAGTATTAATGAGGTCAGTAACAATGCGTTGGCAAATAAATACAGTAATTACAAGTACACTACTACATCCAAAATATTCCAAAACTTTTTTTAATATTTTCCACATGTAAGTAAATTATGCCATTTTCCTCCGAGGAGGAGAAGAATATCGTGCTACCGACTAGAGAGAAAAGGTTTCACTCAGTTCATATACGTACAGTAATTGTAGCTGGTGACTACAGGCATCCTTCTAGTCCCTAGGAAGGCCAAGTCCTGATTGCTAAATCACTATAACGCGCGGGTTCGATAGTCCCTCCTTGTATCAAATTACCTGCCTAAACATCACATTCCTGTATTTCCACAACCATCTTACTTCCCTGATCTAGCACCGTGTGAGTTTTCCCTCGGATAAGAATTTGTTTAAGAGGTAACGACTCTCAAGTTCTGAAGAAATGCACTGGAGAATGTGGCAATAGGAATTACGTATTTGCACCACACATCTTTCTATGTACGATGGTAAATATTCATAGTTGCACGGGGTATATATTTTGATGTAAACACCAAATAAATAGTTTCTACCTGTATTAATTCCTTCAAAATAAAATAAGTTCCAGAACTTCTGGAACGTAATAGCATATAACATTTTCATTCAACGTGATTGCAGTTTGATTACGTTAATGCCCCGTTTTCAAGTAACACGGGGGCTATTTTGGAACGGAAGTTGGAATTTTGAACCATGGTCAAATGACGAGGACGACGCCTGAGCTGGAACCCCTCCAAACTTCCTCACCACGCTTGTTTTCTTTTTTATTTTCACTTAAAAAGTGCAATTTTTAGCATTGATTGTTGCATCTGAATGTTAATCTGACTGCAATAAATGGTACAAATCCAATAAAATCATTTTTATAATTAAAAATATAATTAATTTTAATTAAAAGTTAATTAATAAATTTAATTAAGAAATTTCGGAAATAGGATTTTCTTTCATGTTATCATTTTAATGTAATTTATTTTTGAAATAGTGAAATAATAGAGTTTTGGCTGGTAATGGGTTAAAATCTTTAAAACATTTCTCGGACAGTAGAAATTTTAATGAGCTGCAAAAAAAAAAGACAAGCGATTTATTTTTGAATTAATTTGAATTGAATGTTGTAGCATTCATGTTACTTTGCCCAATGAAAATGAATGTTATAGTATTTACGTCCGTAAACTTGTTAATAAGTAATCTGTTTTCTGTTGCTTCGTAGTATCGTAAAGAGAAATTGAATATATGTTTAAGAAAACTACCTCTTACTGGTGACAGATTGGTCCAAAATTTGATAGGATCAATTGTTTTGGTTTAAAGACCACAAGTCAAATTTCAGCCTAGCGAATTCTTGCGTTTTTTAAACGCTTTTACTAAGTTCGAAATGTTTCATGCTCGTATGTATGTAAGGTTGGAATTTTGTGATCGATTTTCTACTCACTTCTAAATGCGCTAGAGTTCTGAAATTTTGTATATATATTGCGTCTTGATGACAATGCAATATTTTAATAATTTTAGAGCTCTCAATTATCAATTTTTTTTAAAAAAAATTCGCGAATTTGCTTTTGTACTCGGTAGGTTTCAGTGGCGCCATTTATAGTATTTTTGAGAACTAAAATACTTGGCACAGTATTTTAAATTTTTCAATAAAATAAAAATAAGTATGTCTTATTATAGATCTTTTTAAAGAAATTATTGCTGGAATTAACTAAAGCATAGGGTCCATTACGCACATCCTATCAGACCTTTTTCAATAAAATAATTGCTTTAGTTAACTGATGTATAAAATATTTATAATACTGAATTATGACATAAATTAAAGTCTAAAAACTAGAAAATAATAAATACAAATAAAAACTTAAAAAAAAGCGCTTTTACCAATGCATTGAAAAAGAAAATAATAATTTTTCTAAAAAATCTGAAGGTCAAAACAAAAATCGTAAAAGCGTGAGGCGCTGAAAACAATAGGAGAAAGATATAAAACCGCAATGATTATCATAAGGAACGAAATGTTAATAAACATTCATCATATAAAATATATCATATATGTGTTACAATTCTAATTTACTTACAGCTTTTCTACCTGCGCCTCACGCTTTTACGATTTTTGTTTTGAGCTCCAGATTTTTTAGAAAAATTATTATTTTCTTTTTTATTGCATTTTTTAATTTTTTTATTTATTATTCAATTATACTGTTCACAATTAGAAAACAGGTGGTCTTTAGATTTCGTCCAAAATTCGATTTTGATCTGCAATTTTTTTTTTTAGTTTTGAAGTTAGCGGGTTAAAACACAAACGACGAAACAAATAGACGACAGACAGATTAAAAACAAATTAATTTTTTACACTCGGAGAATATTCGACAAAACCAAAAGTTCGAATTCTTCAACAATTACGGTATTTTTATACGCATAACTTCCCATACAGGAAAGCGTAAAGAACGACTGTTACGAATGGGCACTAAAGTGGCACCTTCAATATTTCCGTATGAATTGGCTCGAAGCTCAGATTACGTAGCTTCAAATAGGATTGAATTTTTCGAAAATCGATCACAAGTAACCGAATATCCGCTGCTTGTCAGAGCTCATACGAAAACGCATTACGCTGAAAATCAATGCACTATTTGCTGTTCTCGAAATGGAACTGCAGTGAGAAACACCTTTTCCGCTCTGAAAAATATCAGAAGGGAGTGAAAAATAGCAGCTCGTCTTTCTTAAAAAACATCTTAAAGATTTTGAAAAACGAAGTCCAACATGATCCTGAACTTTGAATTGAAAAAAAAAAATTATAGTAAAAGTTAAATAAGTATAATCTTTCTTTAAATACTGTTCTGCAGGTGCAAAGATATAAATACAAATTAAGGAATTTTTAATTGTGAAAGAGTTAAAAATACAAAAATAATAACAAAAACAATGATAAGAAGTAAGAATACGGTGGATGACGTCATCAGAGGCCTTCTTTCATCCATGCAGATTCAAAACCAGAATAGGTTTTCTGAATGGGAAAAAGATTTTAAGGTCTGATATGAATTCCCTCTAAGGCCTGAACCTATACCGGAATATATTGGAAAGAAAAACATTTATCCACAAAGAAGAAATTAAAAACAGTCTTTTAAACAAAGTACTATGAAAAGAAGGGCTTAAAATTTTGCCTCTTACTAAAGCTTGGAGTGGAATAAAAGAAAGAACGCAGTTACAAAAGTCAACTTAGTAAATAGGTGTGCGCACCTATCTCCATCTAGTGAGGGATACTCTAAGTAAAAACTTGATAATTTATTTGTAGATTTTTCATAAAAAATTTTTTGAGGTTTTTATATTGTTTTTTTTTCTATTTAAAAAAAATAATTTTTTTATGCATTTTTATAATTTTTATTTTCATTTTTTTTATTTTATTATTTTTATAAATTTAGAGAAGTTTGCAGGTGAGCCTTTAAAAATGTTAAAAGGTGTGCAATAGTTCAGAGTAGTTAGATCAAAGTTCCATTTTGAAGCTATAGGACTGCTATTTTAGCATGATCCTCCAAACTTGAACTATGGCCAGATGACAAAGACCATACATTAGTCAGCACCCTTTGTCCAAAATTCCGCACCACACCAGCGGGAGAACGTTTGACCCTCGACAGGTTAATTTTCGAGGCGAATCTTTCGTGGAATCAGGTATCATGGTTTTGAGATATCATATTCACATACACATTGATAGACACTTTATATTTTGATGTGAACACAACATGTCCAATTTCATTCATTTAGTACATTGAGTTTCGAGTTATCTTGTTTAAATACATGTAATGATTTAGAATTTTCCTATTTTTAATAAAACTCTGCTTAACATTTTAATTTATAAATTTATTATTTCTAATTCAATTCTAATATAAGAATAACTGTCACTGTAACTTGAAGAAGTCCGGATTCAACCGGTTTTAAAGCGTTCAGGGGATTCCCTGTTTCCCAGCAGTATTTAAAGGCATGACTGAAGACGTCTTTTTTTGTGTGTGTATCTTACACGCTGGGCTGGTAGCACGTCACTTGATCGCTGGCCATTGCTTGAATCGACCATCATGAAATAACCTTCAAAATGGAATTTTTTTTTCCTTAAAATGTAACGTCTCCAATAAAAAAAAATTGTCTGAAGTAAAAATGCGTCGATTTTATTGTCTGAGAACATTACATACATATGGGCAGACAGACTTCCCCTGAACAGATTTGGCTTAAATTTGATACAGGTTTACAAATTTGGTGCATTAAATTTCATCCTTTTTGGCTTTTGAGTGCTTATTTATCATGTTCAGAAACACAGGCTCAAACTGACAGACAAAACAAAATTCATTTTTTTTAATGAGATCGTGCAATTTCCCTATTACACCTATATATATATCATGACATACATTTCAGTCATCTAGCTCGTGCCGAGGTTCAGTTATCGCTCTCGCATACACAGACAGACATAATTCCAAAAAAGGATTTTCTGAGTCAGGGCGGTCTAAAACGTGGAGCTTAATCAAAATCTTGAGATAGAATATTTTTATAATTAATTACAATACTTCGTGTATTTCACATACAAGAAAATAAAAATTAAGATGTAATTTCTACAGTTGCTTGAAAAATCTTTGAAGACTATAAGATAAATTCTTAAAATATTAAGTGCAGTAAATATGCTAATAATATTAGCTATTGTGGTGATAAGATAAAAATTCCTAATTGATGAATTTTTGTGTTTTTGATACTTGATTTTATTTTTAATATGTGTTAATGCTTTCAGAAATTTGCCAATTATGCAATAATTGAACCTTAATTATTTACTTGATAAAAATAATAGTTTTCTGTGACTTTCCAAGACATGACATATTATTTTTTCTTTAAAATAAAAGTTTAAAAACTTATACAAAAATAGATTCTATTTAAATTTGAATTAACTATTGGAAATAGAATAGAGGCTCTCAACCTGTGGTACGCGTACCCATGCGGGTACTCAAAGGACTATTTGGAGGTACGCGAAACAAAGTTGGTAATGGCGGAAACAAGAAAACATAAGGAATTATAAAATGTTATCGAATTTTCTTTCCCAAGTCAGTACTTGTTACTTAATAACAACACCACTTGAAAAGATGATTAGTATAGAGTGTAACTTTTATGCATCCATATAAGTTAAAATAAAATTATTACGATACTGAATTCATTTGTTTTGGCGTTTAACTAATACTATTGTAAAAATGCAATAAAATATAAAATTAAAAATAAGTCCAGCAAATGTTATTAATTCGAGTCATTCGACTCTTAAGCTAACATAAGCCCTTAACATTACTGATAAAAACTTCTTTACGTAGGCGAAATGGTTTTTGTTGGTGGTGGTGGGAGGATATGAAAGTAGGGAAAATATAGGGAAAATATAAAGATTAATCAAGGGGTACGCGAGGGAAAGAAGGTTGGAAACCCCCGATATAGAATAAAATTCTTAAAGATAGAAACAAATTATTAATCGGCCATTTAATTTTATAAAAAAATATATGACAAGCAAAAATTTAAGATCCAAATATCACATAATTCTGAAATCGTTAACACATATAAAAATTAAATCAAATATCAAAACACAGTTCACAACATAAAATCAGCAGTGAATCAGTCACAAACGAAGAAATCATCGGTAAGGAATTGTCATCTCATTACCACACTGTAAGTCTTATACCATTGTATTGGAAGATCACGAATTCCCCAAACAGCACAACATATCCAAACTTCTTCGATTCCCTAGCTTCAGTTGGTCGTATAACTGCGTTAGCCCATTCTACTCACGTTACAAGACCCCTCTAGAGACGCTCTCACTAATACGACATCACCTGCTTCAGTCACAGCATTGATTAATGAAAGCTCTGGAGCATCTCGCGGGAATTTTTGCGCACAGCGAGGAATAATATCTCAGGGTTCTTAGTGTGGTTATAAGTCCTGAAGATTATTGTATCTGTGCATAGCGTTAAATATAATCTCTTTGGCGGTATACGGGTATAGTAGTAAAAATAATCATCGGTTCTAAATTCTAAAATTATTTCAAAGGGAAGTTGCATTACAACTTGCTTTTCCTTCAATAAATAAATAATCGTAGTATAAAGATCTAATTCATTTTTTTCCATCTTTTTGTGTATCTCTATCTCTAATAATATGGCCGCGATGGGCCCTATTCGGCTTCTGGGCGAGAGACTTTCAGGTTTGAAACCCGATTCCACTGAAGATACTCCGTGCATATGGACCTGTTGTACGTTAATTCATACGTAGGTGATCAAACGCCCTCCCGTTGGTGTGGTGCGGAAGTTTGGAGAGGGTATACCAGCTCAGGTGTCGTCCTCTTCATCTTACCGCTGTTCAAAATTATGAGGTCCGTCCCAAAATTGCCCTCGTGTTGCTTCAAAATGGGACCTTAATATAACTAATTAAGTTAGTTAGTTAGTTAGAGTTAAGTTAACCCTCTGTCGGGCGCAATGGGCTTGTCAGCCAAAGATAAACAATATCATAATCAATATTATTAATGCCCATTAATTCTAATTTTAGCATTCTAAAATTAATCACTGAACTTCATAGGGAGGCTTAAAAGGATTAAAAAGGGGATATCGTTGCAAAAAATGTCTCGCTTTCGCGATTATTGCCATGTAGTACAGTACGTGTTTTTTGGATTTGCGATTCCATAGGCATTATGGGTAACTCGGGATTCAGTTAACCCGTGTCCAGTTAACCGGAGTTTTACTGCAGTAATAAAAATTATCATAGCTTCCAAATTCCTAAAAATATTTAAACTTGAGTTGCATTACAGCTTGGTTTTTCTTCAATAAATAAATATTCGCAGTATAAAGATGCAATTGATTTCTTTTTTATCTTTCTGTAAGTGATCAGTGAAGTACAAAAGTATTAATGTACTCAGAAATGTTTAAAAAAAGTCAAGATATGACGTAAAAATTTTACAATTCCCAATATACCAAATATATTTTAGATTTATATTAAAAATTTTCTGTTTATCGAATTTAACCACCGAAGAATTATTGAACTGAAATCCTGTTATCTGCATTGTTACATATGTAAAATTAGTATTCTACTGTGAAATAAAATTTAATAAGAGAAACACTCAAAATCCTTGCTAAGTTTCCGTCACTATATTATGAAGCAAAAATCACGTCATGCAGTACAAAAAAAAGTTGAAAAATAGTACGAAAAATCACTCAAAATCCATTCTCAGTTTCCGTCACTACACTACGAAACACAAAGCGAACCATATAATACAAAAAAGTCGAACAACAGTTCGAAACACACTCAAAATCAATTATCAGTTTCCCTCACTATACAATGAAACACAAAACGCGCCATACAATACAAAAAAGTCGAACAACAGTTCGAAACACGCTCAAAATCAATTATCAGTTTCCCTCACTATACAATGAAGCACAAAACGCGCCATACAATACAAAAAAGTCGAACAACAGTACGAAAAACACTGAAAATCCATTCTCAGTTTCCGTCACTATACTTTGAAACACAAAATGCACCATAAGTACAAAAAAGACGAGTCCCCTCATACGAACATCTGTGTATGGTTTGGTTATTTATTTATCAGTAGTTGAAATTCATCTCTCAAAATCTTGTTTGGCTTCCATTACAAATGATTTGATTAAGCACTGTGAGACAGATACAAGTATGTGTGAGTATACTAAGAATTATCTTTGATCACTTTCGGTTTGAAACCTTCATCGGTCATCGCTTTCAGTGGACGCATTTCATTTATTCTTCAGTGGATTCGAACTGAGACATTAGAGGGTGCTGAAATTCGTTCTCATGTCCAAATGTCTAATAGTTCAAAGACAACGGCGATTATCAACGTCATCGTCGAAATTCTACATTTTCTGAAGATTAGGGAGGGGGAAATAGCTTGGCAGTTCTGAAAAGGATCACTAAACCCTGGGATTATTGATCATGATATTTTCTCAACATTATTGATGGTTTAGAATTACAGTGGACACTGCTTGTTCTG
>BGPR01000750.1:37391-54655 GCA_013235015.1 Araneus ventricosus
GCTATCACTGCATCCGAATGATCAGAACATCCAAATGCTGTAAATATAATTCAAATCTATAGATATACAAGGATAGCAGAAAAACTGACCACACAACGTTGTTGATGTGTACTCATTGGTTTTAATTGGAAGAAGAAAATCGTTACAATCTATAGAATTGAAAAATTTCGTACACATTTAATTTGATAAATTTCTTTAAAAAAGTTATCGAGAGTAACCTGTTTCTTGAGCAATTAAGCATTTAATGGACAAACCGTTCTTATAAATAGTGCTCATCAAAAAATTCAACACGGTATTAACTGATCTTCTTACACTCCGAAGAGCTTTCAGAGTTTCTTGGGAAGATGGTGGTTTCCCTTCTGTCCCTTTTCCATCATCATTGTCCTCATGTTCTGTGACGTCATCTCATCGAAGCCGATCACTACAAGCGACAGATTTTCTGTGTGTTTAGATCCGGTCCACTGTATTTTGATCAGCAAAACCGATTGATCGTTACATCTGTGATCACTACAAGCGGCGACTACTGTAGTCCTGTTCCTATAGTGAGGGATTTTCATACTTTCACATTTCGGTTATTGTCAGAAAATGCAAAGCAGCCTAAGTAGGTAACTATAATGCATAATTAGAACTTCGAAAAATAAGTTAATATAAAATTATAAAAAAATATGCATTAATAAAACCTTAAAATAAAACACAAAAAAGCAAAATAGAACGAAAAATACAATTAGAATGAAAGCAAAATGGAAGAAAATTGTAAAAGAACCAAAATGGCGAATCTCCTCAGAGGTCACACGCCATTGTAGCTCTGAAGCAGGACAAAAAGTTTCTGAATAAAGGAAAGACCATTAGTCAAAATTATTCCTTTATGTGGCCTGAATTTTGTCCAACCTCTGAAAATAGGTTCAAAGGAAAAAAGAAAAAACATGACGGATACCTGTACAACAGAATCAAAATTGAGACAAACCAAAAAGTCATCCTCTTTCAAAAACAGAAGCTCTAAATAAGTGAAGCCAATAACATCAAGAAGCAAGCCCCTAGCGCATTTTGTTTTTCGTGTATTCTATCAGAAGCAGCTGCATATGCGTATTTCTGTATAATACAAAAGAATTTTAATTAATTTTTAATTCAAGTTCTATTAATTTTTAATTTAATTTTGGTTAATTTTATCAATTTTAACTGTAACTATAATGCATACTATACTGACAATGGAAATTAAGGCATTCTGTAGAATTAAGGAATTAAGTATGAAAGATCTAATTTATTTTAGTATTTCATATGTTTCTAAATCATTGATGAGCAGGGCACCGGATCAACCGCTGTAGGGTACCCATAGGTAATGTAAGTTTTGGGTCCCCCACTCCAACTTCCAAAACCAGATCATTTTTATTTATTTAAATTTAAGCTCTATATAAACAGTTTGTCATTAACAAATATTACGACAAAGTGCAATAACAAAACATTTTTTTTTTCTTTTTGAGTGTCATCCTCAAGAAATTTGGTTTTAGTATATCGTGTATAAAAGATTAAAATTTAAAAGTAATTTGAAATAAAATGGTTAAAAAAATCACAAAACTTTTTTAACATAATTTGTAATACAAAATTTGTCAGGACTGTTAACCCTATTAGCACAAGATGCTCTACAGGATCCATACGATATCTTTATGATGTTGTGCGCCATACAGAATATCGTAGCAACATCGTGGAGAAATCGTTAAATATCTTGTGCTTATTGGGAACTTGTGGCACATTGATCTGCTAACTAATTTCAAAACAAGAAAATAATCCCAAGAATAACGTTCAGGAATGTAAACGATACTTCATTTTAGTTTCAGTAAGTCCAAGTACGCAGCTCTTATAAATAAAATGAAAACCCTGAAAATAATTTTCAAAAAGCGATAATTTCGGCCCCTCCCCCCAAAAGATGCGGAGCTCATAGGCAGCTGCTTACATTGCATAGTTAGTAATCCGGCCCTGGTGTTGAGGTTCGTGAGATGTACTTTCAAGCAAGCGCGCGGTTGGGGCCCCGCCTCAAAGGGGCCCCCAAAATCAAGTGGTTTTTTTAAATATCGCAATATATAATTTCTATCTGAGACCCAGTTAACATATCCGATTTTAACTTAGCAAGTCATTAGTGGCTAAATACGGGGAAAGCTATTACCGGCATGGATTATACTGACAGCTGTTGGATACAGCACACAAACCTCCCGTATTTTGTGAAAGTCCCAATTTCGTGTACGGTTCGCCTCTGATTTCGTTGGGAAAATGCTGAGAAAAAAGGCCGTTGATTACTTTTTCAGCATCACGGGAGGTTTGTGTGCAGTATCTAACAGCTAACAATGTACTTCAAGCCGCTAATGGCGTCTCTAGAATTTCGCCGCTAAGGACTTGTCCGAAACAAATCGGACATATTCACATTATAGCAATATGTAACAGATCTAAAATCCTATTCAGGTAGCATTCCAGATGATAAATTTCCCAGGCTTGAGAAAGAAACGAAGAAAATATCTTCTCAGAAACCTGTCATTTCAATGATTAGAGTGACTGATGTACTTTTCTTTTCAATAATTGTCAGTAATTATTAGTAATAATGGATCAGTTTAGTAGATAAGAACTCTGTTCGCTTGTATTCATTTAACTATTTCGGGGTTTGAATATTCTTCATTCCCTATGTCCTTCTGTTTTTCATTCACAGTTCTGTTGAACCCCTTTCAAGTGTCATTTCAAAATATTCATCAGCGTTTTAAACCGCGTTTTACTATCACAATAAGGTGTTAGAACAGAAGAAATCTCGTTCAAGAGATTTAAATATCCTAATGCTGCTAGATCACGTTAACATGAGAAAGTTTGCTGCTTGTTTGTAGCTTTCACAAATTTGCAAAGCGAAGCTATTCAGAGTATTTCGCACCACTAAAAGACAATGAAATATGCCTTGGCAGAATTTTAGTCAGACTCCATTAAGAAGAGTGTGGTGTTCATTTATACAACTGCATAAAAAACTATTCTTCCACTGTGGAATAGAACCAATAAGGTATGTGTTTTAGTTAATATATCACTATTGAGTTGAATAATATATGGCAGTAAATATTTAGTGGAATTACATGAGCTTATACTGAGGTTCATAAAAAAAGAAAAAATCGAACAAATTTCCTAAAAATTCTAAATATTTTTATATATACTCCACATTCATACTTTTATTAAATAAATTGCAGGGTTATGATATCGCTCATTTCATTTAAATTCAAAGTAAAACTTTCACTTTTTAAAAGGTTTTTTTAAGTTCAAAAGATTTCTTTATTATCTAGGATAAAGAGTAAAATCTTTAATCAGTGTTCTGTTCTCATTTTTTTTTAAATCTTGACAATGATTGTGATATTACATCACTGAGTTATTTTCGTTAATTTTTGGAAATAATTTAGTAATTCTTTTGGAAAATAAAGTGGTGAATCCATTGAGTATATTTCCTTTAATAAACTTTGCTTCTGAAAGGTAAATGTGAATACATACCCCAACTAAAATCTTCAACACATTTTAAAATAAAAAAAGAATTCACAATTAGTTATTTTTTACATTACAAACAAATGACTATAATTTGATTAAAAATATATTTTTTTCAAATGCTTATTATTTAAAAAAAAATGGGTTTTGAACTGGATTTCTGTATTTTTCAATTCAATATAAAGTTAAAATCTTAGAGTTATCCTCTCTGGTCTTTTGAAAAGTAATGCAACTTTTGGTTTATGCGATAAATATTTCTTTATTTAAGTTTTAAGTTCTGACATTCAATTAAGACTTTTCCATTAAAAAAATTCTCCAAAAATGTGCTATGATATTAGAATATTATTAAAAATGGACCTTTCATTTTAACTTGTAAAACACATATGAAACTTTGTTCAGCATTTATATTTTCAGCATTTATAGTAAATTATTAAAAAATTATGGCAAATTACGAAACAAAATGGTATAAACTACTTTTAATGTAAATGAAACAAGTAATTTATTTTCATTTTTAAAAGTGACAATGATGCTTTAGCATCATTTTCTCACCTGGCAATATGTATGATTTTATTTATGTGTCATTATTTAGACGATCAGATTAGAATAACTAAATTATTTTAGTTTTTTCAATTATGTTAGAATAGGTTATTTACGAATAAAAATGATCAAAGGTTTTAAATTTAAGGATTTGTAATTCATAATTCAAACGTTTTTCTTGAAATTATGTTGTATTCAAATGGTTTTCTGAAAATTTAAATGGTGGTATTTGGAAATGTATTAATTTATCATGATTTGTACAATCAAATAAATATAAGTGAGGAGAAGGAATGAGATTAACAAGTTTCAGAATGTTCTTCATTCATTATCAATCTTCCGAAAATATTTTATGAAATAATATTTCAAAACACATTCCTTTTGTACATGATTTCATCCTTCTAAAACTTCTAGATGAATAAAGAAAGGAAAGATAAAATGGTTTATAATAGGCTTTGGCCCTTCAAGATGAGAAGGGCGAAGAAAATGGAAAGATGCATCTATTGTATTGATATGAAGATTTAACTATTGAATTTCTTGTTTTTGTCATTCTTGCTTTTTCCTAATTCAATATTTGAATCGCTTGATTTTAAAAGGGGACTTCTGACGTCTAGCAAAGAAATAGGTTTATATTAAAAGGGGTCTTCTGCAGAGAAATTTCCTTCTAACATCATATAGAAACTTTGAAGCTTTACTAAAACGTTTGTGTGAATTTTTTCATACACCTAATGTTGTATTCACCTTCATCAAATTAAAATCGAAAATAAAAATATAATTTCGGCCAAGACTGCAGAAGTCCACTTTTAAAACCAAGCGGTTCATCTAGAATCAAATTATTTATCATTCTGAGATTTATAACTGGCTGAATGATGATTAGAATGCATTAGTCATTCGATAGATATATCCAAAGTAATTTTTCTAATGAAAAGATAATGACTTTTTTTATGTAATGAATCCTTAAGTTCTTTCAATAATACCTAACATAAAATTTTTTATACACGAACTACAAATAAAAATTTAAAATTACTGAATGTAAAGTATATTAATTATTAACAAAGGTTAATTAAACTAATTATTTAGCTAATTAAAATAAAAATGGAGCAATTATAAAACGCAATTATTATCAATTAAAATCTAATTACTAAAACAAATAGTAGACAAAATAACCTTATTTTAAGACATCCTAACTGAAATGCCGAAATTTAAAAGTACATATTTGTGATGCTGTCTGGGGGCCCCCAAGAACTCCAGCCCCAGTGGCCCCTAACAAGGTTAATCCGCCTCTGCATTCAGGACAAAATATTTGTATGGTGAGGGCAATTAAGACCAATTCGAAAGAAATCCCATGTACAAAATAATTTTTAGGTGTTCTAAACTAGTTGTTTAAATGCTCTATAGAAGAGTAGTTTGCATTTAATTTTGCATATCTTGTATTTACAAATAATGTTGTAAGAAATGTTGAAACGAAACGCAGATATGCAGGGTTGTAGCTAAAGGAGGTCGGATAGAAGTTCTCAAGTTCGAGCACTTAATTCGTGCAACATAACAAAGAAACAAACAGGAGTTTTTCTTTTATATACCCATGCACCCAATTATTTTAATATACTCTTTTATTTAAAATGACTTGTATCAAGTTTGTAAAGACGGAATTTTGTAATCGTTTTTTCACTCATTTCTTGATGTGCTTGAGATCTGAAATTTTGTATTGTGTACACTTGTGTTTTCTTTATGACAATACACTATTTTAATAAATTCAAAACTAAATTATCAGCTCATAGATTAATATAATTAAATTTTGATATGCTGGTTGATTCGGCCATCTATTAGTGGATTTGAGAAATAGATGTTTTCAAGATTCCGTAATATTAATTATAATGAATTATAAATGGAAATCTAAAAATTACACACTAATTAATAAAAAAAATAGGTGACCTTTTTAGTGCATACATAAAAATAACTTTTTAAAACTATTTTTATTAAATTTATTTTTATTTGAGTCACCGGCTCTTCAATATTTTAACTTCTGATTGCAGAATTCACTCTCATCTCAAATTCTAGCAGAGAGAACTTACGAGTTCAGAGTTTCTTATTCCCGAGAGAAAAGAATTCTTGTATAACATTATAATCGAATAAATCATTTATTTATGCCTTCATTTTTAACTTCAAATGCTTTCGATTTTATTACTCAAATTCATAATCAAACACCATTCTGAATTCATTTGTTGCACCAATTATAAATGTGATTTTGAAGCTTATTTTCCACAAAGTAAGAGCACAATTAACTCAAAAGTTTAACGCTTTTAATGCAGAATCACTTAGCATGAATTAGCTGGCCTTCCCCAGGAAAAGTGAAGTAAATTTCATTATTGGATATCAGATTCGTTAAAGCCTCCTTCCTTGCTAAGCGCCGCAAAAGTGAGATCCAATATGTATAAATGGAATTTGAGAGATATCGCGCATTTAAAATAATTGACAGGTTTGAATAATGATGAAGAGAATAATAAATTTTGTGAATTAACCGATCAGGTTAAGATTAATTTCCCGGTTTGCAAGATTTCATTATCAGAAGCGAATGAATTGAGAAACTATTTTGCATTAATTTTCTAATAATGAAATAATGTATTTTAGTAGCCCGGTTGCGATTGGGATTAGATTTCAACTCAGTCTTCATCATGGCGTAAAATGAATGGTTCAAAGCTGCGGATAAAATTCTCTAACAGAATTTTGTTTGTCTAAAATACTACATTTTATTTAAAATGCTAAAATAACTTCAATTTTTAAGGAAAGACATAGTTATGCCCGACCTGGCCGAAGCCGTGCGGTCTAAACGACGGGTCGCGCGAAGCAACCCCACCCAAACAATTCAACCTTTAACAATACAATTTTCTATTTACAAAAGGGATTAATAGAAACAAAAAAAGAACATTCAAAGTGGAAAAGCAACGTTAAACAATTCTTTGACAATATTATAAAAGGCCCGCCTGAAAAATTCAATTTGCAGTAAGCCTTTGAGTTCTTTACGTTGCCAATGCTGGGCCAAGACTGCCTCAAATGAGCCAACTTCTGACACTGAAGGAGCACATGGAAAATAAAACCCTCGGATTCCACACGGACATTGGGGTTCTTTGCCAAAAAAGCGAGCCTGATGGCAAGGAAAAACTCCATGGCCCGTAAAAACTTGATTTAAAAAGAAATCACCACTCATTCGCTTATCCACTTTGCTTAGTAATGAATAGGTTCATCTAGCTTTAGAAACACTTGACCAACGTTCTTGCCATGCCTGCAGAATTAATTTTTAAGGGAAAGTAACGCGATCACATTGCAGAATAAACCTCCGCTAATAATAAAACCAACAACCAAACAATCTACGGTAGTGCCATAATGGTCTATAAATGAAAACTCCTTCTCAAAATTTGGCAGGACTGATTTGGCAGGAAAAACTTCCACTAACTCAAGGACATTTCTATCCCAAAAATATTTTTTGAAGTTCCTTTGGGACGTATGTGACCGTTAGTCGCGAACGGGTTAAATCGATATAACTAGAAATGTCCGTTTTGAAAGCCGAAAATAATCGTTACAGTGTCTCAATTGACAGTAAATTCATTCTAAAGTGCGTTTTAGCCGACTACTAATCTCCAAGGACCAGGAGCTATAAGACGCCTAAATCTTGTTCAGCGTAAAGCATTCGAGCAGTCGATGTGTTTGTCGATATTATCCACTCAAATTACATAATGGCTGATATTAGATCAAACGTCGCCTGAAACACAAATGGATTGGCACATTTTCGCTAAATTTAATCCTAGCATTAACGCAACGCGAAACTATTAAGGATTCTCTTCATAGTTATAATAATTTAACTTCAGGGCTCCTACTGTGGCTCGAATACATTGAATTATTGATTTGCCGGTAATTGGGCGTTTATATAAATGAATATATGATCTCTATTTTTAATAAAAGCGAATGTGTGTATGTTTCTATGCAGAGAAGACCGTTTGACCTGGGGTTACCACATTTAACACAAATATACTTTGCTGGATAGGAATATGCACTAGGATGGGCCGAAAAATGTCATTTTTTTTCATGTCGCTATACTACGGAAAAGTTGCTGAATGAGGAGAAATGAAACGAGGTGAAAATGAATGAAATGGATTGATATCCTCCGTTCCTGCAAGGGCTTTAAAAATCGTAAAAAGTGACAAAAATCGATGCTTTTCAATAACATTTAATATTTTAAAATTCCTCTATATCTGTTTTTTATAGCATTAGCTGCAGTGCCGGCTCGTCCATTAGGGCTGCAGTCACCCATGAAATTATTTTAAAAGCTTGTATTTTAGTTTTTTCCTGGCTTCGTTTTACTTACTACCACTTTGAAAATTCAATGATCAACGAAAATGACAAAAATATTATAAAAACGTAAAAGGAAAACGGAAAATCGATCAAGAATTAAGATAGGGACAGACGAGAGCTGCATAGAGTTTTACCCCTCATAAGGATCAAAATTCGCGCACTGAACAACGCGAAACTCTCAGTCGGAAGAAAAAGCAACCCTTTCTCCGTTTGAAATAAGATGCCCTTTAGCTGCGTTTTCTACAGCTCTTGTTTGGCGAAATTCCGCCTTTACCTTCTTCGTTTGGCTTTTTTTCGCTTTCTCTCAGTCATCCAGTCATTAAGTAGTTTTTTAAGTAAAGTTGTAATTTTGAGTTGTAATTTTTTGCTCCTTCATGTATTTTAGTGTGCTGATTACGAATTTAAGGTTTGCCACCAAAACCTTTCGTTGAAATTTTAGTTATGGCCATAAAACATGAAAAAAAAATTTCCCAGTTTTTGCTTATAACTCAAAAACTATGAATTTTTAGTATATCATCATTATTATTATCATTATATACAAAAATAATCAGCACAAAATTTCCTACAACTTGGGCCTACACCACTTTTGCAGCAGTGCTTGTTTCTGAGATGACCAGCCTGCCTGGTATATAAAATAACTCTCATATAATATATTTTATTTATCAGAAACAGAGATGCTGTTTATTAACTGATAAATACTGATTATTTCTAATATTATTAATATCGGAAATAAAGCACGCACCTTTCGTATAACATTAACTAAAATACAATACTCCAATATATTAATAATTCTCCGAAATTCATAGAATTGAGTAAAATCAATAGACCGGAGGTAACATTTGCCTTTTCGAGCACGCTGGTTTCTTTCAACTTAGGAAATAATGATCCCTTTCATTATGTCATGTCTTTTGTTATAAATCAAATAGAACACGATATTTTAACTGCATTTCATCACGTAATAAACGTATTGGCCTCGTACTGCTTTTTGTTTTACGTACACGTTACCCTGTGACAGTATGTAACGCTATTCCTTTGTTGGAATAGTCTTAAAACTGTCAATATTTGCCGTGCAAGGAGCATTCTAATGTGCTCTCTATTTATTCGGTTTTCGCTGAATTTCTAAAATTTTTTTGGGAAGTGTTTACCATTTTATATTTTTGTGCATAGTCTTATTCAACAATTTTTTGGTTATGTAATATGTAGTAATGAAAAACATGATATCAGTATTTTCACATATATTTAGTGTCCATATGGATGAACTGGACACCGGGACTTTAAACACAACTAGTGTTAACTAACTTGAAATTTGTTTGAACTTTTACTCTAACAAATAAGAAATGTTTATTCCTTGCTTTATAAATTACTTCAAACCTAAACGAGGATTGATCGAAAAATCAATTAGTCTAAAATGCATTTTGAAAATTTTCGCTAAAGTGCATCTAAAAGCTTTGTTATTTCGTAATAATTTAAGCCGTCTTCTAAAAATAGCGCAAAGTTTGATTACATACATAATCTACATAATACATATACTTTAATAGAACATTTTTTTGAGAGTACTGTTGGTTTGTGTTATTGTCATCACAATGAAAATTCAGTTCAAAAAAGAATATCGTCAGCTCAAAAGTCATAAAAATCTCTTGTTCGATATTTCAGAACGTTTCCACGATATGATGATTTCCACAATGGCTCTCTGTAAGGTGCAATTTTTTAAAAATTTATTTTTCAATATGAACTAGATCAGGACAGGTTTAACATAGAAAAACTATTGTTTATTTTAAAACTACATGCTTTAATAATTTTATTGTATTTTTGTGAGTCCCAACGTTGGACTATTAGGGTCATTACAGCCGCGTGGCTCATAGGCGGGCGCGTATATAAAACGCTGTACACCGGAAAAAAAACACGAAAACCGATAAAAGGCTTGTTTTAAGTAAATAATAATAAACAAATTGAGTGAAAGTAATGCTATCTAGTAGATGAGGAATAGGTGGACACGAATGCCCACTAGCAAAACTCAAAATAATCCACCAATAAGAGAATCATAAGTTTTAGTTCCATGCAAATACTATTAAATTAATTCTATAACAACTAAAGAAGCAAAACAAAATATATAATAACCAATCCATCCTATTAAAATTCGAAGGTAAACAAACGTATGTATGTCCTTCTATCTTCTCATGAACCGCCGAACGGAGAAGCGCACGGAAAGTACCAAAAGATGGGAAATAATCCAGGGAATCCATTTCGGCCATTTAAATTCCGAAATTACAATTAGTGAAAAAGATATTAATTAAAAACTAATTTACAACAATACTTTTCATTGTTTCGGATACTTTATAACAATACTTTTCAATGTTACAGCGCAATTCAAAATACATTTTATTGTTGAAGTCGTTTACTTTAAAGAACATTGTTGTAACAACGTTACATGCAATAATGTTAAAAGCTTCAATAATGCAACTACATTAATATTGAAAAATGACGCGCTGACAGAAATATAAAATGTATTGTTGTAAGTGTATAAATTCTTTTTTATCCCGTGATTTAACGCAAACAGAATCACTTTAACGAACTGCCGAATTTACAAGCGTGTTTTGTTTCTGTAAAGTTATGTGCCGAAAGATATAGATTATTTATGTTAGTGATTTTAATCATTAGTCATTGATTTGATCAATTATAAATATATCTGGTAGCTGCTATTTTGGAATATTGCTCATATTTGGAAGTTACTATTTTTGCTTTGTCCAATTCTCGCTTTTTCCGATGTCTAAAAGAAAAAGAGGAGTTACAGGGTTATTCGAGATGACCCTCAACAATGCAATGTGGATGGCGTTGTGTGATGGTTTTGGTAATTGATATAAAGAAACAGGATAAATTAAATCGCTAAAATAGGGTTTTTACTAAAAATGTTTTGCATGAGATTTTACTTTGAGACTTCATGTACGCACTGCATCTTGCTTCACGCGTTTATAAATTGGACGCGGGCATATGAAAAAATATGGATCTCCAGCAATCCTATTATTATCCTAGGGTTTTTATTAACTAGGATTTTTCCGTAAGGTTTTGATTTGAGATTTCATGTATGCTTTGCGTCTTGCTTCATGCGTATATACTTCAGATCGAATAAATGGTAATTACATTTGTTTATTTACATCAGGGATAGAGAGTCGAGGAGTCGGCTTTTTTGGAGGAGTCAGAATCTGTTAAAAATAATACTGGAGTCTGAGTCGGTTTTACTACTATGTTTTAATTTATAAACTTTGGAAATGTAATTGTTCATTTTAAAATTGCATTAATTATTTTACAGTTTATTGTCTAAAAGTTTAACAAAAAATTTCTTTTTTCCAAACCTCGCGTGTTTTTCTTCACACCATATTGTTTTAAGGTAATAAAGAGGCTTGATTTGAAAGTTTTAATTCATCGATAAGGAATTTAAAGGAGATATTTCTAGAAAATGAAACAGACCGGGTTATTTCCTTCTCTCCGTGCTAATGTCAGAAAAAAATAATTCCGGAATCGGATAGACTAATCATTTCGCTAGGACATGGTATATATTTACAAAATAAGGATTTTTGCATTTTTTGCGAATTTTTAAAAATAAGTCGATTTTGACGCGTTTTCAAGAACGGAATGATTGAACCGCTCTTTTCTCTTTATTTATTTCGGAGAGAATGTTGGGCATGTGTAGGCTTGTTGTGGCCTCAGTTCTCTCCGCCATAGAATGACGCATTATTCGAGATAACCCGTGCAACACCGGGAAACGCAACGAACCCGATTTTCTCCGGGTTATTTCCTTCCTTCCGTTCAAAAGTCAGACAAAAACAATTCCGGAATCAAAAGAGGAATCATCAGAGATTCCCAACCTGTGGTACACGTTCCCCTGGGGTTACGCAAAGGACCATTTGGGGGTACGCGAAATAAAGTTGTTAATAGCGGAAATAAGAAAACATAGGGGATTAAAAAAGTAAAAAAGAGAATTTTGTTTCTCCAAGTTAATGGATATGGGGCGTTGTCTGCGGGTTTTTGTAATTGAAACAGAGAAACAGGGAAATTTAAATCGCTCAAATAGGGATTTTATTGAATAGGGTTTTCCGTGAGGTTTTACTTGGAGATTTCATGTATGCATTGCGTCTTGCTTCATGCGTATATACTGTGCAGACGAGCGGATGGAAAAATCTGGATTTTGAGCAACAACGTGTTATTTCCTTCCCTCTGTCAAACAAAAAATAATTCCGGAATCGGATAGACCATTCATTTTGCCACGACATAGTATAACATTTCTTAAAAAAATAACGGCATAATTTTTAAAATAAGTCGATTTCGACGCGGTTTCGCTGACAGAATGTTTGAACTGCTCTCTTTATTTATTTAGGAGAGAATGTTGGGCATTTGTCACGTGACCTCACTTCTTCTCTGTCCAGGGAATGACGCATTATTCGAGACAGCCCGTGCAACGTCGGGCCATGCAGCTAGTCTTATATATTAAAATCCGAAGGTAAACAAACGTATGTATCTATATCCGACTGTCTTCTCACGAACCGCTGAACGGAGAAGCGGGTGGAAAGTACAAAAAGATGGGGAATAATTCAAGGAATCCATTTTAACCAATTAAATTCTGAAATTTTAATTAGTAAAAAAGATATTAATTAAAAACTAATTTAAAACAAAACTTTTCATTGTTGCAGCGCAATTCAAACCGATTTCATTGTTTAAACAAAGATTTAATTGCATGTTTCTCTTTCATTGTTGAAAACTCCAACAATGCAATACGGAACCCTCAACAATGAAATGTGGATGCCGTTTAGTGCGGGTTTTGGTGATTGATATAAAGAAACAGGGTGAATTAAATCGCTCAAATAGGGTTTTTACTAAAAATATTTTTTCCGTGAGATTTAACTTTGAGATCTCATGTATGTAGTGCATCTTGCAATTGAAAAAAATTTGGATCCCCAGCAACGCTGGTCAAGTGACGTCACTTCTTCTCTCCGCCAGGGAATGACGCATTATTCGAGATAGCCCGTGCAACGCCGGGCCATGCAGCTAGTTGTTATTAAACCTTGCTATTAAAAGTTTGACAGGAAACGTCCAAAAATTGATCAAACTATACCTGTTTACTTCGAAATAATAGCAAATAACTATTTAAAATTAACCGTTGAAACATCATAAGTCAAAATATACAGTTGCAAAACATACAATTTACAAAATTAGTTTAATGAACGTTAATCAGTCGACGTCGTTCTTGACAGTTTTCAATTTAAAAACACTAAAGAGTAACTTGTCGAGAATAAGATAATTAATTCATTTAAATTAAGCGTCTTTACTAATAATGGACTTAAAACTACACTGTAAAAAATATCCGCTAGAGCTATAGTGACTTTAAAACTCAAATAGATTATTTTTACTTCATTTTTTTGAAGTCTCCGGTGGTCTAGTGGTTAGAGCGACTGTCTTTTATTTCTGAGAACGCGGTTTCGATCCCCGGCTCAGAGGAGTTAGAAGTTTTGTCACTATCTTGCATCGAAATCGTCCAAGTACGTTCAATTAAAAATGACATTAATTAAACTAATTGAAATTAATAATTAAGCCTTGATTAATTAATATTCCTAATTGATAATACACATCAACACATTTCAACTCAACTCGAACGGAGGGAGAAAACAACTCGACTCAGTTGATGACGTCACTTACTTCGATGGCTTAATTTTTACGGAGAAAACTTGATTTTATACGGTAAAAAACCGTTGTGACTACGGTTTTACTTCCTAACTTTTACGGGAAAAACATGTTCCTGTATGGTAAAAAACCGTTATGCCTACGGATTTACTTCGTAACTTTTACGGTTTTGCACAACCAACCCAGCTGCCAGTTTAAAACCGTAAATTTTACGGGATTTTTTTTACAGTGTATCTGAAACAATCACTTTATCAGTTTAATTGCGTTAGTCATGAAATGGATGTATTTCTTCAAAAACGCTTGACCAATCCAAAAACAAATAAGAAAAATACCGGAAAACTAACACTGTAGTGCAGATCTTGAGTCGTTTTAGAAACGAGCGGGAGTGTTCTCCCCTAAACCTTCTCTTATACTTCCACAATAAAGTGCCGTTTCCCCTTTCCCCGCGTGGCTAAAAAAATTCGAACCTACTGTTACCCAGAATCCAATGACTATAGAAGGTTTTTCATTATAGTGATTGAAAGATATCTAGGTAAAGAATCAAATTCAAAGAGATTCGTACCGATTTTCCGCTCTTACCGGCTCAAGGACAAACTGACGTAATTCGCTCCATAGCTTTCGCGTGCACAGAAGATTGCTTTCAGTACGCATGCGCGTGGAGACAAGGATTCTTTTCAAAAGTAAATTATTCAGACGGACAGACAGTGAACCCGTTGACGTTTTTGGCCCAAAATTTTATACGGACCTACATTCATGACGATAAAACTGTGTACCAAATTTTATCCATCTAGCTATTCAAGTTTTTGAGTTATAGTGTTCGCATGACAGCGGACAGAGAGACAGGCAGACTTCCCGTAGATGGATTTTGTCCAAAATTTGACAGAAACCTACAAATTATGTGTAAAGATCACGTACTAAATTTCATCCCAGTAGCTCTAATATTTCTCGAGTTATCGTGTTCACAGACAGACATAATTACCAAATTGTGTTTTTCGGGCTCGGGGAGGTCTAAAACGTGGAGATTCGTCGAAATCTCGATTTTTTTGACGATTACAATACTTTCTGTTTGTATACTTCGTATACGAGAAAGTAAAAAGTTTAAGTGAATGAAGTTTATTAGCTGGTATTCAAATCTTTTGGATTATTTTATCTCTTCTAATAATAAAAGCGGATGTGTCTGTGCGTGTTGGCGTTTTACAGGCAGACCATTGGACCTACAGGTACCAAATTTGTCAAAAACATACTTTGGTGGGCGGGAATGTTGATTTTGAAGCTATTATTTGAAAATTTTGATTGATTAAAAATTACGAGGAATTTCGTGAGAAACTTCGTTAATATGATAGGACAAAAATAATTTTTACTGTCTTAAAACTGAAAAACTATTTTCTCAATGATATAAATTTAATTGCTGTACAATTTTTTCTCTAATTTTAATAAATTGTTAAAGCTATTTCAGGTATATTTTACAATACTTGTCATTTTCAATATTGCTTTAAATATTTCATCCCTCGTTTTTCTTCCATTAATGATTGCCAAGGTATGAAGACTTATTTATTTTTTGCAAATTGAATAGGTTTCTTTTTAAAGCACTGTTTGTATTATTATTTTTTTTCTTTTCGTGGTAATTTCAGATAAGGTTTAACTTTAAAAGTATACACTGAGTAAAATTTTTTTTGAGGGAAATTTTATTTTGCTAAGGGAACAATTAAGCCTAAGCCAGGTTTTATTGAATTTTTTTGCAACTGATAACCCCAAAGAATCAGCTGATCACCAAAGGCCAGTAGTGTAAAATAATTTATATAAAATATAATTTGTTTAATCTAATAAGAAGAAAAACAACGGCATAAGCCGTCAAAGCATGAAGGGTTCTTTTCGAAAGGGGGGGGGGGGGTGGAAGAAACCAAATGGCCTTGGAAAAGAGAATCTACGTCATATCGTTTGAATAATTGTCTTTGAGGAAGAAAAATACTCCTAATTTACGACGATTGATCGTTCAAAAATTGCGATCAAAAACAAATACATTAAAAAAGTGAAGTTCCAATAAAAAATATACGGTTACTCGGAAAATTTATTATCTTAATTGATGTCTAATGATCAAAAAAGTATTCATTAACTAAATGGAATTATGTAGAAATTATCTTCGTAAATTCGAATTGGAATAGGTCTCGATAAAACATCATTTTCGTGTAACTGCTTAAATAATTTATAGTAATTACAACTTTCAATTTGGTCAATTTTTTTTCTAAATTTTCCCCTTTATACAATAGTATTATTTTTAGTGCTAGCTAATAAACATAAATTGTGTCTTCTATAAATATATTCTGCATGCGAATTTTTATGTATTTTACAAACCAATTTCTGTTTTTAAGTTAGTCAATTTTGAATAGAACTGTTTTACGTTTTCTGAAAAAATGAAAGAAAACAAGTCATTGACCTTTTTTCGGCAGGACCGTCTCATCCAACGGTCTAATTAGACTGTTTCCCAGCGGCGCCTTTCATCCAAGCGTGCTACAAATTTACTCTACTGATTTTATTTTAATTTTGAACAAAAGAATTATATAATAACTTTAAAAATGAAAAGACTTCAATATGCGGAATTGTAAGGGATTAATCTGAGAACAGATGACATTTTTTTACCTTTTCCTCCTCAATCATTTTATTAGGCAGGCATTTTCTTCGCACCATGGGCGCGAAGATTCCTAGTGACTGTTCTGATGGGGACAAATTAACTTTAGCTCAGGCTGTTCAAATTTGTTAAAACGATTTCGTCCTTAAGTTCCACTTTTATTAGCAAAAATTATGACACGCAGACCTGAAGTGGCCTCGGAAGCCTTTTGGTAGAGTGGAGTAAATCTCTAGCTTTTACATGCGGTAGAGCCGTTCAAACAACTCTTTCTCGCCTTATATTTTCTTTGTCTACGAAGCATAAAAAAGTAAACTATTGTAATCGTCGAAGAATTTGATTCCCCCCATACATTTTGATGCAATTCCGACCTTCATGAGACCTTTGAACTTTTATTAGCAAAAATTATGACAAGCAGACCTGAAGCAGCCTCGGAAGCCTTTTGGTAGAGTGGAGTAAATCTCTAGCTTTTACATGCGGTAGAGCCGTTCAAACAACTCTTTCTCGCCTTATATTTTCTTTGTCTACGAAGCATAAAAAAGTAAACTATTGTAATCGTCGAAGAATTTGATTCCCCCCATACATTTTGATG
>BGPR01000750.1:54951-74964 GCA_013235015.1 Araneus ventricosus
GTCAGTTCGAATGTAAATAAAACCGATAACTCAAAAGGGCAACTAGCTACAGGAATGAATTTCAGGGGGTGTTTTGTACCAAGAATCTATGGCGAGGGTGGTCACTAATATAACAAGTGTCATTAAGTTCCGATGAGGCGAATAAAAGATTCAAGCACTCACCATGGTGCATCTAAATATCTAATTACCCTCACTATCATTTTAAACTAGACTCTATGAATACAAAGAAAGTTAACATTTAAATTAAGAAAACAACTTTTATTTTGTCAAACATTATTTAAATAAAACGATTAAAAATAGAATTAACTTAAGGTAACAAAGGGGTCAATAGCTCGTTGACTGGAAGTTGACAGGTGCAGAGCGAGAGAGAGGCTTCTGTCCTTGCTTCTTATATACATGTAGTCGGAGTCATTTCGGCGCAAGCGCAAAAAGCCATCCCATCCATTATTCTAATGTCTTTTGTGATATACATTTAAACAACTATCATCATAATGAATTGTTATGTAAATTATTAAGTGTATTCGAATTTTCTCTATTATTTTGTTAACAATGAAAATGTGAAGAATTTTGATACAATTGATAATGCAAACAAAAAAAAATTCGACGGGAGGCTGTATCTGCGAAACGTCTGCTGGGATTGAAGGGGGTAGACTTACTTAGCTTACTGAACTGTGACTTTCTGTGACTAAAGTAGCTCTATTACTATTATATAGTCTATAGGTACTATTAGTCTAGTGTGACTATGTGACTCTATCTACGTAAAACTCTTTGAGAATTTCACCAACTTTGAAGCTCGACTGTGACTAAACTGTAATTCCAAATTCTAAAATTCTTTTTGCAATCTCCAATGTCAACCTTCCTCTGTTAAATGAAACTAAAACCAACTCTCTATGTTATTTGGTTTTAGAGCTATAAGCGTTTAAAAATACCACGAAGAGTGTCATAACTTTTTTCCTTTCCCGACACGCCATTAGATCACTATGGAGAGACGTAAGCCTACGTCAAAAAATCTGCTTATTATTTTGCAATACTTGGCATCACCCTTCATAATACGTCTTTCATCTTTCTCGTGAAGGCAAAAATATTTAGCCACAAACCAAAACTACCATTATACAGACTTTATTTAATGACCGGAATCAAAAGGCAGTGGCAAGCCTAAAACATGACGACATTCACGGCATTTAAAGGGATGTGTTTAGAGGTCATGGCAAGCAAGAAAGACAAAATGAAGGAAAGCAGAGCTAGTTTCGAAATTGTTTTCCACTGGATGCAACTGATTAGAATTCCAAACCGACAGATTTAATCAAAGATGGAATGCTGGCACATTTGCTTGGAGATAAGGAAAAGCTTCTCGTAGCAGATTGGAATGCGAAATTCACTGCGTTGTTATTCAGGAAAGAGTGAGAATTTCGAATTTTTAGAAAAAAAATCTTTTTTTTGGTTAGATAAAAAATATATATATGAAAAGATATTTCAAGTGATGGTGTAAGAC
The DNA here is from genome assembly GCA_013235015.1 of Araneus ventricosus. NCBI lineage: Eukaryota > Metazoa > Arthropoda > Arachnida > Araneae > Araneidae > Araneus > Araneus ventricosus. The sequence continues at coordinate 56,444 of BGPR01000750.1, forward strand.
AGCATATCCCAGGAAGATGCAGTTGTTGTAAAATAAATAACAATTTATTTCCACTTTAGATATACTTAGCTAAAATCAGGTAAAGAGATTATTAAAGCTTATAAATGATTGAATCATTATAAATTCCTCCATGTCCATGATAGAAATCTTATGTGCAAATCGCACCTCTTTTTCAGTGAATTACATAATTACAAAAGAGACCGTTATACACACGAGGCGAGTTTTGTAGTTTCGAAACTGGAAAAGTCCCGAATTTGAGGTTCTAGGAACAGTGCGACTCTTGTAAGTCTAAGTTAGAGTATGAGTGCGTTTATCTAAGACTGAGGTAGAAGTAATTCGTTTATAATAAAAAATTACGCGTTAAAAAGGATTAAATTTAAAGAAGATTAAAAAGTTGAATCATTACATATATAGGGCAATTACAAATGTAAATGTAAGATCAAATGGAAATTAAAAATTTAAAAAACCTTTTATATGTTTTAAACATTCTATTCCTTTCCTTCACAAAAATCTCTTGCATTTCATAACGAAAAAATTGTGTTTTGGTACGTATGACATAAAATTTAAAAAGTGATTAATAATATGCCAATCTTACCATCACTTTTTGTATCATAAACAAAACACTAAAATTCTGTATGACTAGAGAATTAAATTACTTCAATTTATTCATTTTTGGGGCCGAAAAACTGCCTTTTAGAATCAAGAGAAAGAAGTTTGATTAATGGTGTTTAAACAAAATAGTTGTTTGATTAGTCAACTTGTGCTTGTGAATTTTATTGATAAATATATTTAAGAAATTTCCTTTACTAGTATCCACAGAAATTCATTATTCAGTTCTAAAGAATCAATTTTTAAACTTGTTTTATCTTCTTTTCAGATTCATTTACCTGAAAGAGTGTCTTCATTTAAAAATTAATATCGGATGGAAGATTGATGGTTAATTAAAATATACAGGGTGTACACAAATGAAATGATTCATTTTGAAAATTAATAATAAAAAAACTAAAAATTGTTGGAACTACGTTTTTAAAAAAATAAGATCGCAATCTGAAAAAGATTTTTTTCAGATAGGTAACGCGGCGTTACGCCTTTCTAAATTGGTAACAGCGAGAAAATTACGAGCGCAATGGCTACAAATCAGCAGAAGTCGATGCGTATTTTATGGTTTCTTTTTTTAGTTTTTCTTGAATATCACGAAAACTATTCAGTTTACGTATTACAGTGATTTAACAAATTAAAGAGCGTAAAATTACCTACAAATATATCTTTTATTTTTCTTCTAGTTTTAATATTTTCTCAGATATGGCTCTAAACAAATTTTTCATTTCCAGTAATTTACGACCCCTTAGACAACCGAAATGGTATGTTGCCTATCTGAAAAAAAACTTTTTGAGATGCGCTCTGATTTATAAAGAAACCGTAGTTGAAACCTTTTTAGTCTTTTTTTTATTAATTTTTGAAATGAGTCTCTTCATTTGTTTACACCCTGCATATTGAATAAGGTCGATCTGGTGAATAATTTAAATTTCAGCAAACGAAAATTTTATCGCTCAACGTTATATATCATTTCTAAGAGAATTTTTTTAAATTTTGAAACTACGTGTTAAGGTATTGTGCATACTCTGCATAATACATACACTGTTTATCACTTCTTTTTTAAATTAATAAAATTTTAATTTAAGTAAAACAAGAAAAATCTCTAGTCAAAAATAACCTGCAATTTAATAGGAGTTGGAATAGAATGTGGTTTTTACTTTCTCATTTATACGATGCATATGAAGAGAAAGATTAGTTTAGTTTATTTTAGTTATATTAACGTTCCTGTTTGAGGCAACATAAGGGCTATTTTTGGAAGGATCTTCCAATTTTGAACTGCGATCAGATGGCGAGGACGACACTTGAGCTGGCACCCCCCCCCTCTCCATGCTTCCTACACCTACTTTCTTACACCCTTTCTGGTAGGCCGGGGAGAAATGGGTTATGTGTACCACAGCAGCGGGAGGAGTTTGACATCCTACGTATGATTTGACGTGAAACAGGCCCAATATACGACGGATCTTTAGTAGAATCGAGTTTTAAGCCTGGTACCCTCCGCACCGAAGTTGTCACCTTATCACTAGACCAGAGGTTCCCTACCTGTGGTACGCGTACCCTTGGGGGTACGCGGGGAGGCCAGTGAGGGGGACACGAAAGTCATATTAGTAATGTAGAAAGCAAAAAACTTAAGAATATTCTACAATTTCGCGTTGTCATATTCGTATGAAAAATGAAAGTGAAAAATGTACGAGTCCGAAAAAGGAAGAAGATTAACATCTAGTGATTTTTTATTATTATTAATATGTCTAAATAGTTCCATTCCCTAAAAAATTCTTGTTTTTACTCCTTCTGCTTTGTTTTTTCGAATATAGCTGGCGCCATGGAACTAGTGTTTCTTTAAAAATATGCTGATTCCTTTTTTAAAAGAAAGTTTGTATGGGATAGTGATCACATTTTTTCCCCCTCCTTTTCTCTATTCTGGGCATGGTGTAAGTTTATTTTTATGACGGCTACTTTTAAAAGCTAGATGGCTGAAATTTTTAAATCAATCTTATTAGCCTTTTTTATGTTTATGTTTATTTTCCTCTTTCTTTTGAAATGATGCCTTTTGATATACAGATCTCCTTTGTCTTTTGTTGGGAAATTTAGGGCTAAGAGAAGCTATATTTGGTGTAATGCAAGCTTCTTACTGAAAAATTTCCCAATTATTGTTTTGAATCCATTTCGAATAAAGTCCTTAGCCCTTTAAAATGGACTAGCATGGATTCCTTGTTTGTTTAATTCGATTCCCTCTGAGTTTTTCTTAGTTTTTTGGGTTTCTTTGATTGATATTGATTTCCATAGTTCTTTGTTTGAAGCTGCAATTGCGCGCGACATAACACATTGTTTAAATTTTATTGTTAATTTTTTTTATTTTTTAATTTTATTCTAATTTTTATAGTTGATTGTTTTAAAGTTCTATCTAGTAATTGAAAAATTGTTAGTTATCATCATAAGGGAAGGTTTTTTCAACATTGTTTTCCTTTGCTTTGATGTTGAACTAGTACTGTTTTAAAAAATGGAATAAAATGAAAAGTCAAAAATCATTCTTTCAAATTTTATCCAGCTCATGAGAGTATTTTAACTATTAAGCTAACCTAAGCCCTTGGCGTTATTAATAAACATTTTGTGCTAAGGGATGGTTGGGGAGATATACCAGCAGGTGGACTCTAAAATAAGAAGATTAATTAAGGAGTTTGCGAGTGAAAAAGGTTGGGAACCGCTGCACTATACCGCCAAGGCCTCATGAAGAGACAGAATCATAGTTTTGATTATTTTTGTACCTATTATTCTCACAATATTTATATCTACCTTTATTACTCATTGACTTTGCTGTTTTTTGGTCATCTACCGTTGATTCCTAACATAAGATTTTCTGTTCTTTTTAATTATATCAGAAAGCGGGTATCCGACAGCTTCTTAAAATGTGAAGTTTAATAACTATGAAACTGACATTTTTTATGGAATTGATCCTCAGAAAATCCGATTTCTACATTTTGATGATTCTGAAAGTTTTAGACACCTCAGATTTCAAAACAAAATTTTTATAGACCTGAGCTAACAAATTACAATCGTGATCGGTTGAATGGGACACAATCCGATCTCACACAGCACTTTCTAAACTTTCATACACACTTGCGTGAAAACATTTACTCGTGACTGCAGATTTAACATAAAACAATTATAAACATAAAGCAAATTTAAAATAAAACACAAGCAGTCGTGTACTAAGCCAAATACAGAGCGGAATCCGGTTTCGAACCTAGATGCTAGATCTAGATGCCCAAACCATATCATGAAACCACCGTGGCCTGATGGTAAGGTCAGGGAAAATTTAAGATACATCTGTCACAAAAACCAAAAAGAGTATAAAAATAAAACTCTCCTGGTTGTTTAAATGGTCATTTCTTACAGATCAAACCCTTAAACTATTCATTAAATTTCTCTCCTTCTCTCTAGTGGGCAGTTACCACTACTATCTTTTTAACAATACCTATTAGTTTAAATGGCTCTTAAACACAGCGGAAAAAAAGGAGCATCCAATTCTCTTTGTCGGACATACAATAAAATGAACTGACATCTAGACAGCCATTTAGAGTGATCATGTGACGGGACTCTTGAAAACGAAGACTGAATCAATAGCTATCAGATTGAATGTATTGAAGCTACGCAGTTCTTCACCGTGGAGATTTGCTTTTCTAACTGAGAATATAGAATGCACAATAGTAGTTTGATTCTAACGTTTTTACTTAATGTCTTTAAATGTGAAATCATTACACCATCATGAACTACCCAAAAATTCGTCAGATAAAAATGATTGCAAATTTATATCAGTGGAAATATTAATCTTTTTTTTCAAGGGTACAGATAATGTATCAGTATCTGTAACCCGAAAGCAAATACAGTAGATATAATTAATTTCTCGTAAACAAAATGTAGAAATAGAAAAAAACTATAGTCGTTAAAAAGCAACTTAATTCTTAGGAATAACGTTAAATTTGTTAAAAATATATATAGAACATCTGTACAGAAACATGAACTCTAAGCCTTACAGAGAAAGTTTTAAAATGCTTAGTTTTTGTTCGATTTAAATCCTTACTTATCTTCAAATACCGAATATTTCACGAAGAAACTGTTGGATTTTGTGAAAATGTTCTTAAAATAGTACCTAAAATATCATCGCTTTATCTTAAAACTGCTGAATAATCGTCTGTCTCAGAATTTGTGCAAGAACACTGGAAATGTCAATTCTACGCACGCTCTATCAACCCCCAAGGCAGTGACATTTTCAGGGTCCTGGCACTTCTCGAAAACCGAAAAAGTGAAGATAAAATTTAAGTGCATTTGTCTCCAAAGTGGCACTTTAGAACTAAAGTAAGAATCGTGTAATACATTGTGTGGAATGTTAGCAAGGGACTCTTGGAAACCGTCTTGCATTTCAAGGGAAACTTTTTCTGCTTCGAATTGTCTTCTTTTTGTATTTATAAAAGTTTTGGATATTAGATTCAGAGAAGTATGGAGTTTTATCTGGTTTATTTTCGAGGGTCGATGGAGTTATTTGGCAGTGATACTGCTGAAAGTTTTTAAATGTAATATATAAGTAAATATTGTTCACCAATGGTCCAATTCGAGTGGAATTTTGACCAACTGAACATTTTTAATGCTCAGTGATAGAGGAGTAATTTTAATGAAAAAAATATTAAATGTTTTTGTAGTTTTTTTACTTTCAAAACAATGTAATTATCTTTTTAAGAAATACACTATAAAGTAGAAGAAATAGCATAGCACATTGTGTCATCGGTACTTTTAAGGAATTGGGTTTCCCATATAGGACTACTCTTTTCCCAAAGTGGACTTTAACCACATTTAAAACAAAATTATTTTTTAATTCTCAAATTCACATCCTCACACGACATATGAACACAGATAGGATATTTTATGCTCTCTATAATTTCTTCTTCTTCGTCTCATGTTTCCTCTCATGTGTTACAGAACCATACAGCCTTATTTTATGCTCTTTTTCAACCAACATTTGATGTCTTTAAGGTCCTTTTACAGGTTTTATTTTTGGTTTTCCGCTTTGGTCTGTTTGACGTCCAATTTATGAGGACTACTGCCTTTTTAGCAAAAGATATTTTACGATATCTCCACAACGTTGCTACGATATTCTGAATGCGCACAGAATCGTAAAGATGTCGTATGAATATTGTAGAACATCTTGTGCTAAAAGGGTGGTATATTTAACTGCTTTCGTAACTATTCATCTGGTTCAAGATAATATACACATTGACTTGAACAGTCCAATTTAGACAAAAGTTTATGGCCTAACTGGGCATATTTTGGATAACGACAAAATTTTAATAAAATTATTATACTAAACTATTGTCAAATAAATAACTTAATTGAGGATATAATAACATACATTATTACTAACTTAAAACAACGTAAGAACTATATGTCTTTTGTCAAAATATTTAATTGATACTATCTAAATGTAAACACTTATTCTCTAACTGCAACCACGTAGCGCTTTCTCTGAAAAATGATTCCATAAACTACATCTGCATCGTTGCAACTTAAGTTGCCTATTTTACGGCCCAAATATTTAATAATTGAAGTTACGACGCAGGTCCAATCTAGGCGACAGTCCAAACTAGGCAGCTCTCTCCTACGTGCGTGTGTTTTAGTGGTTACATGACTAAAGCGTTTGTTAGTAAGATTCGGTAATATGGGACAATTATGATTAAATTTTGATTTTCATTTGGAGCGATTTTCATTTCATTTCGAACGATATTAAATCATTGGGAACAAAATTCATTCTTATTGAGAAAAAATTCAAGGAAAAACAATTATTAAAATTAAATTCGTTTAAGATCTTATAATTTATTAATGAACACATATTTAGTCGATTTATTTTAAAAGAATAAAAGATAAACTGTAAATATTTTTTCTGCAGAAAATGTGAAGTTCTTTTTTTCATTAATATGAGTTTTATTAGCAATTATAAACAATTTTATTAATATAAGTTTGAACTTCTGCTTTTTATGTGTATTCTCTTAGAAACTTCGTTTGTTTGAATGTAGGCCATAGAAAAGTTTCTGCGAGAAAGTACGATCACAATGTACAAAATGTTGTGAAAACAGACCAAGTAAATCTCCCACAATTTCCATGGTAGCTAACAATACAACAATGAGTTTTTGTCTGTGGCTTTTCGCCATGGATATTGCACGCAGAGGAAACGGTAGTCTTATACCTAGTTACGCATGTTTGTTTCAGTCCAGCATACTGAATAAACTTTGCCATTAAGCTCTGATTCTTTAAGCGACCGAAAAAATGTAACCTTTAATATTTGAAATAAAAAAATAACATGAAAAGGCATCACTAACATCTTCAGTGTCTTCGTTAAAAACAAAGTAAAATAATAAAAAGAAAATAAAATTCATTTAAAAAAAATAAAATCTGAAAAAAAGTAATCATATTTAGAGCAATTTCAAATATTGTTGCAAAAAGTATTTAAAAAACAGTATATCTCAGAAATATATGCTAGAATAATTACACAATTATATAAATATTTGAGAGAATTGTGTAACGCCGTTCCTTTTCTAATACTTTGCCTAGACATAGAATTTAAACATTACTTAAGTAAACAAATACATTATATTACATTTGAGTATAACAACTATCCATCTTACAAATTTTGTAATTCCTAAAATGTGGACATAGAAAAAACCAAGCTAATTTAGGTTATAAACGGAATTCAACCTGAAATAAACTAAGTAGCTTCAAGAAAAAAACGACGACAAGTATAAAAAGGAATTATTTATGCAAAATGATCGTAAAACCTTTAATATTCTTTTTTTCCAGCTTTTTCTATCTTCTTCCGGAGTACACAATGATTGCCTTCAGAATTCAAAAGTATATGTAGCAAAAGTAAATGTATTTTTCAAAAATTTCCAGCAACACTAGATACAATGTCATCTATAAAATATTTTAAAATATTATGCTATATTTGGTGAATTGCTTAGTCAGAAAATATTGTTGAATATTCCATCTGCATTCATTGAATGAAATCAATTTATGTAACATCACAGTCGTATATGTGCATGCCATCTAGCATCCAACAGCACATTGTCATCCGCTCTGCTTGGTCGACATGGACTTTTCCCCCTGCATCACTTGAAATTATTTTAAAATTTAATGCAGTCAACTTGAGGTATTTAATATGAGGATGAATTGAAACAATTGTTTCCAATAATGGCGATTTTTTGTCTCACTAAAGGGATTAAAATGTCTTTTAAAGTGCCCATTGTGTGTGTCGCCAATATGGCCACACATTTGGCGACCAAATAATGCTTGAAGCGGTTATGGTTTTAACTCCAAATGGCGACAACTTGGAAAGACACATTAAAGCAGATTTCAACAGCTGAAAGCAAATCACGTTATCTCCCTGTATAATGTTTTATTATTTAAACAGAGATTAAATACAAAATCTTGCATTGATTACAAAAATGTATTGAAAAAGCTTTTATATTCAGGTATATGGATATTTTTCCAAAATATGCACGCCATTTTCCGCTTTTAGTTTTCTCTCGGCAAGCTGGAGTGCTGAATCGCCTGATTGCCTAGGTTTTTTTCCTGATGTTAGACGACTGCAACATTTCAAGTGTGCCAAATCGCGAGCCACAATACGCCAATTTCGCCGAAAAGTGTGGTGCACGTATAACGGAAAAGTATAATTATGTTTAGTTTTCGTAAATTGTAAATATCTCAATCGAGTTTGTAATAAGACCAATTATCTTTACTAATTCTCGTCAGGTGTCTGTAACATTTGTTAAAGAACATTAAACACAACATCTTTTATCCTAGCTTTCAGTTTTTCTATGTAAAGAACTAGTGTGGGGAAGACTCTTTCTTTTATATAACCCCAAATATAGATATTAATAGGAGTGATATCTGAGAGCATAGAGCCCATGGTGTGGTCCATCCCTTTCCATCCTTCTACTAGGAAATCTTCGTCTAGGATTCGACGAGCTACAGAGCTCCAAGGAGCTCTGTTTTATGGTCTTGACATTTAACAAACTGCGTCTATAACAACTGCTGAACTCCCTTTGAATACAAATGCACTGTAAAAAAAATCCCGTAAAATTTACGGTTTTAAACTGGCAGCTGTGTTGGTTGTGAAAAACCGTAAAAGTTACGAAGTAAATCCGTAGGCAAAACGGTTTTTTGCCATACAGGAACAAGTTTTTCCCGTAAAAGTTACGAAGTAAATCCGTAGTCACAACGGTTTTTTACCGTATGAAATCAAGTTTTCTCCGTAAAAATTAAGTCATCGAAGTAAGTGATGTCATCGACTGAGTTGAGTTGTTTTTCTCCTTCTGTTCGAGTTGAAATGTATTATCAAATAGGAATATTAATTAATCAAGGCTTAATTATTAATTTCAATTTGTTTAATTAATATAATTCTTAATTGAACTTACTTGGACGATTTCGATGCAAGATGGTGACAAAACTTCTAACTTCTCCGAGCCGGGGATCGAAACCGCGATCATAGAAATAAAAGGCAGTCACTCTAACCACTAGACCACCGGAGACTTCATAAAATAAAGAAAAAATAATCTATTTGAGTTTTAAAGTCACTATAGCTCTAGTGGCGCCACCTAGCGGTGTAAAAATCAACTATTGCCAGAACACGTGTTTTAAGGTTACGGAGATGGAACCCTATTAAAAACATGAAATGAATGCAATAAAATTACATTTAAGAAAAAGGGAAAGTTATCGTACGGAAAGCAATACCGTATGACGAAAAATAGAATTTGAACTGACGGTTTTAAACCGTTTATGGCTGGAGAGAAAAACGGTGAAAAACCGTTTTGTCAACAAAACAGCTTTAAACCGTCAAATATACGGAAAAAGTCCGGGAAAAAAACGGATATTTTTTTACAGTGTGGCCGATTTGGTTTCAACCAAAAAATGAGCTTTTCCCTCATCATCTCGTTAAAAATGAACGTCTGATTCCCTGCTTACGCTTATGGATTAGTATCACTATCTATTAGACGATAATAAAATCTTTAATAATAAAGCTACGCAACGTTAAATTGTCATAATACTATATTTAACGGTTGTTTCCAACTGGTTTTCGGGCCGCGATGAACTATAATGTTAAGCATATACATTGCCTTCTTAACAATTTTTAAATATGAAGTATTATTAAAAATGTTTTGATAGTATTTAGAACTAACAATCATATAAAGTCATCTTGAGGAGAAAAAATCCATTTGGATCTGCTTGTTTAGTTGAAATTTAAATTTTTTTAAGAAAAATTCAATTCCCTACTACCTTTCAAACATGAATATTTTTGCTTCAAATTTTATTTGCAGATTCACTGAAAAATTTTGCACAAAAATGTGCATGGATTTTAAGTTGTATCAAATATTCGTTTAAATATAGATATTTACTGAATTATATGCTAAAAAAATGAGGAAATTTAGCAGTGCCTCCTTTTATATCTTGCATATAAAAATACTAAGCAATTGAATGCTTATTGCATGCACAGTTTTATCATATCAATAACGTTAAAAGTGTACATAAAATTTGAACGCCCTATCATAAAAAGGAAAAAAAGCCTTGGCATTTGAAAACATGAAAGTCAAGAAAAGTCCAACATGGAGGAAAAGCCATTTAAAGTTGTCATTTAAGCATATTTTTCATTAATCATCGTAAATATAAATCTAAATAACTTCTGAAATATTAAAGGTACAAATTTGAAATTCTGATGCAATAAGTAGGACCATAAGAGCAACGAAATAAATCAATAAATTGATAATTGCTATTTTGGCCATTTTTTGGGTAATGTGTACCCTTAATGTCTCGGTATTGTGGAACTTGCGCACAGTCGCATTTGCGATAAGTCATTAAGTAGTGTTCTTTGCGCACAAGCGTTGGAAAGGTTGCAGTATTTTAAACTTTATCGATGTCTATATGATTTGACATAACCTTTGACTCTACCTTTGACATAAGGCAACCAAACAATGTCAGTAGGAGAATGACACTTCGTGCCCCTGATAACACAACCATGCTTCCCTGGGAAAGTGCTAAGGACCTTAATAACTTATTTTCAAACAAGTGACTATTACAGATTTAATTTAAATTAAACAATAAATAATCCATATAAATTAATCGTTATGTTAAATAAATTGAAAATACATGAATAACGTAATTGTCAATTTTCTCTTGGGAAAGTGGTGATAATCTCATAGAAAAGAACCATCACACATCAATCACTCTCTTAAGTATGCATTCTCTATTGTCCCTCTAGTTTTTCGCCAAGTTTTCCTGCCAAAGGTAGTTAGGATCCAGTAAACCTGCAATGTGTGCGCAAATTCCACTAGTTAATGATGTGCGGAAATGCGCCTGTGCGCATCGGACACAGAACCAATGTCTCGGCTTCAGGCCACCGATGGCCATGTATGTGGGAACTGATGAGAGCTAAATCTGACATCGTGGGCCAAACGCCCTCCTGCTGATGTGGTGCGGAAGTTTGGAGAGTGGTATGTCCTCATGTTTCTTCAACATTTATATAATTAAACTAAACCTGCTATTTTTTTGTAATCAAGAAAATACTTTGTGATCACACTACACCACCACTAATTGCAATAAAGTGCAAGTAGCATTAAAGCAAAAATAAGCGAAATAGGTTTCGAGCTATTTTTCCACTTGAAAGAACGACTTTATTGCTTCATAAATCTTTTCAACTAACGAAAGCTTTCGTGGCTTTATATCAAACGTGGGACTGAATTCTTACTTTATTTAGCAAAATAAAGGCAAAACTGGTCCGAGGAATAAATTTATCATGTTTAGTATTCATGTGAGGAGGCTTAGAAAGCTGCAATCTGACGCGGGGGGATTATGGACCCTTGGGCGCACTTGGGAAATTTATATGCCTGTAGGTAAGTCTCAAAATGAGAACGTTAAATTTCGGAATAGATTCAACCATTTTCTTTTTGCAACTTTTTCCAAGTCGTTGCTGGAGATCGAAAATTGTTTTTTTTAAAAAATAGAAATCCTGAGATTTAAAATATTTTGTTTCAGTATGAATAAACGGGCCGAAAAACGCTCATTGCGTATTTTTAAAATTAAAGCATTTTAATTCAAGTGTGAAATGTCTGCAGAAATATGTGGTTTCTTGTCTTAATGAATTGTTTTAACGCTTCTTGAAAAGAAATTTTGTTATAAACTTTGGGATACCATTTATATTCCAATTCCTTTAAAATGAGCACATTGGTTAACTTTGTAATAAATAAGGATACTTCATATGAAAATAGGTTTATGGCAATTTTTCATACTTTTATATTAACACTAGCCGCCTTCGGCGACCAGCTTGATCGCCGGAAATAAAATTTCTACTGAATCTCTTATGCCTAATTTTATATTCATGGTTCCCTTAACAAAGTAGTTTTAAACATCAAGTTGCTATAGTGTGAGGCCTTAAAATGCAACAACCAAATTCTCACGAGAAAGTTGACTAGACCTCCCAGATAGCAAGCTGAAAGCGATCGGAGAAAAGGAAGCCGCGTCGTTAAAACGCCTTTCCTGATTACATCATCTGGAAGGGTTTGTTGAAACGCCGCGCCGACTGACCTCGGGAGACCACCCAGCCCATCAGAGCCAAATCATTACGTTGTGCCTGTTGCCAGTAGCGATACGGGATCCAGGACAGAGATTTGTCATTGGGAAAACTGTCTCCTTCCCCGACAAATCAGCAAGGACTGAACTTTCAACCACGCCTCAGAGGGCAGGGTCAAAGGTGCTCTTTAAACTGGAACTCAGGAGGGATCAAGGAGATGATCAAGAGACCGGTGAGAGATCACTTGGAGAATCGAGATTAAGTTCTCGTGATCGAGAATTTGGAAGGCAACTCTCAGGCTGAGAAGCTGTTGGATCGGGCCTTATCCCGTAAGCCAACCTTTGGCTGATTAAAGCTCGTCGCGAGCTAGAAGCATCTTAGGAATTCGTTTCAAGTGAACGTGCCCGACTTCACTGAAAATTACCTTCTTCGGTATAACTCGTGAGTGGTTATACGTAAATATTTGAGCGGTCTGATCCCTCAAATCATTATTCCGGACATCGGACTTAAACTCGCCTTGAGTAGAACTTTCCAATTTACCTACGAGTGAATTCATAACAAATTTGCGATTGAATACAGATTTAACTTTGACTTGTTTACGTTATCTCGTCCTGAGTTAAGCAGAATTGATTTATGTGGATGTTAATTTGTACATTCTTGTATATAAACTATTAATCAAGAATCTTTAATTAAATATTGCTGTGTCTGGTGAAATCTTTCATAGCTTAGTATCACTGAGCTAAGACCCTACAGCAAATATACATTTAACCGCGTTCTTTTCGTAGCCTTGCACTTGTTCTGTTCCTTGTCTACATTAACATAAAATAAGCATTTAATTTCTACATTATATTGGCTCTGCATATTTTATGTCCAGCAGCATGCTAATTGGTTTAAAACACGCTGATGAGAAGAATTAAAACATAGCAACTGTAATCTTTTAGTTTACTGGATTATTTCAGTATATACTTTACTATCTTACTATCTTGAGGACATCAGTTACAGATTTCACGGAAAAATTGATCGAATAAAAGAAGAAAGCAAAATCCAGTAAGATATCTTCTTAGCTTTCAACAATGGAAGAGAAACACGCAATTAAATATTTACTTAAACAATGAAAACGGTTTGAAAAGTGTTGGAACAATGAAAAGTAATGTTATAAATTATGCCCAAAACGATTTTAAAAAATTATTAAAATTAGAGAAAAACTCGTATGATAACTTAATTGATGTCACTGAAAAGATAATTTTTTAAATTTTCAGATGATGTAAAAATAATTTCTGTGCTGTAATATTTTCTTAAGTTATTAAGGAAAAACGACAAAATGTGGCTTAATTTTTGATTAATTAAAATTTCAAAAAACTGCTCCGAGGTGCACATTCGCACCCTCCAAAGTATGTTTGCGCCAAATTTCGTTGCTCTAGGTCTAGCAGTCTGTCCTGTAGAGCGCCAACACACAAACAGGCAGACACACATTCTCCTTATTATTATTAGAGATGACTGGTTTCATGTTTGTAAAGATGGGATTTTTTAATCTATTTTTAACTCACTTCCTGATTTTCTGAATGTATGCTCGCTTATATGTTCTCAATGACAATACACGGTTTTAATATTTTCAGAAGTGTGTTTTTAAAAACTGTTAATATTAAATTTATTCAGCTGTACAGTCGCGAAAAATAAAACGAACAACCAGCATTATTCTGCCATCGTTCATCGGAAATCAAAACGAAAGGTACCAACTTTCAGGAAATAACGTCTACTATACGATTCCATACCTAAAAATTTCATAAGTGGTCGTCTGCATATCTATATTTGCACTACTAGCATACATTTATACACATACTATTGCACCAATAGCAACACTCATTTTTTTCCAATGGATCTCAAAACCGTAACAAAAGCTATGATCGATTCCAAATTTTATCATTCAAACTTTATTTGTTTCGAAATTATAAGCAAATAAAATTTTTAGTCTCATGCTAAAGTAAAATTTTGAATTTTTGTTGATATCTTGAGATATAATATAGTTATTGACCTGGAACTTTTTCTATGTAATTGTATGAAATAGTATATACCTTCTGCACCTACACTTTTGATTTTAAAACAATTTTGAAAACAGGAAATATTTTATTAAATTCGATGTTTAAAAATTTTTGAGTGGCAACACCCGCAAATTTTAACAGTAATCGGGGCAGAAATCTATTTAATAAGTCCAGAAATTTCAGCTTATTCGAAAAGGTAGTATTTAAATAACATTGAATTTTCTATTTTCTCTAGAACGATGCACTTGGGGGCGTCCATATATGTAAAAAAGTAAACATCTTTCTTTCATTTAGTAATGTAATACATATGGATCAAAATCTTATTTTTTGGAGAAAATTTCATTTATGCAGAAATATCGATTGCAAAAAATACATTGTAACTTTTAAGCTGACGTTTAAAGAGGGAAATAAGTTAAAATTCTACCACCGACATTTAAACACAAGCAGCGAGCTCCACTATCTAAATATGGTGACGGCCCCTTTTATATCACGTACCCAAAATGTCTAATATCTTCCTATCTTTTAATTTTAACTTAACCGAAATTGATATCTAGGGGTAATATTTGGTGAGAAATTTATTTATGTCATCAAAAATTAGTGTTGCAATTGAAAATTTTGAAGTTAGTGCAATCTATACTTATAAAAGGCAATGTTTGTGTGCGTGCGTGTGTGTGTGTTTGTCTGCGATGTCCAGACGAATCTATCGCACTTACAGCCATGAAATTTGGTACACAGGTAGTCGTAATGGTGACTGAATGCACCTCGAAGCCGAAATTTTAAATTTTAATCTAGATTTTTTTTATTTAATGTTTTGTGTTGTTTTGTTTGATTTTTCGCGGTTATTTCTCAATAGAATGATTTCAAATAACTGTACGACAAAAATAGATACACCATCGGAAAGAGCACGCGATTTCCGTTCTAATGAAGTTAGTTTTGAATTTCTAACGCAATTTACTGAATTTTGAGAAATTTTAAAAAAATACTCAGTTTTGGCATCAAGATGTTAGTTTTGATTTTAAATTTGTTGCATCCGACTTTCTAATAACACTATTATTTTCAATTTTATTCAGCTTATAACTAGAACGGTTCTCTCTGATTTAAAACAAGAACGGTTAAAATATCTTTTCCCGTTTTTTTTAAAATTAAATTATTCCTGGGCAGATGAAAGTTATTTTTGTCGAGCGAAATTCCTTCAGCGACAGTCTTTCGGAACGCAGCTTTCAATTTGATTGGATGAAGGGTCAGGTGACGTCATAACCTTCGGAGCTTTTTGTCATGTTCTAAGAATTTTTTTTTTTTCATTTTGTTGAAGTCCTGATTCCACGGGCAACAATTTTTTTATATTGTTTTGGATTAATGTACTCTGTACTGTTTTTCTACATGTTATTATCGCGGAAAAAATAAGCCGGAAAATCTATAATGTGTATCTTTTGTTTTGAAAACTTTTTCGTGTCATTGTGGGCGATTTTTTTTTTTATTTTGTTTAAGTCCTGATTCCACGGGCATCGCCGTGCGCGTACTGCTAGTTATAAATATGTTGACGACACCTTAGGAATCTTACTTGACGTTATTTCTTGAAATTTGGTACCTTTTGTTTTAATTTACGATAAACAATGGCAAAATACTGCTGGGTGGTTCGTTTTTTTTCCAGCGACAGTACATATAAATACTTAAGTACTTATAATATACTATAGTACATATAATACTTATAGTACAAATATATAAAACTTATATCACATATAATACTTACAGTACATATAATACTTATAATACATATAATATACTATAATAGTTATTCAACTATAACTGAAGTAGCAAGCACTCCGGTTCTTTCCATTGGGTGCCACCAGGATATGTGCACGTGCACCCACCCCATTTTAATTTAATGTAGTTAAATTAAACAGTTTACTCGGATTAGCGTTCCGCTTTAAAGGCCAATTGCGCACGACGTCAAATTTATTACGGGCATAGCAATTTTGACCGTGGTCAGATGATGAAGAGGATACCTGAGCCGGAAATATCCTCTTCAGTTTTCCACGCAACACTAGTGGGAGGACATTTTACCCTCGACGTCAGATTTCAAGTTCACCAGTCCCACATACACGGTGGGTCTTTGGTTGAATCGGTTCCGAAGCTGGAACTCTCCGCTCCAGAAGCCGTGACCTTGCCACAAGGTAACAGCTCTTTAACATGCCCCATGGTATATCTCTTTCATGATATTTCTCTGTCTAGGAGACAGAAAAAAATAGTAAATACTACGAGGATCGAGTGAGCATGAATTTACTACATAATAATCTCAACATAGGATCTCTAAGAGTATAATGCTTTTTCACGTTTACTTTTCTCGCTTTTTCTTTCAAGAGTTTAAAGCCAATCTCTTTCCATTCCTCAAAAGCTTTCCTCACAAAGCTTTTAAACTTATTTTTAAGTCAAGATTTCTGATTCCTTATGTGCTTTTATTATATGTCCCATGATTGGCATATAGGACTTTTTTTAAAGCCTTATCGATTTTTGGAAACTTCTCCTAACTGTTACCAAGATAAAAATTTACTTGACATATTTTTTCTTTGACGCAAAAATCTCCCACGACACCGTACTTACGACTAGAAGGCAAATATATTTGTGAAAGAAAAGATAATAAAACGTCCGATTTTCTACATCACAACATTTCTTTGTCAAAACTTTAAAGCGATCTAACATGATCTTATCTGTGTATTCTCTAATTTCTTGATATCTAAGGGGTTGAATAGATAACTCGCTGCGTTTCACAAACAAAAAAAAACATTTATTTTAAAATGAATCAACATAAATGCATCGCGAAGAACACAGAAGAATGAAGAAACTGTTGCCAGAACACATTAACATAATTCTGATAGAACACTAAAAGAAAGTTTAAAAGCAAACGATTATTTTAGGGACAATTAGCAAAAGAACATATTCAACGCAACATACGAGCTAATTCCTAAAAGCTATATATATCTCACATAATATATGCAGAATTAAGCATATCTTGAAAACATATGTTGACGGATATTACATATAGACCATGTTTTATGCAATAAGTGGAATCTAATAGTTCTGCAATTGCATTTAATATATAAGGATGCCATTAATGGGATCCCAAACTATTATAATTTTGCAAGTTTTATTATCATCAATCATACTAATGGAATTATTTAAAACAGCCTTCGCAATAATCTAGGGTGAAATCCATCATACATTCAAAGTAATGAACGTATGTTGCCACATAGTAAAGCAGAATTATTCTTAAAAATCTTGCATCGTCTCTGAATCGTCCGATTCTTGTTAATATTACAGAGCATTTTGAAACCAATCCTTGGACAATTACTTTTCTTCCTGCGATGAGCAAAGGAATTCTCTGATTTCTTTTAATTCCAAATTGAAGAATTAAGTTTATACAAAATTGTTTCACAATTTCTCTATTAATGGTAAAATTTCAAATGGTTCGATCACAAACATAATAAATTTTATTAAAACAATTAAAAACTATTTATTAATGAACTAGAAAGAAGAATGCCGAGAAACTCCACTGGCCTGCAAATTATTCATGCATCTATAAAACAATCAAATAAATTTAACTCTGTTTCTGGGCTGATGTAAACAAATATCTCGAGTTTTCTTTGGTTTTATTTATTTTTTTAAAACTTTGCTTTCAGAATCTACCAATCGGAAAAAATAATTTATCCGCAAAATAAACGCATTTGATTAACACTAGAATTATGGAGTGAACCAATTTGACTGATTTAAGATTTTATTGCTATATATGTATATATAGAAACTTAAAAAATAATTATTAAAACATAGATTGATTTTTAATTACATAATGAAGTATATACAAATATAAATTATTCGCCCGGCCCACTCTTTATTTTCGTGTTTTCGAATGTGGTACACCTGTTTTTCTGTTATGAGTCAACATGACTCATTAAACGATTTTATAGATAGCTGTTTTAAATACATGAAATTTATGTCTTGAATAAAGAAATTTTTCATAAAAACAAACTGATGCGTAAACTTTTATCTTCAATCTTGTTAATTTATTTAATTAGTTGCATCTAAAATTTATCATTTCAATGATGTAACTGAATGCCGCTAGAATGTTGTTGTAAGAACATTTGTGCTAAATGCATCAAAAATGTCTGCATAAAATATATATATATGTAAAACGTGTTTTCGGTAAACATTTATCATGATAAGTGATTTAATTAAATTAGATGAAAATTGTTTATTTTCATAAAACTTCATTTTGATACATGAGT